>UFQX01000479.1:0-255293 GCA_900497675.1 Arapaima gigas | reverse complement strand
AAAAAAAAAAAAAAAAAAAAAAAAAAAAAAAAAAAAAAAAAACTGTGACCATTTGTAACTCCTTTTTGAAGCGTGAAAAGTTATTATAATGACTAATGCTCAGCTGTCACTTTCTAAAGTTAAGTAACTTATAATTTTACACTAAAATTAATCCACTTAAGAATGAGTTATTTCCTTAAAGGTACAAAAACAAGGAACAACTGGGGGACCTAAATCAGCAGTTAAAAAGCTTACACCAATATATCAACCAGCAAATCATTTCCAGAGTACCTAAAGCAATATTTTTTTTTTGAAATTGTGTGTTGCCTTTCCTTTGGCAACTCTGACATCAACTGTTGCAGATTTTGAGTTGATGCTCATTTTCTCTCAGTTCATCTTTAACACTTTAAAAAAATGCCAACTTTCACCAGTTTCTTCATTTTGCTAATTTAATTGTAGGAAAACCTCGTTCTAGGCAGTCTGTGTGTACAATGCAATTTTAAGAATTTACTATATCAAAATAAATGTAAAGTTTAAAATGGTGCTGTTGAAACTGTACCTAAAAATTAGTTTCAGTTCTCTACCATCTTTTAGTGACTGCTAAGTTCATTTTCAATTAAAATATAAATGAACTAACCTAATTTTGCCTTAACATTGTTTTGAACTGAGCAATATCTTGTACTGAGTTACTCAGTAATGCCTGAATCAGAAAGGAAATAGTAACAATACATAATATACCACTGAAGTTCATTACCCTAACCCTTAAAATGGCTGCATTCAGTCAATAAGTATTCTTAGTGGTGCTGAATAAGTGGATACTGCAGAGAGTAGCCTGCTAGTGATAGTCTAGTTGATAACTGTCAACAAACGTTATGGCCTTTATGTTAGTAAAGTATCCATTGCTGTGCATGCATTGCATAATTCCTTGTTTCCAGTTTGGGTCCTTACTCCAACACACCCCACTGTCATCCCTCTCTGGTGTGTATGTACATAGTGGGTTATTTATCCTCATCCAAACAAACTAGCAAAGAACTACCTGAAGGAACACATCACTAATCCACATGTACATGTGAAGCTGCTCATTTGTCCTCATGAAAAATCCGCTGGGAACTGAGGGGAGGCTGCCTAGTAGAAGTACCTGTGTGCCAAATTTCAAGTCTGTGGCTTGAAAAACAAAGCTGTGCATAAAGAACAGACAGACAGATAGATGGACAGATTGAGCTTTACAGATATATAAATACATATAACTTTTGTTAATATGTCACTCTTTTGTCATTAACCTATTAAATAACAAAAGGGATACTGTTGGTCCTTTCCTCTGAACATCAATATTTAAGTTCTTGGTCAGTTGCTTTACTGTTAATGGCACTGCTGAATGTTTTTTTGCATCGCCAAGGGTATACATGTTTAGGTGTCGGTTTTCTGTTGTCTTTATACCTCCATGTTAACAGAAACCAGTCAGAAAGATGAAGCAGGAACAATATGCTCCCCTCCTCTACTAACCTCTTCAAAGTTTCCCTCCATGGGCTTGTAAGCCAGCAGCAACACTGATCTCATCAAGTCCCCCACCAGGATGAAGTCCCCTTTGGTTTTCAGGTAAAGAGCCATGATGTTGTTGTAGTGATTACACTCCGTTCTGAGTTCCTTCTCTGCTGTCCATTCATATAGACGCACCTGAAATGCAACATCCACATATTTTTTCAGCTAAATTGCTCATGCTGTAACTTATTAATGCACTGAATCTAACTGTAAAAAGAAGAGATGTAGGGATACACATGAGATGAGTGTCAAGATGAGTGTCAGTCAATCTGGATGCAGACCAGAGAGATGACGTGCAGGTACTCACAGTGCTGTTAATACTGGCCAGGAGTTTGCCATTGAATTCTACCATAGAATAGACGGCTCCTTTAACCTCCTTCTCTGCCACTGTCTGCAGCTTCCCTGTTAAATGTGAAAAAAGTTAGTACTGATGTGAACAAGTAGCTAATTCTATGATCAAGTGTTTATGATCCAGGAGAGAGGCCATATGCCGTTTAACAGGAACCTACCCAATGTAAAAATAGTTACAGAAACTGGTAGCATTATGTAAATTTATGTAAAGCTACAACACATTTTAGATAAATATGTAATGTAAAAATGTTTTTCCTAGTGTAACAATTGACAGACACCACAATGTACTGACTGGCATTTGCTCGTGTGAAATTTGTCTTACCATCAGTGTAATGGAATACTATAATGCGGCCTTGCTTGGGCTCTGCCTCTTCAGGGTACACCATTGCCGTGCCAACAATAAAATAAACAGCAGGGTCTTTACCCAGCCGGCAGGAAACCATGCTCAGGGCATACTCGCTTGGCAGGAACTGGTGGGCATGGAGCACTGGTGGAGAGTTGCAGGTTTAGGTAATGCCAGTGACAGAAATGCTTAACTATCATGTTTGCCATCATATTTATTTGTTGACAGTTAACTCATTTTTAGAGCTTATCATATGGGTTTGGAAAGATGGAATTTACCTTCAAAGGTGTGTTGGTCTACAACCAGCAGGCTGTGCACTTCCACTTCTTCCCCAAAGGATGTCTCATGTGGTGAAGTGCTGCTGGGGAAGAGCTTACTGGAACTCACACTGCTGGACAGTGCCTGAAATACAAGAGAATATTAAGGGCAGGATCCGACATTGGGACACAGGCCAGGCAGACGTAACATTTTTCTGGACTAGTAGCACTTAAGAATACATAGGGAAGACAGGCCAGTTTCACTGCAACCAGTGATGAAAGATGAACAATGAACAGACATGCAGCAGAGCAGTACCTGGGTGCTGGCACTGGGGCGGACAGGAGATGTGGCCCCACTGGCATCTTGCACCTCGACACGGCTGGAGAGCACACCAAAACACTGGGATACCTCTTGGTAGCAGATCCTCCTGGAAACATGTTAATGTATTTGTAAATTACCCTGCTCTATGAATTTCAATTTTCATTTTTCTCTGCTTATAGAATTCTACTGGTATGCTCTTCTTCAGGGCAGCAGTTAAATTGAAGTGTATGTGCTCAACCCCATACTTTCAAAATAACTTTGTTTCATCAGCTCTTTTACTTACATATAAGCTCATTACAACTGTATACAGTGCAGTCATTTTTCCCTCATTACCAGAACTACATACCACAGAGCTCTAGTGGTCCTGGAAAATGCCAGACATCCTTTCAAATTAAGAGTAAATAGCAGTTTCTGACTAGTGTGGTGGAATTTAACAGATCTCTACTTTTGTAGTACTTCCTCAGGTCTCTGTTGTCTGGTTTATGGCCTCCTTTCTTTTCCAAGGCCTCCCTTCCTTTTCCAGGCCTAAAAACTGGAGTCATCTGTTCTTTATCATAATTAACTATTCTTTCCCTTGGAGATAACCAACCTAACAACACCCCATGCACTGCTACCTGTGGCCAGATCTTAGATTCAAGCCTTTTCCTGTAGGCTTTCTTTCTAGCAATGTTTTACCTACATTATTCATACATCCTAGATTTACCATCTCCTGTTTTGTGCTAAAGTATTAGCACTTTAGCCAGAATAATCATATATAACCTAAAAGGAATGCACTTCTCTTAAGCCTGTGTTATACTTTGTTTATGGTTCATTAAGTGTTCTCCTATTGGTTGTTCATTAAGACATGTTCTGTATTCTGCATGACAAAATGTGCTGTTTTAAGGCGCACATATCAGTACTGCCCAGGGAGCAAGTTGGAGAAGTTTTGGCTTCTCCATGCAGGCACATGTCTGTTGATTTGACTCCTCAATAAAGCTCTGATTTATTAGATTTTTCTCAATTATTCCACACTAGGTACTACCTATAACCAACAAGCAGTCAAGGACTATCATCTTATACCAGAGTAATATTACACATGCTGATTACTCTTACAGTTCCTTCAGAGTCTGATCTTGTGGCCAAGACCCACCTAGGGGATTCGTAGAGAGGCACGGTCCGAATGTGTAGCTTCTGGATCTCATCAATTGTGCCTATGGTCAAAGTGCTGTTGTTTGCAAGAGCCAAACTGCCAAAAGAAAGACAACGCTTAACAAACACAGTCACTATAACAGGAATACATTACACTATTATATGCACCAAAAGAAGATGCCAAGTTACCAGTACTCAAACACAGACTGGAAATTGTTACACATGGGTGAGAAAAAGGAATAGACTGACAACCTGCTAGACCAATCAGAAGGAGGGTGACAAGCGAAATTAATATACAAATAAAGGGGTAATATGAAAATTCTAAATAAGGAGATAAACGTATATCCCTCTGATTTACATAACACATATCAAATCTAGCAAACTGTAAATTTGGAACCAACTGTATGTTGGTTCTGGCATCACTCTAATCTGCATTTACATAGACACCAATGCTAGTGACATCCCCCCTCCCATTTTGATTCTCTCTGCTTCATGGCACCAATATGGTTACAAATCTGGAAATGGGTAGAACTCAAAAAAAATGTTAGGTCCCAATGTAACATGCAAAATCTAGCAACGAAAATGTGATCCAAGGAGACATATTTCAAGAAACACAAATATACAGACACCCACCTATCAGGATACCCCTCAGAGTTCAGAGGACACATGTAGTTGACCTCCTTTAAGTTGACATTGGAGAAGACAAGCTTGTGGTTGCTGGAGTAGATGACAGTTGGGCGGTCAGAGCAGGCAAAGACGTTGGAGGTGGAAAGGGAGCGGAAAGTGCGCAGGACAGTGGGCTGGGTGCCAAGGGTCACTTTCTTGCGCTCACTGAGGATGCCTACGAAAGACATAGAAAGCCAAGAGAACCAGGAACATTGTGAAGAATGCTACATTATGGAAGATCGGATTACAATACAGGTTCAACAGACACAACCGAAAACAAAGAACACACAACTCACTAGACAGCACATACTGAATGTAAGCATGTTGGAAGGGCATTACAGGGCATCTCTGACATTACAGCCAAGACATTAAAGTTTGGTGAAGAAAACTACAGTACTGATCAGCTGTTACGCCTGTTTTTAAAAGTCCCAACACTGACAGCATGGGCCTAAGCTGTAAACTTCAATGTGATCTGACGTCTTCAATCAGACCTCTGCTGTCTCCACGACAGGTCATAAAGTGTGGCGACTTGGTCTTTGGTCTCACCGGTCTGAAGGTCCAAGCTAAAGTAGAAGAGCGCGCCGTCCCCTAGTGCACACAGCAAGTAGTGACAACCTTCAAAGGTTGTCATCAGGATGGAGCGTGGGATGATCTCTGTGCCACAGCAGGAGAGGGAGTCATACCCAAGACAGATTAAACTAATAAAACAGACAAAACATCTAAAATACAACAGTACATGAGTGTGAATCCCATCTGGCCATTTCTATTTTCTGCCATGTAATTCTCATTTACAGTATGTAGCTGAGGACCTATTTCTCTGCCCTCACCTCCTCCAAGCATCTCCTTGTGCAGAGCAGTGAATGTGGGCAGCTTGAGGATGCGGGCAGATATGTCTGTCCACAGTCCCACAGCACACAGTGGAGAGTCGCCACTCTCCCCCAGGGGTGTAATGTCCAGACAGGCCACCTCATGCTCCATTTCTGTGGAGCTTAGGGGAAAAAAAAAAAAAAAAAAGAGGGCCATGTAATGCTCCATAACACCAGTAACCTTACTATATGAAAACCTAGTTAGAAGCACTGGTCAATGGATGAGATATTTGAGAATAAAGAACATTATCAAACTACCTTCAGGAACCTAAGGACCTAAAGTATAAGCTGTCAAGAATTGCAGTGAAACTACCACAATTGCTGCATAACCATGAATATGCCGTTAAATACTTTATATTTTGCTCTAACTACTTAATGGGTTTATAGTGGAAAACTTTACTTTCACACTTGTTACTGTGTGATTTGGGCAAAATGAATCTCATTCACTGATGTTAATAAGCAGACCAGGGCAGCCACTCTAATACCCATAAAATTAATCTTTTTGTCCATCATTAAATAGGACAGTGGTTTATACAAGCTGGACAGATATGAACCCCTTTATAAACTGATTTTGAGGCCAAATATTTTTCAGTAAGTCACATTTTGTGAAAGGGGTGAAATATCTGTTTCTTTCTATTCATGAAATTGTTGATAAACAAAAAACCAAGATGTCTGAAAAACTTTGTATAAAATATACAAAAAATGTTTTAAAACAATATGCATGAGAAAACTATACATGCATTTTTTTGCTTTTTTAATTCTACAAAAATACAATAAAACAAACCCGTATAACTCATCCCGATCCAGACTACTTCTGACTACTTCTCAGAGCTTTAGTACTGTGCTGCTGCTAAATCTGTGATGCATTGGTGCTTTTCCATCCACTTTTGATGACGTGAAGCAACTCAACACAGCCACCTGATATTTAAAATTTTGTACTGTCAATGACTTTTGACTGACTTTCATTAACAAATACCTCGAGTCCCTTATGCTGACTTTTTTCAAAAAATTGTTTTAAGGCACCATGAGCAGTGGCACAGCAGTGTACTGGTGAATTTTTAACTCTATGGAGGTGTGTTGAGTGTAAGAGAAAACTGTACCTGATCTGTTTGAGTTCTCCTGCTTGGATCTCCAGATAGTACAGTACCCTACCCACAGCCAGAACAACCTGGGTGGAGTTGCAGGCAGCTACACTGATGTTCCTCCCTTGAGGCTCCTTCCACTCGCTTACCAGGGCTTTGGTGTTCTGCATCACCAGTCGCACTGAACCTGAGGTGATCTGTGCACACCCACACATACATTCACACTCACAGAATCTTCACAGACTTTAAATACAAGACATTACAACACGCAGCACCTTTAAATACAAGGCTTATTGACACAAACATAATGCCTTTTAAAACAGGATACTACAAAAAGAGCCACAAGACACACATCATATATAACTATTCTTTAAACGTATACAACATTTGTGCACGGTTTTGTGTACATGTTTTACCTGTATGAGCTGCTGGTGAGCCACATTACCACAGTAGAAGGTCTGCTGATTGTCAACAAACCCAGGAAGCTCCGTTTCCTCCACCTCCTCTCCACTTAGCATCAGCACTCTAAGGAAGCACAGTTATAAATGGGGCTTCGGTAAAAACCAGCATTTAACAAAATTCTCAGCTGCTTTCCTTCCTCAAATGATTTAATGCACTAATCAGGCCTCTCACCTGGTTTGGCCTACAAAGGAAAGCACCAACATGTCATCTGTCTCCCGCCCAGCTCCAGAGCGCAGGGGCCACAAACCTGAAAAGGAAGGAGGAGGGTGATCTCACTTATTTATAATGTAGCAATGAACAGAGAGGAAACAGAGAACCAAATCCATAGTCACCAACACAGGTGTCCTGTACTCCATACAGTACAGCAGCATAATTAGTGAAATAAAATTCTGCATTATACATCTGGGATACTAGGTGAGGGAACAAGAGATGAAACTGATACATGAGATGAGAAAAGATTAAAAAAATAGACCCATGAGGTAAAGAAAACAGTTGTGCACTTACCCTTTATCCCTGGCAGGTCGATGCTGGCATGCTCGTGGATTCCAATGCCATTTCGGATGATCCTCAATGATCCCTCTTTAAAGGCCCCAGAGCAGGTGACTAACTGCAAGTGAGTGCAGGTAAAATAGAAGAACAAAATGACAGAAGCTTGGTCCACAGCCCTGGCAGACTAGGTCTCAAATCCTTTCACATGTAAATAGCTCACAAAGAACAATTTAGGTGATCTTTATCAAACATGCAGTGATACTACAAATGCAAGACAGCTTATTAACGTGAAAAAGTTGACTTTTAACATGATGAAATCCCTGCCTGGAAAGTAATATTCTGATATAATCACGCAAACAAATATTTCATTAACAGTATATAATTAATAACAACCTGGTACCCTGTAAGTGTAACACGAAAAACAAACTAAACATTTATGGGAGTTCCTTTTATAACCATAGTTTCAAGAGTAGCCTTTTTTTTCCAAATAAACGCAGAATTAATTTCAAAGTATCCAGTTTTTTGTCCACCATGTTCTACCTATGGTTCTTAACTATTCTGCACCTTATTCAAATCAATCTGAGCAAATATACAAGCAAAAGTTCACAAACTTATATTGCAGCAATCCTCATCAGAAAATACAAATAAAATGTTATTTTTCCCCAAAGAATTTTTTTTGTTAAACACTAATTTGGTAGCAGTGTATTTTCATAAGGTGTGCTTACAACAATTTAAGTTTGAGATGAGGCTGTTGATAGGTGTTCACTTTCCATCTTTGGTCCTGTGATCCTCTGAGCCATAATAAAATTTTCAGCCAACCAGGACTGTCTTTATTTGGGCAGTGCTCACATCTGAGAAAAGGCTTAAAATGTTTCTCAGTGGATGCACTGTGACAAGTTGTTTATCCCTCACAAAGCTTTTAATCCCTGTGGTGTCTGTGAGCACACACCCAACCTCAGCATTGGACTGTCTACTAAACAGGTTCTTCTAGCAAGTGGCACTAGTTTGCAAATGTATGGTACCTGTCAGTATTGTGTTACTAGCGCTAACACTACAAAAAATACTGTGGAATTCATAACTATGCTCAAATGCACTATAAGAATTGATAGCCATGTGAGTGTAGGTACAATGGCTCTCAGGATGGTGGCAGCCATGCTCCTCTGCATTCTTGAGTTCTATAAGGGCAGCTCTTACCTGTCCCTGGCCTTGTCTTTCAAGGTCCACAACACACATGTCCACAATGGGCCCCAGGTTGGTGAATGTCTCCATCACTGCCACATAGGAACCCTGGTCATTACTGTCTACATTCAGCTGCAACATAAAACGAATGCAATGCAAAATTCACTGTTTACTAACACTGTGTTGGAAAGGAACACAACTGACATTTGATCACAACTCTACCCAATTCCTCACTGCAGCTCTCACAACCTCAGCTGGACACAAGCACAGCTGTTCTATTTCAACAGTGATACAACATCATGTACACATTCACTCAAGTATAAATACATTTCTCATAAAAGTACTAAACAAAAATGAAATACAGACAAAATACAAAAATGTGCATAGAACAATGAATTGAACTGCACATCAAATTCAAGTGGAATAACAGTTGTACCTTAACAAGCTGGGAGTCACCAAGGCGGGAGCCCACAAAGACCACGCCATTGTCCAAGTACGTGAGACATTCTGCAATAGAGGTCTGAGGCAAAAGAAACCTTGTCACTCTTCTCTCCATCTCAGTTTGCTTTAACTCCCAACCCCTCTTGCTTTCCATGCGCCCCTGCATCACCTCCTGCTGAACACTACAATGCCTCCATCTCTTACCTCCCCTAGCAACTCTACCCGCAGATCTTTCAGCACCACAGTCCCATCCATCAGCTCCTCCTTCTCTAGCAACAGCATGAAAAGTCTGCCTTCCATATCACCCAGCAGGTACCGGGAGCCATTGGGGTCCACGCGGTTGTGGCACACGATGGTGCTTTGCTGCAGAGTGGGAGACAGGTTACTGTCATATCAACACTCATGTCAAACAGCAAGGGCTCAAAAGAGGAGCAGCACACTAAGACAAGACAGAAAAGAGAGAAAAGAGCACCATTGTTTCACCTTGATAGTGGGAGGAGCTATGGCCAGATATTTGTCTCCATTGTGATAGGTGATGGACTCTTGACCAATGATTATAGCTCCTCCAAAAGGCTCTGGAACTAGAATAGAGAAACAGACATAGGGCACTCACTCAGAATTCATTAGTGTCTCCAGATCACCCATATTAACCCTACACAAATGAGCCATTGCAATAATTTCACAGTACTTTCTGAAGCTGTCTTAATATTCCAGTTGTTCACCTGGAATGACCATTGAGGCTTCTGCCTCTACATTCTCCTGTTTCCAGGGTCCTTTGTTAAACTCCTTTTCCCGCAGTGACACCTCATACGTCTTCACATGGCGCCCCTGAGGGTCCTGTAGCACAACCCACACAAAACAGGATGGAACTCATATCGACAACAAATACCTCTCAGAACAAATACTGAGTTCCTAGGAGACGCTTACCTGGTAGATGAAACAGACAGTGGGGACCTGGCAGCCATACAGGAAGTGGACATCAATGACCTGTAGCTCCTCCAGGCGGATGTTGAAAGCTTTCAGCTCACGATTTTCCCGGTCGAGGGGGATGACCTTAAACAGGCCATCATACAGCCGCAGCCCAATCATGCGACACTCTGGATCAACAATGCCGATAATGCCCGTTTCAGAAGGGCGTCCAATGCGGTCCTAGCAAGCCAAAAAGTGGGGTGGATTTAAACTGATACATAAGAGCTCTTAAAGGAAGGGTGGAGTCTAAGTTAATGCCCTTCTGATGTCACACTTAATCTATAGGTTTCGTTACAAACAGATCAGCTCATACCTTCAGTAATCCAGTCGATGTTCTCATAACATAATCGGAAGGATTTTCCAATTAAAAATTGGGAGCACCTCCATCACACAATGAAAACTGCTATGCTATACTCCGTGAAACAAAAAGTGCCTCTAAAACAATTAATTTGATCAAAATACGGCTCTCGTGACAGTCCATGCTAAAATGACAGGTTGACTAACACAGAATAAGTGCATCCTTATGCTATAGCCGTACCTGCACATTGCCATGAGCTCTGGTGATGATATCAATGCTCTCCCCAGTTTGCTTGTACTCTAGAATGCAGGCGTTGTACTTGGCAGTCAAGATGAACAGCAGGTCCTTGTTCTCTCCCTATATACAAAACAAGTGCTGATCTAAGAGTGAATTACATAACATGTACTCCTCTCCAGCTCCATGAAACACCCAATACACTCACCTTAGGTCGGAAGAGCTCCATGACAGCAATCTTGCCATACATGCCAACTTCCTTAACAGGCCGCAGCCCTTCAGCTGTCACAACATAGATCTCCAGCCGCGTGTTCTTGGCAATCAACAAATTCAAGTCCTCTGCAGAGGTGAAATGTCCTGGGGATAGATTACACAAGTGAATCACTTTTCAAAACAATTTTAGATATTTCCACATCACAGTCAATTTACTATGAAAAATCCTAAATAAATGAACATTGGTGGCTGTAAAGGAGTTTGAAAAACTGAGAGAGGTATCAACTTTGGGTGACAGAGAACGAGAGCCCAAACCCAGCCTTACTTTTCCATTCCGTTAACAGAAAAGACTACTTCTCTATAATGCTAGCTAACATTAACCTTACAACACACTTGTGTGAACAACATACAAGGTTATTGAGATTTCCTTCATAGAACTTGCTTTTAATTCAGAGGGCTGAAACAACTCCTAAATAGAGCCGAATAAAACCAATATTTCCTTTAGCTTTAAATAACCTTGTTACTTACAAATATAGCTATATGAGCATTACCTTTAAGTGTCACCTAAAAAAAAAAAAAAAAAATCACACAACAGTGTAGCCTGACAACAAACAATAAAAGTTTGAAAGGCCGTAAATTTTAAGAGTGCCATCTTGGTGTAATATTTGCAAATCACTAGAGACAAGATCGAACCTAATAAAAAGCACCTTTTCATAAGCATCAACCAGCTATGGACTTGCAGGAATCTGCAGCTGTTAAACTGTGTTGGTGATGATATGGCATACAGTGTGTCTGGGGAACTGCTTACAGCAACATCCATAACCCAGAAGACAAAATATCACCAGCTCTTTAACATACAACGGAGCCTGTACCATGTTGTTGCCATTACTATTGTTACTATTACCATCTTCATTGTTATAACTACTAACCTATATGTAGCTAATCCCTTTGCGCAAGGGGCCTTACAATGCCAGTTCGCAACAAAGTAAGCATCATCATAATTATTTAAGACTTTTATACAACTACGTCCGATTGCATGGGACAAGATGGTATTACAGCAAAACGGGAATCTAAACTCAGGTTCTTCAGAATGGAAGACAGAAGTATTACATAGTAAGTATCACTAATACAAGGAACCAGCGGAATTGGTTCACAATTCCTCGTTAACAGGCAACAACACAGTGGTAACGGGTGGGCACATCACATGCTAGCAATACGTAACATTGTAATAATAACAACAACAATAATAATAATATGTTCTTCAAGGGTCACATATATCCGCGTTCTTCAGGCGGTACGAGGCCTTCGACCGGAGTCCCGCGCAGCCCGCCAGAGGACCCAGAACCAATAGAAAACAAAGCGCATACAGCCGCCTCTACAAGACCCTCGCTCGCCGCAATTTACCTGTAATACAGGCATTGACGGCCGTGGGCTTCTGTGCGGTCACCACGTAGTTGTACGACATTGCGGTCAAGGATAAAACACAATGCAACGGCCAATACAGTTTCCTACGCCGTTAGTCTGTCTGAAATCGTCGACCAACGCGACACAAAGAGAAAACTCGTCGAGTTGTGGCGCTTAGCATCCAAAATTCGGCAGCGCCACCTGACGGCTGGATGTCAAACTGCTCTTAGGGGTCAGGAAGCATATAGCAGGGCAGGGGAGTCTGGCACACAGACAGACAGTTTAAAGTCACACGTTAATCTGCCATGTAAAGAAGAAACTGTTAATATAATATAACTTAGAACAGACTTCTGTTCAGTGTTAGAATTTCAGGCATACGTTAATTCCTATGCCTACAGTGGCAGAACTGTTGCATAAAACACAAAATGTATTGTGTAAAGATTATTTTCCCCAGCTGAACATCTTAGTATTTTATTTTTTGAACATATTTAGCCTTTTCCCACAGTAATGATGTTATTGTCTGTAGAGTACAAGTGAAAAATTTATAGAAATTGCTGGATGAAGCTCATCTAATGAGATGAGAAAAAATTTTGAAGCATGCAGCAGATCCCACCCCTTCCATGTCACACTTCAAACACCTTGATAGATTTATTCCCAGCGATACATATGTATCATATATGGGAATTCAATAAGCTTTATTTATTTATGCTCCTACTGTAACTTAAGAGCCATTTTTTTGTACTTTCAAAGATCAAATTGGATTTCACGGGCCTTCTGACAGCTGAGCTGTGGGATACATTTACAGAGAGGTGCAATGGTTACTAAACAGTTTTTTGCTGGCACCTTTAAGCACTTGTATGAAAAGAACCTGTACCAGATGATCGGTGCACCAGAGGACTGGCCACCCAGTCCAGATAACCCCCCCCCTCTGTAGTACGGGTGCTAAGTTATGCCAGTATATTTATTATTGTGGTAAACAGAGAAACTTACATTTTTTTAAATCATGGATTTTCACAATCAAAACAAGGGTCATTGAGCATGAGGAAGTTTCAGTTTGTTTTTCATGTTTTCATGACTGGAGCGTGTTCGTTCAGTTTCACCTTTTGACCCAAGGTAAAAGATGAACCTGATAAAACATATTAGAAGAAAGAGTGTTGCTGCTTAGGAAAAGATGATCCCTGACTTAAAAAATGCATTTATTCCAGTAAAATAGGTGCAAGCTGTTATTTGCATATGAAAATCATTTGCAAAGTAAACTTTCTGGCCTTCTGTGATGTTTCGGTGATTATTTGAATTCAAGAAACTGTTATACAACCGGAACATTAATGAAACAACCAAAATCAACGGTGCTGGATTACATTCTTTTCTCATTCAACTGTTTTTATCTGATTATCGCAACCGCCTCCCTCACTGGATAGTGGTTTAGCTGATGTTTTCATCGGAAAACACTTATAGCAGTTAACTTCATGACATGACTCTTATTATTCTGGACCAATTCAGAGTAAATGTCAATTTCAGGTGTGGTAGACAAATATCAATGACTAAGACTAAACCAGCAACCCAACAATCCACCATTGTGGAGCTGCCTTTGTGTTTGTTCATAGATTACTGATTCAGTCTCTGCACCTTTCCATTGCTTCACAGCAGGCAGTCAGCACCAGGATCTTTTTACTTTATTGTCCAGTATTGTTACCCACACTGCCAAAATAGATATCACTATAACTTGAAGAATGAACATTTGTGGGATAACTGTTTGCCACTGAAACAGGATATGTACAGGAAAACAGGTAGCATGGTGAGGAGAGTTGCTTCCTCTGGACTTTGAGGTGCTAGATTTTAGTCCCACCTTCTGCCATAGTACCCTTGACCAAATACTTACTCCAATACACTATTTAAACTTGACCAAAGTACTTACCAAAGTACTGACCATTCTGTTAATGGTGAAATCTTATCATTTGCTGTTTACTTAACTGTGACAACTTTGTGAGCAAGTTAAATTTGCAGTAGTTTGCAAGACTGACAGTTTTCTTTTGTAGCAGCTTATCCCTAAGGGACCAGTACCATGAACAAGAATTTGATGCCTCATTTGAGGACTGTGCAGATCATACAAAGCTTACATTGCCTAGGTATTTTATGAATATTCTAACAGTATTCTTAATAGCTACACTTACCGACTACTTATATTAAAAGAAGTCTGTATCAGGTAGATCAAATTTCATTCTTAGCTGTTTATTGTTTGGTATAAAAATAAATGTGATATGTCAAGCAAACCTTTAGCAAACCATTTCCAGAGATTCATTTGACTAATGTTTGTGGGAAGGTCACGGTCAAGAGCAACAGGACACCAGAGAGAAAGACCACATGGAATCCCCAGGTATTTTTTAAATATCCCTGCAGGCTAGGAGAATGTTGAATTTGACAAAGAGCTCACATAAGCTTGGTATCTTGTGACATTTTTGAATGAAATGTAGGGACCTTAGCAGTCTTGGGTAACAGGAGGCTGACTCTTTATCAACCCATAAACAGGCTGTGGCAAAATCTGGTCTGTGGCAGAACCAATGGTAATCTCTAAAAGTATTATCACGGGTCATATGTGATCAATACCAAAGGCATCTGTACTGCTTTAATAGACCTCTCACTTTGCTAGAACACCAGATGATAAGCCAGAGGAAAGCTTAGTTTACTCCTCAGTTTGTAGCAACATTGGCTAATAACATTTGGTGTAACAGAGTTGTCCATTACGTTGTTTGGCTTCATATTATTTCCCTCTATCTCCCTCTTCTTCAAACTGAAAATTATTATACTTATCCCATGCTTCTTTGCCCACTACATGCAGGACATTTTCATTTAATTTATTTTCCTGTCTGCTTCAGTTGCAATGGGATGCAAAACAAATCTGTGCTTAAATCTTTTCCAGTTTTAGGCAATTGTTGTCCATAAGCTAGGGTTTTGGTGGGACTGTATTCCTTATATTTGCATTCTTTCAGCTAACTTATCTTCCTTAACTACTGTTAGTATTTATGATAGCATCTGCAAGTTACTCGCCGCCTCTTCATTCAATGTTTGAGTCCTTTCTTTACACTACTCTTCCAACAGACCTCTTCTGACACCGTGTCATGTTATGGTTGTACTCGCAGGTCAGTGATCATAAGGACACATCACCCAACAGTCCTTTCTAATTTCCTTAGATTTTTTTCTGTAAGCAGTGAACTCCAGTAATGTCTTGCCTTTGTTTGTTTGCCTTTGCCTTGCCATTTGTTCTGCTATTCTGAATACCTTGATATTTCCTTCAGTGTTTTCCAGCTCTATTGCGAGTTCATTTTCCTCCATGATCCTTCGTATAGTTCATACAGAACGTCAAATAAAATATATCAACGCCCAGACGAGGGTTTCCACTCACGGTCCAAAAACAGGTGTTTCAGGTTAATTGGGGAAAAAACCACCACTTTACAAGGATTGAGAAAATTCGCCAGCATGACTATGTACTCTGTATGTGATATTGCTGGGTGTGATATCATTACTGCCACATCTGAGCTCTGTCAGAGAGCTAAGTTTACATTTCCGAAATAACGTTACCTTTCTGAAGTTTAATTAACTTGACTCCACAAAAAACCTCACTTAAAGTGAGAAGTACCTATGTGCCAGATTCTAAGTCTGTGGATTGATAAACACAGCGGTAGATAAGAAACAAACAAATAAACAAAACAAACAGAGATTGAGCTTTGTAGACATAGAAATTTTGCTTCACGGTGTACTGGGGTCCCAGAGAAAGCATCTGCCACAGGACTCAAGTAGGTATGGCCCCTGCTCATAATGTAGTCTGCCAGAAAGGCTGGAAATACTCGAGTTCAACAGGACATACTGTGGCTTACAGTGTCATCACTGTGGCTTCAGTTTCTGATGCATTTATTAGTGTTTTTGCTTCACAGTTGCCATGTAATGAAACACTTTTACCAGAAATACAGAATTCAGATACTTTGGGAACAAGAGGGAAAATGGAGCAGCTTCTGGTTCTGCCAGCAGGCCATCACTGGATGAAAGAGATAAATTCTCTTCAATCCCAATTTCTTCTTCAAAAGATCCAGCTTGTAAGTTTTCCTCACCCTGAAAGGGGAAATTTATCTGTTTCTTACTGAGTACTGAGTTGTACACATTACAGGAAGTCCTTGACTTGCAACATACTTGACACGTGACAGATTTGCACTTACGTCGGTCAATAATAAGCAAACAAACAAACAAACAAATAAATAACAAAAAAATGGATGAAAATTGTCAAAAATATTTAATGATTTCCAGAATTCTGGTTAGAGAATGAGCATCTTACAGTGAATTTAACATTCGTAACATTAAGAACATCTTGTAATGTACAATGCACATGTGATAATGACACAGTTGAGCACTTATACCTTATACTGTATGTGCAAAACATTATGAAAACCCATTAAAACATTGCATATGTGTACCTGTGCAGCATGCATCTGTGAGATCATATTGTAACAACTGTATAAGGTGACTGTCCACACACACCTGCATGCACGCACTCACACACACACACAAGCTGACACACTTTTTCACTCAAACACACACTAATGTAGGGAATGCAGTGAGGTTAAAAACTTTTTGTTTTTTTATTGTTACTGTCTGCATTTCATTATGGCCACAGCGAGTTGCTCTCTGTACGATCTGGGTGTTTGACTGCAGGAGTCGGTAGCTGTTTTATGTGAACATCTACATACTGAAAACAGCAAATACATTAGACTTTTTTGTTTCTAAACCTGAACACAACAGCAAGAGGAAGGGGTTGTGAATAGGTAGTGCTTCAGCAATGGGAATATTGAATAATATACTTAACTTCTATGTATCAGAGTCCTAGAATATTCCATAGCTGAAACATATACATATTATATTACATACAATGACTACATATTGCATATTACTTGTTTCCAATTAGAACTATATGTTTAGTACTATATGTACACCTGAAATGAAATTTCAACATTTTTTTTATTTATTCTAATTTGAGGTGTAACTGATAACCTGTTAGAAAACAACAAGCCAGAAGTGCTGTTAGCCACTGCAAGCACAACCACTAAAATTAGGTTGAATTCAGGAACTTATCCAAGTATTTTGCAAGTACAAGTTTCCTGGTCTCACGTGGGGATTTTACGATGGTTAGTTTGGAATATAATTCATTTAAATAGGGAAACAAATCATTATTCCTTTTTAGAAGAGATACAACTTACAAGATGATATGTTTCAGCCATGTTCATTGTTAAGTGCATTTCAGTGTAAAGCATTTGGTTCTGGAATTATAAAATTTATGTTACTTTTTCTTTTAGTTTTTGTGTTCCTTGTCATCGTTTTAAGTGCTCATACCTAAACATAAAAACATGGAACAAGCATATGTCAAGTGTGGTTGCTTTGTCATGTTTCATATTGATAGCATGTAAAATGAACATGAAACATGGCAATGCAGCCACACTTGACATATGCTTGTTCCATTGAATGAGAGTTATGTTCAATACTGGGGTGATCGGTTTCAAACATAACTGATTCAGTGTTTTCTACTTATTTAAACAGTTAGTTTCAAAGATATAGTTTCACCCATAGTAAATACTGTAACCTTTTTGTTTTGAATTGTATTATATACCTATATATTTTTTTAGATGTAATAATTCTTTATGGATGTCATTTCTTTTTTGTAGTTAAATAAAATAGACAAAAATAATGGAATAATGTAGATTTTTTACATCAACATTTTAGCACTGTTAAAATGTCTTAAGCTATTTGGTAAAAACACCAGTTTTTACCAAGAAGACTTCACATAATTATAAATAGTGTAGCATCTCCCGGTACCGCTACTGAAGGAAGTTTCAGGAGTCAGGGTTTCTGGAAACTGCTCTTTATTAGGTGCATACATCACAAACACCTTATCTTTACAAAGACAACCACCTTTTTATTTTTCCTAGATCAGAATGGACATGGATTGACACATAGTGTCAAGCATCACCTGCCCCCCTCGACAGTTATAATCACTCCATTCATCATCTTCGACTTTATTTTTTTAAAGCTACTAATAAAATCACTACAATAAATTATTAAAACTGTCACATCAGAGGTAAAACTAGTTTATAAAATCCTAGTTAAAACCAACAAATATTTATAATACATGACGGTAAAGATGTAAGACAGATGAAAACATACCCCAAGGCTCCACCGCGAGTTTCAACCTATTTCAGAGAGAATTGTGAGTTTTTTGGAAAAAGTGGAAGCGTACCAATAATTTTGGGCACGTCCATATAATTGCTCAAGTATTTCCATTTTAACGTTAAAGTATTTAGTACAGTCTTAGTAAAGGAAAAAGGAAAAACAAAATATATATCACCAAACTTTACTACCTTGACATCACTAATGTGTGCAGCAGGATGTGTATCATGTAAATTTTTCATTTGCACACATATAACAAAAAAATCCACCTGCATGAAGTAGTGTGTGGTGTTTGCTCTGTGGATAGGGTGCAAGAAAATCAATGTTTGTATGTGAGAGAGTGAAGGAGTGTTGGTGTGTCTTTGTGGGAAGAGAAAATGTGTATGTTGTACGTCAGTGTGTTTGTCTGGCACGCGTGCTGTCTGCTGGTCTGTGTGTGAGCAGCAACCACAGATGTGTCCACAGCTTCTATTGTATGAAAATAATTCAAATCACAAGGGGAGGTTCATCTGTCAAATTAACAAGCCTAAATAATGAACTGAGAGCAATAAAATGAATGTGACGCCATTGGCGGGAAGCAGACGTGTGCAGGCGTGAGTTAACAAAGGAGGTTTATTGTCGAGAAACGTTCCAGAATCGTGGTCAACACACAGGCGAGGGTCAGAGCCAGAAGTCAACGGAGTACAAGAAGTGGTCAGGCTAGATCGAGGGTCAGAGACAGGCAAGGGTCAAGTACTGGAAAGGCGAACAGGAGAAATACTCAGTAGTAACATGGGCAATACTTCACACCAGCTTGTTGGCCTGCATAGGTCTTATACCCCGCTAGGGGAAACAAGGAGCAGATGCCGGCGATGCCAGCTGAGAAGCTGTTCTTGATGTGGAGGACAGATGGAAAGACATCAGCACTGCGCTTTAGCCAAAAGCTGTGTTGGTAAAGATAATCACCAACTTCAGTGGCAGATAAACTTTCACTACATTGTTACATCAAAAAAGTTTGTGCTGCCAGTTCTGTATGCAGCTACAGGTGTAACATATACTGGAAAAAAATAATGGTAATAGACTAAGTAACTCCACTTCAACAGTCTTGTCTTCATCCTTCTTCACCTGTAACTCTATGCTGTTGGTGAAACTGTTTTCCTTGAGTTGCGTATTGCTTTGTCTCCCATAGTTTTGGAGAAAAGTCTCTGGTAAATGAATAAATGCACATTTTAAATATATATTTACAGGCGTAGCACTGTGATAAGGTTAAAGGACTTGTGGCAGAGGTGGGATACCCTGCTTATGGAGGGTAATGCTGTGCTGCAGGGTCCTATAAAAAAGGCACTGCTTTACACAGCCTGTCCATTCCTCTGGACAGTGACAGCCTTCCTTTGACAGAAAAACTAGCTATTATTAATATGTATTGCCTTATTGTCATCATTTTTGCCTTATTGTCTTATAATTTATTTGGGTGGGGATTCCAATGAAAGAACATCTATGGCAAAATAAAACAATGTTTCTGTTTAGCCAAGGAGATGTGTATGTCACTGTTTGCCTTTATGCTAATAAACATGGGTCATTTTTACTAGACTTTTGTAGTGTATAGTAAGTTGGCCTTGGCATCTACTGGCAGTTATTTGATTTCTAGGTGACATAGCAACTGGG
The DNA here is from genome assembly GCA_900497675.1 of Arapaima gigas. NCBI lineage: Eukaryota > Metazoa > Chordata > Actinopteri > Osteoglossiformes > Osteoglossidae > Arapaima > Arapaima gigas. The sequence goes on along the minus strand of UFQX01000479.1, from coordinate 235,220 downwards.
GATTAGATAACTCATGTTTAACTAATAACACAATAAACAAGTTTAAGAAGCCACAGGATTTATTGAAGTTTAAACCTGTGTTAAACATTAAACTGCAGATAACATAATAACAGAGCAAGGGCCCATTAATGTTCTCAAATTCTGGTCACGGCACCTGGTCAGATCTTTCACAAACAACAACAAAAATCGAATCTGTCGCGATCTTCTCCCACAAAGGTCATTTTCTTTTAAATGCCCTACACTACCTGTTTTTTTCTCCTAACAAGTTTCCCCCAGATGTAACCATAATCTGGAACACAAGTGTGTAGCTAGACTGTAGCAAGCTATGGCATCATACTGACTGTTTTTTTGCTTTGTCTTTATTAACCTGATTCATTATTAACCTGACACTTCTTTTCTTCATTCATGTGTATTATTTATTATCATTAAAGTTAGTTTTCTTTCTAGATTGTGTTTACTACTACTTCACTACTATCAAAGATTTTAATGTACACTGCATATGTACAAGTCTGAGAATGGCTATGACCTTGAAAAAACCCTGTTGTTAAAATGTCGCATACATAGATGCAAGCGCCCACCATTTTTGTTACCTTTATTAACAATAGATGTCTCAAGAAAAGAGATGTACACGCTGTTGTGTTTAATTCTGACAGTAAGCTGCTCTGAAACAACAACTGTGGTAAAATATTGCAGCACATGAACTAATAACTGAGGAAAATTGGTCAAAGAAAAAACAGTAAAATGGAAATCATTTCTCTATGAATCACAATAGTTGCCTCCTGAATTTTGAACAATGTTGAACGTTTCTGCTGTGTAACACATGTAACAAATGTTAATTTACACCATTCCCCTTTTCTATCCTTCTGTCTGTCTGCATGAAGGTGACATAAGACTGGTGGCTGGACCAAACAAATGTTCTGGAGCTATCCAGTTCTTTTATAATGAATCCTGGATGTATCTTGATCTGTTCAACTTTAATAATCTGTTGAACTTTAATAACCTTCAGCGCAGAGGGGCACCAAAATGTTTGTGTTTGTGGTGCTACCAGAGCTTAAAGACACCACATGTCCACATCCTATCTGGCTGCATACTACTGAAGATACAGCATCATTAAATAAAAAAAAATATTGCTATAAAAGCTAGTCTGGGAGTACATGCAGAGACAGTCAAAGTCTGCAGAAGAAGCTTTATAGCATTTTTCCCACAGGTGCCTAAGACTTTTGCACAATACCGTATGTGAGAACATACATTTAACTGATTTAATCCAACCTAGGTTTCTTACTGGAAGACTGGGTTTCAAAAGCACAATATATTACTACAATGTAGTTGTTCTTCAATTTAAATTAAATGCTAACTTGCTGTACATTACAGCTCCTGAGTAATTTATCCAGCCTTACATTTGAATAGTTGAGTGGATTCGGCAAAAAAAAAACCCTCAATCGAATCAATATTAGGTGGGACCACCCTTTGTCTTTAAAACAGCAAACTTATATGCAGTTTAAGGTAGAGGTTGGTAGGTTCTTCCAAACATTTTGAGGAACTGGCCACAGTTCTTCTGCAGACTTTGACTGTCTCTGCATGTCCTCCCAGACTGACTTGATCATGTTGAGATGAGGGCTCTGTGGGGACCAGACCATCTGTTGCAAAATTCCTTCTTTTTGCTGAAGATAGTTGTGTATGACTGAGATTGGGTGTTTGAGGTCATTCTCAGGCTGCAGAATGAATTTGGGACCAATGAGAAACCTCCCTGATGGTAGATAAGAATCTACCTGTACTTCTCAACAGACATTGAAGTTGCATGCCTAAGACTTTTGCACAGTGCTGTATGTTGACTAAAAATATTGGACACTACTGGCTGGATAATTCAGTAAGAAAAGTAAAGAAAACATTAAAACACGAAAGATATTTAATTCTCTGGAAGAAAGTATACATTTTTTGTTAAATGAATACTTTTGGGCTATTGAAATCAAATACATTTATGTTGATGTTAAAAAAATCTACAGTTTAAAGTGACATATTTGACTTTTGTATTTAATGTTTTCACATTTAACTTTCAGCCAGTGACATTGTTATGTGACCTACTTAGTTCCTTGAACCTGAATAATACTGTTCTGTCAGAGGGGGTAGATAAATCTTTTAATATTTATTGTATCAGAGGTTTTGATAAAACTTAAGTGCTGTCTTCACTTTTCTTCACAAAATCTGACTTTTCTCTTTAGTCCTAGAAGTTTCCCCAAAAGTGCAAGATATTCTGCTGAACCCTTAATGGTCTGAATTACGCTCAAAATGATTTTATATAATACTCAATACCTTTTAAATGTACTGTGTAACAGGGAACTTAAGTTACCTGTGAAATATGTTGCTTTATTATACTGTATTGTACATAATTGTACAATTGTACATAACAAAATTAATGCATCTTTTATTGACTGATAAATAGAATACATTTAAAGTTTTGTTTTTTAATAACCTGACAATATTTTTCTGTATTTCCACAAAGAGCAACCAATGTTTTAACTTTTGCATTTGGAAACTTTTATAATTTCTCTGTCAATGAGGGCACTGACAAAATTCAAGCAGCAGATTATCTCCTGAAGATTGCAGAGACTATAGCATCTTCCTTGGTTGAGCCAGGGGCTCAAAAAAAACTGTGAAAACATATATTTAGGTATAATCGATGTACCTATTATGCTTGAAAATCGTCTTCAGAACTCTACTACCCTGTGCAGGGTTTTCAATGATGCACAACCACAACAGACAATTTATCTTGAATAGTTCACTTAACCTGCAGACCTGTGAACTGTGGGAGGAAATTGGACCACAGAAAAAATGTATGCAAATAGAGAGGTTGGTTAAAGTCAACACAGAAGGCCAGCAAGCAGGAAAAACTATGCACTAGCCAGCTATGCCAGTATTCACTAAACCATTCTGCCATCCCAATACACATGCCCTTAACTACTTTACTTCCTAAAGACTGTTCTGTTGTTTTTCACACAACTGAACATTTTGAGCTCCAGAAATTTGCAGTTTTCTGACCTCAGGATCTCTGTTCTCATCAACAGTCCTGTCTAATTCTTCACCAGAATTATTGTCATTATCATCATCATATGTCAAAACTATTATCCATTTCTAAATTCTCCTGTTCTCACACATCATTAATATAATTTACTATGACTTTTATAGTCATTATAAACAGTTTCAGTTCAGTCTGCAATAAGTTTTGCAGCTTTGGTAGCAGGACACCTTGCCATGTTACAGAGGATGACAACACAAAAATGATGTTCAACAGCAGAATTTGGGACAGATATCTAACAGCACATGATACTGTGACAAAGTTCTGAAAGTAATATTGCAAAAAGTGCTGTAGAGTAAAACTATTAGTCTACAATTTGATTAATGCCTCTAAAGTTTTTTTATACATTGTATAAATACCATCTTCATGTTACAGAGACTGGAGTCGTATCAGTGGGACCAAACATCAGTCACATTCCTCCGCTGGCGGCCAATGGAAATGAAATGAGCGCAAAATTTGGTACTGCAAAGAATAATGGTATGGCAACTATACTGATGTATTTAAATCCTGTAAAATATAATAATTTGCTGTTGCATCCAAATGTGTTCTTGAACCACAGTTGATCAAAACAGAATTTTGCTCCTTTCTCAGACCTGAAAAAAATCATAATTTTTGATCACCCCTTATACTTGTGTGGTTTCTGTTCTGTACTGTTACGTTGGATTGTAAAGTGAAACATTTTTATTGTTTTATTTTTCCTTCCTGACGCAGAAACCATTAAAACTATTTCTCAAAAACAGGTTCACTTAAAGTAATCTTGATATCATACGCTGGAATGAAGAAAATCTTGACTGCCAACTATTTCAAAAAGGATAACAGAAGTAAAATGTTTTCAAGGGCTATTATTGCATCTTTGGGGCAAATACTAATGAACACCATCATTTTTAGATTAAATCACATCAAGGTAGGACTATTATGATCATATAAAGTTTTACAAGTACTGTAATTATGGTTTAAGAAATATTTTAATATTTGAAGATATATACATTGACCGTGATATTGTAAATATCAGAATGAAACGTACCATTCTGGTTTTTTTTCCAGGCTGGCATAACACTTAAAAGCGTAATATGTAGTGACTGATGAACCTGTGCATTTAGTCCAGAAGATCTGTTTAGTTTTAGCTACAAAATAGCTTAATAAATTAAACAGTCTGCTTTTGATTATTTGTATGGTATATAGATAGCAGAAAAGCCAATAAGATGAAAATAAGAGCTATAAATTCAAAACATTCTGCTCTAGTCAAATACCAAAGTGTTTAAATCTTTGTGATTAGAGCAATGTTTCTCATTTCTGAAAACAGATGAAACCACAAGATGGGCTTGTGACATGTGTCTACTGGAATGACATTGGAGAAGAGAAATTCTGGTCTGCACAGTAACATCTACACATGAAAATTGTACATGCTGTAGCTGCACCCATCTTTCTAACTTTGCTCTCATTCTACAGGTGGAAAATAACGAAAAGGTCCTTGTTCTCTCACTGTTCATACTTTTGGGTTTTTAAGATTGTTCTGAATTTTGATAGCAATTGTAGACTGTGTGGTGAATAGATATTACAATTATATGTTAAAAAAGAAATGTTGGATTTTCTTGCACTGGATCAGTATGTGAACAAACCTTAAACCTGAGCAAACCTTTTAACTTGTTATAATAGTGAAGTTGCATTCAATATGTAAAAAATATTCATGCTCAAGATCACGCTTTGCTGGAAGTCTGTGAAATACAAAAGAACATATATTTTGTTTACAATTATCTAAATCATATTTCTTCAAAGGAAAATCTGTTGTTTATATTCTGGTTCTCTTGAAGACACATTGAAGAGTAAGTATAGGAATGTATTGCTTCCATAAATAGTAATTTTTTTACAATTTATTTTCAGGGCTATAATGAATTGACAGTGATAAGCAAAATCTTTCAGATAATAGGTCTGGTTTTCTGTACCTTGGCAATTGTCACCTTTGCTCTCACAAGTCAGACATTAAAGTACAGCAGCACAGTTTGTGTCAACCTCACTTTCAGCCGTTTTCTGGCTCATCTCCTCTTTTTGACTGGCTCAGACCAAACAAAAAACAAGGTAAATAATGAAAAAAAATATTTTGCAGAGGAAGCAGGTCTTCAAAAATGAGGCAAAATCTTCAGCAGGGATGATGGTGGAGCAGAGTTAAGGAGGTGTGAAACAACGGGACTATTTAATACAGACAATGCTATATTATAGGAAAGGGAAAGAGTAGAGTGCAAGGAAACAAGAAGCTCCTTCTAAGCTGTGAAGTTCATGAAGCTTAGATTTCCTCTGTAGCCATTCATCAGCACGTAGTTTCATTTTGTTCTGTGTAATGGGGTGGATGTGGGACATGTTAGTCTAAAGGTATCAGAGATTCAACAGAAGATGAAAGGAGATTGATGGTGCCATCTAAACAAATATCACTGTTGATGTGGTAGAAGAAAGGGAAGAAGGCAGGAGGAAACTCAGGTTAGAATCTGAGGGTGAAAGGATGGAAGGTGGAATAAGAACAACAATGAAAGTGTTTGGGTCATAACTCAAATGAAAAACTGCATATTATCAAAATGAAGTGTCTCCACAATGTAGTGAGACTAACTGAGAGGTTGCACATCTCATGGTCAGCAAGGCCCTTGGGGTGCAGGCACTGTCCAGAGGAGCTTTTTAAAATGGGTTGAGCCTCTCGATGGAATGTCCCTTAGATGGCTGCCACTGGACAGGTATAACAAGGTACAACCTACAAAGAGAAGGTCCTTTGGCAGACCAAGTATACCATATATTATGTCTTTCGTCTGCCATGGGAATATTTGGGGATCCCTCAGGAGTATCTGAAAACTGGTGCTACAAAACAGGAAACACAGCAATTCCTCAGTATCTGAATATAATTTTTGTTTAAAAAAATGAAATTTAGTTAAAACCTCTGCAGATAGTTTAAACAAACAAAGTTATCAGCTTTTATTGCATAACATGAAATAAGATGAAGAAGAGAGGCTTGTGAGGTTCGCTGTGTGTTGGAGGGAGGTGGCCATGCCAGTTTTCTCCATTGGAGGTGTAGCAATAAACTCCTTATGAAACTTTGTTTACCTTCACACAAGCTTCTTACATTAGTCTCCTTACAACCTGTGACACCATCTTCAGTTGTGTTTTTGAAAGCAAGACTCCAGTTCCTGCCATGTTACATAATTAGTGAGATCATTGCATTTAAATGTTCTACAACTTCTTGTAAAGCTCTCCTGTCGAGCATAGGAAGGATTTTAGGTTGAGCAAATATCCTTCCTCCTCCTCTTCATCCAAGGACTGATGGGCATCCAGCTGAATTATTCAGCTTAAATCACAGTAAAGGGACGCCTTCTACAGTGCAAACGTTGTCAAGCACAAGACTGACAAGGAAGTGTGGACACAACTGACAGGACACGAGGTCAGGAGTACACATTTTGAACAGGATAAATTTGTGACGGTTCACTACAATACATACAATATTATTTTTATTACACTACATTGTATGGCACTGTACCTTTTTATTTATTTATTTTGATTTTTATTCCCATTTAGCTTTTTAAAATTATGGATAAGCTTCGGATTAAACTTCATTACTGCAAAAGTTTCTGTTCCCATACTGATATATAGGTATTCATTTTCAAGAGCTGTTATAGTGAACATTTAATAGAATATAAGGAGTTCAGATACCAAATGATTGCTATATAGTTTTCATGGCTTAGCCTGTTGCCAACAGAAAGCTCACCAGGAAATGTGGTTGGGTTCAAAATTGATAGCCTGATGGATGGCTGGAGAGATTAACAGATCCATGGATGGATAATGACCCTGTTAAATGAGTGTTGGTGTGTGCATTACAGTTTGTGTTTGGTGCACTGTCCAACTAGGCTTAGAGTCTACTGGAGGTTGTTGAGGCCTCCAAAATCGGTGGATGGCAAAGCTGATAGAGGACTGGTAGACAGTAGCTGATTCACACAGATATCCAAACCAGAACTTCGAAAAGAGCAGGAACGTTAGAGCAAACGTACAGCTTGTAGGTGTTGGATCTCCACTGTTCCAGTAGTTTTCTGATACAGTCAGAAATGTCACAGCTGGTGGCAGTAGCGACTCCTGTGCAAAAGGAGTGTGTGGAGAAGGATGGTGGCTGGTGGCCAGAGAGTTGGAGAATGGATTTGTGGAACCTTTGGGGTTGCTATAAATCCGTGTTCATTAATAAATAGTGGATCAGAAAGAGATGCAGATGATCAGCAAAAGAAGAAAATGTACCTGTACAGGATTTTGTATAGGCCGTTCAGTGTATGTAGTTGGAAATATTGAATAAAACGCCCCATTTTATTGTAGAGCCATTGAGAGATCAGAAAGGAATGAGTGGATAGCAGGGTTGTATGTAGTGTTTCCTGATGTGAATTCAGAAGCATAGAAGACCACAAAAACCAAGAGCAAACATTGCATTGAGGGTTATGTTGATTGAGAAAAAATGCCATATCTGGTTTGGGAAATATGCAGGAGTGGAGAATCTATATGGTAATTTGCTCTCTTTTTATTCAGGACGAATTTATATGTAGGTGCTGTAAGCCTATTAAGTGTAACTAAAGATATGAATTTTGAACAAGGTGGTTTGCGAGTTATCAACTTATAAAAGAACTACAGCCTACTGAGGTAAGATTTAGTGGTCTGAATGTAGAATTTTTTTGTTTTCGCAAAGGGAGGTGGCAAAGGGTGATAAAGTGGTGATTTGAAAGTTTGGAAATTGTATAGAGCATAGTTGGTGGTATTTGTGAAATGTTTTCCATGCAGACCAGTATTGTTGCAAACTGTGGGGTGCTGTTGCAGGCCATACAGCATCTTGGGAAGGATAGAGCAGCGGCATGAGGACAAGGTCTAATGGAAAATGGGTTCCAAAAAAAGAAGCACTAGGGTTGCTGTGGGGTCTGCATCTGGAGCTAATGTCTTCAGTTTGTGTAATTAAAAATGAGAAATTCATTCACTGTCATGGTGTTTTTATGACGTGGGATGTGACATACTTTAAGCGGGAATTTTGTTGTGCTAGACAGCCATTTCTGCCATCTCTAAGGGAAGCAGAAGCAGGGGAGTTGGTAGATCCAAACGAACAGGTGGTCTAGCCCATGGTGGATGCAGCTGCCATGAGGGGTGGAAAAACCTGCTGGTGGCCAAGGCTATAGCAGGTGGAGCTGCCCTGTTTAAGGTGGGGACAGAGGCAAGGGAACCAAGCACAGGTAGCTTGGCCATGACAGAAAAGGGCAGGTGAAGAGAGCAGGAAGTGGTGCAAGCATTGAGGTTCTCTGTGATGGAGTGAGAGGACCAAATTACCCAGGAAGCTGCGGTGGGGTGGGTGGGAGAGAGGACAGTGGTGTGATAGCTGGGAGGCATGCAGAAGAAGCTGCGTGTGGTACAGTCCCAATGAGAGAGTGTGAGGATGTGGGAGGATCTCAGGCTGTGATGTTATTGAGCAGACAGAAGGTGAGGCAGATGAGGTGGTCGCAGTGGCAGAGAGAGAGTTAGAGGCAGGGGGGGAGAGGGTCCGTGCGATCAGGACGGAGTAGCAAGGAGATGAAAGAGATTGAAGGGGACGTAAAGGAAATGAGGTAGACACCAAAAAGGCAAGCTCATCTCCACACCAAGTAGTTCTACGATGCCCTGGCATCTGTGAAGTGAGATCATTCTCTCTACAAAGATGCAAATACACTGCCAGTCCCTTGGTTTTTTTTCAGTGATTCATTTGAAGCTTTAAGCCTCTGCAGGACCAGTACTGTACTAAGGAGCCAAACAGGCTGTAAAGTCTGCCTAAAAAAGCTGATGGATTTTACAAATGCCTTAATGGCACCGCTGACAAGAAGCCCAAGTACATAACTAGCTTCCACAAGGAAAATATAATGCTTTGTTGTTAAATTCCGTCACTGTTTCTTAGACCACATGCTTGGTAACTAAGCACTGACAGCTGTTCCTGAAGATTCATATATGAAGTACAGTCTATTCCACTGAAAAATATTTGGCTTCCCTTACTCTTCTGTACAATGGCATATTCACTTTAAGTGAAATTTATTCAATCGCAATATGATTGCTAAGGCAGGTGTGAACTTTTTTGCCTGAATTCTCCTCACATGCTCAAGGTTCAAGATTACTGCACTTACACAGACGTACAGGAGATACAAAATTTAGCTGGACCACGATGCACCATACAGACAATATAACAATACAGATAATATAGACTTGCTCTCTTTTGACTGAGTCAAAATGAGAACTTAATTCAACTTGCAAGAGGAAATTTCCATTTCCAGACTTGAATAACTTGCCTGAGTGGACACAAAAAGCCTCATTGTGTTCAGACAAATGGCTTACAATGGCAAGTAAATCCTGTTTACACTGGTTTACTTTAAGAGCAAGAAAATCTTGATTTACTTCATAGCCGTGATTGTTCTCAAACTCTCTCTAGGTTGTACCAGTTATCCATGTTTGCAATGTGTACCTTGAATTCTGTTTTAAGTGAGATGATATGTTTTTTCAATTTATTGTAACTATCTCCATGAAAATATCTTTTAATGGCGTCGTAGGCTTATTGGGGTACTAGGTACTTGTCTACCTTTGCTTAATGGTTAAATCTGCCCCTGACAAACCCCTCATACCATCAAACAATCAGTACTCCCACTCACAAGAAACTAGTTGTCTTGTACTAAAAACAGCAAACAGACACCTCGCTCATGAAAAACATTCAGAGATGAAGCGTTGCGATGAAACGGAAGTAGAGCTACACTAGAGGGGAAAAGCTATGTATTCAGAGTTTTATGTTCTAGAATATGTAAAAATGCCTATGTATCTAAAGTATGAAAAACATTCAAAAACCAAATACATGTAATTAATGTTTTGGAAGAATTTTTCCATAACCTGAAAACGCTCAGCATATGAGGAAACGTCTTTTAGACTGTTGGAATAGCTTCCATGCAGCCCAGAGCTGTTGCTGGATGGATTTTACAAAACTTGTTCTGTCCCCTTGTTATTTCAGCTGTATCAGTTTTCCTAAGATTCTGGAAGGATATGAAAGAGATATTTGGCAAAACAAGCCCCATGAGTGTTATGACAGAGATTGATTGAGTAGTATGAATGTTTAGCTTGCAAAGCTGAATGTTGTCAATGCTGAACCAAAAAAAACTTCTATGCAGTGTTTGTGAAACAAAACTTACCGATTTAACTTACAGATAGAGTAGGTTTGAAAACTGAATTGTTGAATTTGAACACTCAGCTATTGAATATTCAGATGAATCACAAACTGAATCAATGGCTGCCCTGGACTGAAAATTTGAGTTGTACCAGGTGAAAATGGAGTAACTGGAAAACAAAAATAGTCATAATAATGTGAAAATCATGCATTTACTGTAGAGTACTCATCTCAGATTATTTCTGCAGGGAATTATTTATATTGCTTTAAACAGACATATCTCAGTATCGATGAAGGGCTATCAGTATCAATAAAGAAAATAAGACAAACTTGACCTTCACAACACAATAACTAACTTGGTAGGAGAAGTTTCTGGTATTTTACTTCAAGATGTTTTTACCACACCTAACTATCATACAGTTTCCTGGTTTGCAGGAAGCATAAGTCCAGCCTCTCAAGGGGTTTAACAACTTTGCCCACTAGCCAGTTTGACTGGCTGAACTCAAGTGGAAACCAGCAGTTCTTTGGGGGGTGACTAAGGAACTGGAAGTTGTGGCTGGTGATTCTAAAGGTTCACTTCAACGATTATTGCTCATTAAATGACATAATAGTTTGGCAGGTGCAGCGGTTGGCCTGAGGTGTTGACTGTTACAGCAGAATTCCATGTCTCTGCTGTCTACAACATAAGAGCAAGGAGCACTGTATTTGACTGCAACTCCAGGGGGACCATTTGCAGCTACCAGTATTGCGGTGTAATCCTGACTTCATCTCTAGGTGTAAGGGTAGCTCATGGGTTGCCTGCCCTCCTGTGGTCATAAGAGAATTTCTGAATGTCTTTGGTCCTGTGTAGCAGAAACTTGACTTTGACAGTTTCGTAGAATGCTGGTGTGAGAAGCAGTAACTAGTCAATAGGTAGTAACCTGGCTACACAAAAGGAAAATATTTTATTGCATGATTTTTGGAATAGATATATAATTTGGGTGCAATGAGACAAACAACCTTTAGCAGAAAAAGATGACAACGCACTTGAAGTGTAGGTGTAGTTTTACCCTTTTAGGATGGACAGTCAACACATAACTAGTCTACTAGATCCAGCGGGAGGTATTAGTACTGAACAGAAGTAAAGTGGGAAAAAAATGTCCAGCTTTGCTATAAAATGTGCTCAGGGTATTTTTGAAGTTAAAATAAAGTAAACATTACATTATACACCATCAACGCCAAATGAATTTACAGAAACCGTATTAACACTATCATAGGTGACCCTTTGTCATAACATTATTTTGGGGCAGCATTTCTAGCGAACGAAAATGTACAATTTAAATGAAATAAAAAGAACCTGCTGACTATTACTTTCAAATTTACAAAACATATGCGAGTACTGTATTAATTGTAATTTTAATTAATATATTAATAAATATGTACATATTTATTAAGTTTGACAACTTTCTGAAGTTAATGTTTTATCCCAAGTCTCAGGCAAGAGTTTACATTTACTGTTTATTTTGCAGATACATTTCTCCAAAGCTTCATAGAATATTATAATGTAGTGTTTAGCTAACACAAAGGGGACCTACAGTGCTACATTACACTAAACACTACAAATCATTCACTAATAATGCAACACACACTATAAGCACTACTTCAAGTGAAAAACATGTCTTTGGACTGTTGGAGGAAACCCACTTGAAGATAACAAGAACCCTGACTGAACTGGAATTGAACCCATGTCTACTTGCATAGCCCAGGCATCGTGTATGCGCCACTTCATGGCGGGTAAATACTTTCCACAAACAATTCAATATCTCACAGAGTTCCGGCTTGAAATGTTGGAATGTGTCTAAAATTAAGTAAACAGTCATGCAGGACAAAAAGCTGAACAAAACAATAGAAAATGAATTCCACAGAATATAGCTGAGGCGTCACTACTGGGTCCATGGTATAAGCGACCGGATATGCAAGTGCGGCGTGGTCACGTGTGTGGTGTCGACTGAGAGAGGGAAACAGCGGAGAGCTGTTGAGCAGACCGTGCAGTGTAACATACACCACAGGAGCAAAAGTATGTGGACACTCCTTTTAATGATGGGTTTATGTGGTTCAGCTACACTCATTATTAACAGGTGCATAAAGTTAAGCATAGAGCTATGCGGTCTCCTTAGACAAACATTTGTACTGGAATGGGTCATTGTAAACAACTCAGGCAGCCTTGTCATAGGATGTCACTTTTCCAACAAATCAGTTTGTCAAATTTCTGCTCTGGTCAAAAACCACTTGAGTGTTAAAATTGCCTTGATTCAAAGGAAGCTTTTTAATGTTATGAATATTTTGCAGTGTTGACATCAACAATATGTAGCTTTAACTCATCTTTTCAATAAAGGAATTCTTCTGGACAAATAAAATGAGTTATTGTGAATTAGACTAATGAAAGCCATACAAAAAGTATTATCATTAAACAATGATTTAGGTTATTCAAGGTGACTTACAATTGTAGGTCTGTAGTTTAAGCTACTTACAATAAGCTACTCATTTATACAGCAGCACAACTTTAAAGGCAAAATTCAGGGTAAATGCATTAGGAGCACAAACTCGGATCAAGAAACCAATAAGAACCGCTGCTGAGATTCCACAGGCGTGAGTGGGTTGTTCTCTTTTAAAGGATGGGGTGCAGAGTAAAGTGGAGACAGGTGTACCCAGGTTTGCTCACTGTGGTTACCTCTGCTGGTCAACTGTGGAATTGTCTTCACATGTCATTATACATGCAAACTAGTCTCTTAGCAAAACATTTCTAATCGCATCATCTTGCGCGGGAAGTGCTTTGCCTGGTTTATGGGATCGGAGGGGAGCGTGGCAGCAATGTGGCAGGGAAAAGCTAACAAAGGGGGGGAACCAACTGTAGTTTCTGGGCCAGGATAAGCCTGCAAAACGTCAGGAAAGTATCCCCCACAATGTTGCAGGGGAAATGCTTCTAATAAAAGGTGGAGGGCAATAAAAGATGGATGTGAGGTGAATTTTATTGCCTTCTACTTTCCATTGTTCAAAACTAACTAAAATGAGATTGGGAAAGACCAGAGTCATTCATTTACTTGAGGTCTTGGCAGGTGGGACCAGGTCACCAGAGGTCCAGATCATCACTTTTGCTTTACATGTCCCCACTCTTACAGCAGGAATTTCCCAGATTTTCCCCATTGTCAGAGTTGTAGCTCTAGCTGTGCTGCCAGGAACCTGTGTGAAAGACAGAAACCACATCTTTGTTTCTGCCTGTTCCAGCACTGTGTGCCCATTTATTTATGTCTCCGATTAGTAAAGTGCTTTCAGGTGTGGTGGCGTGAAACTGCTTCTGGTGCTGGGCAGAACCCCACCAGGGAGCTGTTCCAGGTACTGCTGTCTGATAACCACTCTGTGGTACAATAGTCCAACTATTGTGGTGAGATATGCAGAGAATATAGACCCCTTCTGTGTTTAATGGGCTCTAAAACTTTGGGAGCAGGTAATGTTCCTTTAGTGCTGGAGTTAGGACGTGACAAAATGTAACCTTATTTATTTAATGTTGGCATTTATGCACAGAATCATGTAAAATGTTTTGAAACCGAGACATTGCAAGATAACTGGGGAACAGAGCCAAAGTATCAAGAAAATCAAAATTACAATATTGTACCATACATATATATCCTTTGTACTTCTGATAGCTTCTGTAAAGGGTTCAATTACAAATGTCAAAAGTGGAAAGACTTGTTGGCAGCTTAAAAGGACTGTTTGCAAACTACCTGGACCTGTTGACAGTTTTAACATAAACACTGAGCAGACTAACAGGGTGTTAGGAGGCACAGTCTAAAGGATTTTTTTACTTTCTTTAAAATTAGCCTAACTGTGATTACATTTTAGAGACATTTAAAAACATTTTAAAGGTTTTTTTGGAAAATCAGTCTCAGTGATACGGAAGAATTTTTAGTTGAAAAAGAAGCAAACAAGCCAATACTTTCTAAATTATACTTTAACTATACAGCAACAACCAAAAGCTTGTCTAAACCAGTGTGTCTTGCTAGCAAGGAAATAAGCCAAAATTGGAAATTGAACAGGTAATGCCACATGCAACAGTTTTTACACTGTACTAGATAGTAACACCCCCCCTCAGACCACACCAATGACCATTAAATACCCACTGGCCACCAGACACACCATACTTCCTCAGCTTCCTGGAGGGTGACTGAAGACAAATAGAAATCAGATCTGGCGCAATAAAAAAGTGTAGGCCATTTTTAGGGAGACTATTTGACCAGCAAACAGTGAGGGAGAGGGACACTCATTAATTCATTGAGAGAGTGAAATTGATCTTTTCATTCAATTGAAACAAATATAAAACAGTTCCTTAAATAAGAAAATATTCTGCTATAATGGCGGTTTTAAAAATGTAGCCCCCAGCCAGCCAGGTCTTCCATGATAGATAACTGCTGAGCATATAGTCATTTTGATTAAATTTTAACCTCACCCCCTATTGTCTTTAAACAGGTCAGCCTCTCCCCTCCTTAGCCTCTGCACCACATGATGGTTCAGGCAGTGGTTTCCACTGAGGTCCCCTTGACCAGGCTATTGGAAGACGAATACTTTTCAGAGTAGAAAGAACATAACTGTCCCTCCTGTTTCAGGAGTGTTTGAACATGCTGCTAGAGCAGAAACTGTTTCACAGCAGTAAAGTGAACAGCAGAAGGCTTGATCTCATGGTGCCAGTTGTTAAATTGAGGGAAAGCTACAGATACTGTATGCTAGTGACAACAGAAGGAAGCAACTTGATTTACAGAGGTTAAACAGCCTGAAGGGTATGTTAAGGCAGCCTTGGGAGCAACAAGTTAAGGCTCTCATGGTGAATGTGATAGTTAAAGAAATAAGAAGAAAACAAAATAAGCTCTGCACATTTTTAATAAAGTAAGGAAAGTACACCCAGAGAATGGTTTTATTTTTCTAAGTAATGAGTAGGATGAGAACTTTACTGACATAGCTTGGATGCAGGGTGTAGTTACTAATTTTTTTTTTTACAAAAATCTTTTAGAACTTAAAGAAACAGACTAAGCCAAATGGGAGCGTTTTTTGCATAGTTTCCACCTGGAAGCACCCTTCACTTTTGTCGAACTGTCCAGAGTATTGAGTAAGACAAATTGCCATAAAGTAACAGACTTGGATGATCTGTCTCCAGATCTGGAGTTTTAGCCCACATTTTAGGAGATCTTGGGCTCAGTGTTTTTGGAGGTTTTTGAGGAGCTGCTACTCTAGGGTAAGCTTACTGAAAGTATGAGCTTGGGGGTTTTCTCCTTGTTGACAAGAAAGGCAATAAGGCCAACATTGGTAATTGTAGGCCCCTGATTATATTTTGTGTGGCTACAAAGATCATAGCTAGGAACCTCACTGAGCATCAGAGCGAGAGCTATGGCCAACTTGGTCCACCATGACCAGACCCACAGAGTGTCTGGACAGTTCATCACTTTTACAAATTTACATGTTACTTGAGCTGTGTTTGCCTGGGAAAAGGACAGAACCCCCCCTCTGTAGCTGGTCAGTTTGGAGTCCTGAACAGTTGGGTTTTAGTGCAAACCTCTTGGGTTGGGTCTGTAGTCGCTATAACATGGTAGGTAGCTGGGTTTCTATCAATGGCTCCCTCAGAGAGTGGCTGTCCCTGTGTCTCCTCTCCTACATGCTTCATGCTCCACTCTAATCTAGTGGTGGGTGACCCTCCTGTCCCAGGTAGCAGGTGGATAGCAGTAAACCCAGCTCAGTATGAAGATGACATCAACTTATTTGTGTTCTCTGTGTAGGCCTTTGGTTAAGTGCTCACCCTGATCCAGGTGTATGGGGAGGCCTCCGGGATAACGCATAGCCTCAAAAAAGCAGTAATAAATTACTTTGGCCTTTCAAAGATGATGGGAGATGCTACTGGGTACATTTTGTTATGTGAAGACCCCCTGAATGTGTTTGATGTTAAGTTTCTTTAAGGAATGGCCCACATCAGCCGGAAGGAATGCTTGACGGGTGCCAGCTAGAAGAGGAAGGCATGGAAGCCAAGCGGTTGTCCTTCCTGATGAATGCACTTGTACATGTGTACTATATGCCAAGCAATATGCCCGAAGCTTTTGTTAGAAAGGTGCACGGAAGCAGGTATGAGCATGTAAAAAGGAAGATCATGTACCTTGGGAAAGACATGGGAGTGAGGTATGTCCCAGACTTCCCTCTCAGACTAGATTGCTTGTTTTTCTTGTAGCTCTGCTAGCACCTGGCTGCTTCTATTCAACACCTCTAACAGCATTTTTTATACCTGTAGTTCTCTTTACCAATGCACCACTTGGTCAGGACATGGTCCAACAATGGGCTCAATTCTCAGACCCTGCCAGTCCATTTTAACCAGCTGGTTAAGTGGAATAAAAACATTCAGGCACAGGTGCACACCCTCCTAAAATACAGAGCTTCGTATAAGGCTCTTTTGGAAGGAAAGGCCCACAGGCAATGTTGGGATAGGATGAAGTAACTGGGCATGAATTCAAGCCAAAGGACTGAACAACCGGCTGCAGGACCTCAGTTGAAAGTGCCTTTTTGGAAAATTACCAGCAATGGAGATCCTGTACAGGAATGATGTGACCAAGCACCCGCTTTGCCAGTGACAGGGGTGCATTGGGAATTAAAACCGGAAACATGTACTTTAGGACTGTGGTCATACTAAAGCTGTCTGGACGTTTATCATCCTCTTGTCTCAACAAGTGGACAAGTGATTGTTGGTGTCATATGACAAGGTGCGGAAGGGTTGGCGCCCTGAAAATGGAGCTTTTTAAGTACTAAAAGGTTCGGCTGCCAGTCATCATTACTAACCATGAATTGCGGAATGCTGGACAGGAATGCTGTAGGACTGACAGGGTCATTGAGTGTTTCAATGGAGGAGCCTTGGGAATTTCACTAAAAATTCAGGCAGACTTAAAATTTAGAATGGAGAGACATGTTACAACTTTGATGAAGGAAGGGAAAGATGGAAGGTCGTCTTCTGGTTGTAGCCCAGTCGCAGTAAGAGTGTTCCCCTTATTTAATACAGTGTGATTCAAAACAATTTAACTCTTTCATAAAAGTAGTGTAAACCAGTTTCTAAAATAACAGTTTTTTCTTAATCTTACCAATGCTATTTTCACTACATGTTCATACAGTACTTAGTTACTGAGTATTACATTTATAAAAGTGTTAAATACTTTCTGAATCACCCTGTATATTCCCTTCCATTTACTCGTGCATGTATTCATCTTTGAATTTAATTTTTGAACAATCGGTTTTGCAATAAATGACCGTGTGTATTGTATTTATGTGCAGCATGTTTGCACACACATCAGATGGTTGTAGCTTTGCGTGTGTATTTGACTGTAATCTTATATTTTGTGTACATTTTATTTCCATTACCAAGTTTGTTAATTCTAGGATTAACTTTTAATTTTTAATACACTATTGTAAGTGTTAACTCACCTGTTTTTTTTACTAAGACTTTGATAAAAAGTTGTTATTCAGTATGATGTCTTATACTTCACTGTCCGCCTACCACCTGAGCCGTGACTGGAGGATGCTGGTGTCCTGGGAATGGTTTAGTCTGTTTTACATTTATATTTTACTTTGGCTTAAAGTATGTGGTTTTGAACAAACTGACTGTGTATTATTTAAATGAATTTTAAAGGAAATTTGTATTGTCATATTTATTGAAGAATTTTTTTTATTAGTTAAGGCAGTTTGACTTGCCTTTTTGGGTGTGTTTGATTTGCTGTTGTTTATATCGTAAATTCCGTATTATTTCAAGCGTCGGGAATTATTCTGTATGGGTCGTTTTTACTGTAAACCGATGTTTCTCCTAAGATGACAGTTGTAATGTGGAAAAAATAACTTTATTCACTTTAAATTTCTGCAGTGCACGTCATTGAATTGCACGTCATCTATTGCTACTGGTTAATAAATAAAAAGTCTCCCCGTCGACTTTTCTAATTCCCAAAAAACAGTCATTTCTTTACAGCCCCCGCAGATGCCCCTTCGTGCCGGGCATCTGGGCGGACCCCCTAGAGTGCCACCGGGAACAGGCCCAGCCGACAGTCTGTCTAGGCGGGGTAGTTGCCGGTGAGTTTCCTTTAAACATTTCGTCAAGAGCCTTCATGTGTGGTTTTTAGTTTGCTTCATTCCCTTCCATGCAGTGTTTGCGTGTTGCTTTCAACCTTGATTTTAGGGAATGAACGTTACTGTAGGCATGCCGGTTTTAAAGCGTTTTACCACAGAGGAAGGTGATGGATGAGTGGAGAGATCAGAACTGCCGCGCTGGATAGTCTGTAACACCGGACACCATTCTGTCTTGTATGTGCCTTCTGATCCGTTAAAGGTGCAGGTTACTGGGCGATAAATCACACATTTCCTCTACTATTTTGGCTGTAGCCTCCTGTCGCGCTAAGGAGAACTGCGTCGCCCTCAGCCCCCTCATCCCCCCTCCCCGCTCAGCCGCGCCCGCGTTACAATACAGAGAACCCGCTTGCCGTAAGACGAGGGAGCGGTGAGTTGTCACCGTCACTCGTAGCGGAATTTCATTGTAACTATTTAAGATTTCTTTTAGTTTGACTGTTTGTTTATTCCTGTTCGTTAGAAAGTAATCCACATAACTAGCCAGCCGGTGCCTTGACAACACACGTGTATGTGAATTTGTCATTTGCCGATAAAACCGGCTAAAGCGAAACCTGAGAATGATAAACGGATCATTCGTTGTACAGTATCGACGCCCTTCTGCGCTGCCGCATAGACCGTGTTTTTATCGGTTTGGCCTTCGCAGCCCGGTCGTCCCGCGCATCAATACTGTTAAAAATAGAGGGGGAAAGAACTACTGGGGTTTCGTGAGAATATTCCGCAGTTCTCCACAGAAACTGCGTACGTTTCTCGGCTCGGCCCGCGTGCAGCTACTGATTCATCGTACGTTTAATATTTAGCTTCTGACATTTCCACTGTTTTTCTCCTTACGGTCTATGGCTCTTCTTTTAACTCCACGTGGGATAAAATTTCTGCAGTGTGACAGAAAAGCCGCAGGTTTCGGGGGTTTCGGGCCGCCGTCGACACAGGTTCGCTACTGCGGCGCGCTAGACTGGCCGCGCCGGGCGGTTTTAGGCGCCTCAGCAGAAGTAGATGCGCATTGTGCGCAGCGCTGCCAAACGTGCAATAACTTTCCATTCGCATAATTAAACTGGCGGTCCTATCGATTGAGCACAGGGTGGATTTTGGCGATGCTGTTTATCCTCTCTTTTCTTTTGTGATTCCTCTTTTTCTCACTGTCTCCAGCTGCATTTCCAGCCCGCAGTATCCCAGAGTCTCCGCTCCTCCTCCTGCTCCTTCCCAGCAAGTGAGCCTGTCGTTCAGCAGCAACGATGTGAGCATTTTTACTTTTAACGCTGTGTTTCGATATCAAATGTATTATCTTGCCATTAATATTCCATGTGTCGTTTTTCTGGTTGCATAAATTGCATCGTTGTACGGTTTTAAATACCCAGATAGACAGATAAATTGTAATATATGTCAGTATTGTAACCAATGCTGTTTGCTGCACGATTATATCCGTTGACATTTTTTCAATATTATTTCAATATTTTTTTCATATAATAAGAAAATTCTCACTATGGGTTTATATTTTGCAATCAAACTCATATTTTTTTCCTCTTTTGCAGCAAACTTATTCTTTATATTTACCGTTTCTAGGTTATGGAAATAAATACCTATTTTTATCTTTTATAATAGTGCAAAAGTGTCATTGTGTTTTGCTTTATCGGTGAGCACAGTGTATCTACTTATTTATGTTTATGAAAATATAATTTGCTAAAGATGTGTGTTTTGTTCCATCAATCTTGTTTACCTGAATAGCACTTCCTTCTTTTTCAGGTCTAGTCCTGCCCCTGATGTTGCTGCTCCAGGAGGAATTCCAGGTGCCCCTGGGGCTGGAGAGGGAGAAGGTGGCCCTCCAGCTCCACCCCCAAACCTCACCAGTAACCGTAGACTGCAGCAGACTCAAGCCCAAGTGGAAGAGGTCAATTCATAAGGATAGATGGGGTGGCAGCAGACACTAAAATCTGGGCTAAAAAGCAAAGCAAAAGCCAAATCAGAAAGCAAGAAAATGGGATTTTATGGTTGATGCTTTCTGCGGCAAGCCAGTGATTTTCTGTGTTCAATATGTTCAATTTTCTGCTTCCAGGTTGTAGACATTATGCGTGTGAATGTGGACAAGGTTCTGGAGAGGGACCAGAAATTGTCAGAGTTGGATGATCGAGCTGATGCCCTGCAAGCGGGAGCCTCCCAGTTTGAGAGCAGTGCTGCCAAGCTCAAGAACAAGTACTGGTGGAAAAACTGCAAGGTTTGTGAGCTGTGTCCCCTGAATGATCTATCGGTGACCCCACTGCTCAAAGAATGTATTTCATGCTCGCACAGATATTTAAATAGACATAGCTTTCATCTGAATTCCATATTAAATACCCCACTTTATACACTCAGTCATTCCTGAAAACCTTGTGAACAGTGAATTTGCATAAATCGGGATCTTATTTTCTCTTATTTTAATAGGAAAAATAAAAATGTGTTCCCAGCACATTCGAAAACCTCAAATAAATTTCCCCAAATATCACTAAAACACTATAAACCACCCTGTAGCACGTGCAGCACCCCTCACGGACATGGGGCAAACCAGTGAATGACTAGATCAGACCAGTCCAGAGACTCCACATTCCAGAGTTGTTCGTCTGTCGTTGTTTGTCAAGAAATAAATAAGACAACAATTTAAAGTAAATGAACAGGGCGGTTCACTGTAGTAAACTGTCACCACACTCTGTGAGTGAAGAGAAAACAGATGATTGTTAGTTGTGGTGGGTACCTCGCCTCTTTCTGCTGTTTTAGTCACTTTCACCTTTACTTCTCATATGCACTGTTCTAGCATTCTTACATTCCTTTTATTTTTTTCTGCAAGCTTTTCTATATTTATTTGTGCCAATTTTGCTGGATCGCACTTTGTTTATGAGTTTGAAATGGAGACACTGAAGAAACATGTCAAAACAAAGCAAACATAAGATGAAACAAAGCATATTAGCAAAGTATGTTTCTTTTAGTAAGTGGCATGTATACATGGGACAGGAAATCAGCTGCTTGCAAGGCCGCACGGTACAGGAACACGCTAGTCAATAGAAGCATAAACTTTGAAATTTTTCCAGATGAATTTCTGGTGCTGTGTTATAGCAAGGCATCTATGGCGCACACAGCTGTTATGAAAACATCTGCTCAATAGCAAAATGGAAAAAGCCAGCATGTGTGAAGCAGGGTTTACCTGCATCTTAAATACTCTGATGGATTGGCATCCCATCCAGGATATAGTCTTCTAGCTAAGCACCCAGTGACTCGGGAATAGGTTTCAGATCACCACTATTCTAACCAAGAAAAGCATTTAAAGATAATGAATGAAGGGAAGAAGGAATAAATGAATGAAAACCTCAAACAACCTGTTCCAAATATGTAACTATAAAAAAATATTATGTAATTTGTGGCTGAAACACAGATGGCTGGATTAAATTTCTGGAATGAAGACCTTGTAATGTACAATATACCATACATGTACAACATCACAGTGTAACAGCCGAATCTGCAGACAACCGGAATGTATACTACAACATGACTGAGTGCTTGTAGCTCATACATACTGCAGGTGTACACTTACACTGTAGGATTACAAATATCATGAAATTGCGTTATAATGATGGAAACCTGCCCAGTATGCCTGTATGACATCGTGAACTCCTTACCAGACTGTGCGCTAGTAATGTATGACAGATATATATTAATACATTGTAGGTCACTTTGGATAAATGTGTTTGCCAATGCGTTCTCATTAATCTTTTGCTATTTGTTTCATTTTCTTGCTATTATAATTTCTCTCTTTTTACGTGTCTCCCTGTATGGCCTAGTTTCTACGTTTTTCATTCACTGGTTTCACATTTTGTCTTTTGCAGTCACATTATTTCTGCTCCTCTGCATTGCTACCTTGTACATACAGGGTGGTTCAAAAAGAATTGCAAATATTCATATATTCGTTAACGAATAACTAAGTTTCATGTTACCAGTAGAATACTGAGCATTTATAAGGTTAAGAAGCAACTCTTGAGAGTTATTTAACAAATTTGTTTAAAGTACATGTTCCTATGATATTTTATGATATGATTATATGATTACGGAGCACTGCATATATGAAAGAGTTCAATTCTTTTTGAATCATGCTATGTAAGTAAAATGTTATGACGTTCAGTTTGTTTCATGACGAACTCACCACCTGTGTAAACCGAACGATTGTTAAATGTAATTCTGAACAGGAAACCTTTTCTGCCTTGTAAGTTTCATTGTAAATTCTATAGACGTAAAAACTGTACATATATTGACAGTTATATTGACAACGTGCTCTCCCTTCAGCTCTTAATGTTTTGTGAAAATGAAGGTGCATTGAACCCGATATGCATTTGACTGATATACAGTTCACATAAAGAAAATAGTCATTAATTCCTGTAAAATAGGGAAAATAATCATTGAAATGTGTTAATATTTGCATTTATTCATTTAGTAGATGCTTTTGTCTGAAGCAATGAACAACTTACAGAAAATTTTATTTCACCAGCAGTCAGAGAAATTAAATGTAAATGATCATGCAAAGAACAGTAATACATTTGAAATTTTTCCTCTTTATAGATGATGATAATGATGGCAGTCATAGGTGTCATCTTGGTTGGAATCCTTTTCTGTAAGTATTTTCTATTATTTTTCTATTTATAGTTTTGCAGGCGGGGCACCTATATTTTGTGTGCTGTCATGTTAATTTCTCCTTGTTGAAGTGCTGATATTTTTGGTGAAGGGGCTGTGTACACCAGGGATCTGGAGAGCTGTTTTCGGTACTGCAGTGGTGATGGTCATTCCTGCAAAACTGGTAAAAGGCCAACAAATAGTGACCCAAATCAACCTGCAGGATAAGCAGCAACATGGGAAGCGAAACTGTTTTTGCTCAAATTGTTTTTAGCCAAGTGGTGCTGACCTTAACTGGAGATATCATTGGGAGGTAGAAGGCACATTTTGAGGAATTCCAGAACCAAATTACCAGCCTATCCTTCCAGGAAGCAGTACAACAGCCTTCTTGGGGACCAAAGTTGATCTCATAGGTTGAAGTTACTGCAGCAGTGAGATAAATCCACAGTAGCAGGACTATAGGAGAGAATGCAAGCAGTCAAGCACTAGATATTGCGGAGGTCTTTGGACTAAGATGCTTGTTTATTACTGTGTTGAAGCCTGGCATATATAAACACATATAAAAGGACTGACACTGGAATATATACTAAAAACAGAGGGATGAAGCTTTTCAGCCTTCCCAGAAAGTCTAGCCCAGGGTAGTGACAAAGAAGCTATGGCCAGTTACAGTAAAAAAATCTCAAGTTCAGGAGGAACATGGCAGATAATGTTCTGGCTGTGTTAACTTTTACTTGGATTGAGTCCTTAGACAAAGCTGGCATTTACTTGTCAGGTTGCATCCCTATCCTCATATATGGTCAGGGAAGAAACAAGATCACGATTGCAAGGCTCCTCGGCAATGTGGTGAGGCACACGCTACGTGAAATGGTACAGAACTTAGTGGTCAGGGAGGTCCTTAGAGCAGAGTTGCTGCTGCTTTAGATTTATGTGGAAGCTTAAGCACCTTGGAAGAATATTTCCATAATGTTTCCCCAAGGAGGTATTTGAAGCTGTTGTTTTAAAATAACAACTATGGTATTTCCCGATTAGCCTGTTGCCTGTTGTCACCAAGAAAAGTGGCTTGAAAACTGATAGGCTAGAAAGGTTATCAAAAGAACAATCATCATAATTTAAAAAAGAAATAGACCCCTGAAACTGGCAATGAAGGACATTTTCTGTTAAAATGCAAAATTCAATGCAAAGTGGCAGTTCCTTTCATCACAGTCCTACAGGCAGAGATGGCGAGAATAATGGGAATAAACCGGTCAGATAATTGTGAGCAGACAATCTCAGCAACTTTAAATTCAACCAAGGGAATTAACCCAGGCAATAATAACATTTGCAGGCGATTTTAATGTGAAAATTATGCTCTGCTTATTTCTTCCTTTTCTTCACCTGTTTTATCTTCCTCTCCATTAGTGTATTTCTTCCATTGAGCTATAGCCTCTAGTGGACGTAGTGCATGGCAGACCATCAGGCAAGATGAAGAATCAGAAGTGTGAAATGTGAATCTTCAAGCTTCTTTCTCCTACCTCCCTCCATTTCTCTACTCATGCTTTGCAGCTTTTCAGGTTTCCCCTCTCGGGTTCACCTATTCTGTCCTGTTGATTCCTGTCTATGAGTCGGCCTGTCTTCTTTTTCTCTGTTGATCAGAATTCACAGAATAGCGTGGAATTCTCTCTATTAAATATGAGGAAGGTGAAAGAGAGGTGGCAGAAATGATACAAAGTTAAAGAAGTGGCTGTTGAGCAAGGCAGATAATATGAGGTCTGTATTGCCTCATATTAATTTCTCTTTTCTAATGTCCCAAGTCAGCCAATAAACGGTATTTTAACTTTCAGAGGTTTAATTTTTTAACAATTAAAATATTAATATTATATTGCATATTGGTACAAGAACTTTACCAGGGTTGTTTTTAGGTAGTTACGTCTGCTTATGTGTTATGGATCTTTCTATATTTATCTTTTTGTGTTTCTGGTTTTCTGCAAATAACAAGTAACACAAAAGGGGGAAGTGAAAGTGAATTGGGTAGATTCTTATTTTTATATGCGATATGTATCTATGCAGGTCACTGTTAGGAAGACAAAAAGGCACTTAGGTTGATAGGCAGGTACACAGCATATTTGAAATCCAAATACATGTCACATTTAAGTATCACATAATCACAAAGGAATATCAGATTATTTTTAAAAATGTGGAGCTACATGGGCTTGCCTAATGAGAGAAATTCTGAGTAAAAATGTAAGTAATGTATTCTTATTAATTTGATGTATAATTGTACTCCAGAGGGAATTTTAATGTTGTCTAAACATTGGTCCAGTGGTAATGTGGCAGGCCACGGGCTATGCTAAAAAGAATCGTGCAAATTCTCAGGCTCTACAGTCCGCATTACAAATTCTGCTCATATTTCATTTTCTGCTTTACCTCCCTCTGATTTTTGTAGTCTTTTTTTAAAGAATAATTCGTTTTTTTTAACATTAGGGTACTGTAAATGCCAATTTCAGTCATATATATGCAACTTTGAGTGTTACACAGGTGTCCCTCATTATCCCGTTCTGAATCCATTCAAAAAAATGGGTCGTACACGAAAAAATTGAGAACCGGAAGCCTAGTTTAGATTATTTTATGATATTCAAATAGTAATGTGTTCCAAGCCCATTCCAAAACACCAAACCATTTTCTCAAAACATCACTAAAACAGTGGAAAAGACCTTGTAGCACACAGCGCTGTGGGGCACAGTGCACACAAGCCACTGATACCATACACACTGCACCCCGTGGCCTGGTAACATCACACACACGATGCATCTTGTGCTCAGCACAACCCTTTCCTCACAGTACGGAGATTAGACCTGTCCAGAAATGTGAGCGAGAGATGGAGAACGACTGTGGACTCCACCTTCTAGAGTTCGAGACCCCATCTACAGTTCAGATTCTCTTCTCCTAGGGTTTAAAAATAAAAAGCAGGAACCACGTCATGGTCATTAATGGGTATCTTTCCAGGCAGTGTGCTTTGGAAACAGTTTGTTTTCCTTATATTCAGCAGACAGCAAGAAACATTCAATAATGAAATTTATGTTAAGAATAAATAGGCAACAATTTAAAATGAAAAAAAAGGCAATTTACTGTAATGAACTGTTAATATGCACATAGACACAACATATATGAGATGAAAAACTGATGCCGAATATCTTCAAGCTTTGAAGCCTAACTGGAAACTTAAATTAATCCCCCCTGAACTAGCTTTAAATAATCCTACTCTTGAAGTCCTACATGTTTTCTGAGGCATTTTGGATGAAATACACCTTGCAGTTAAAAAAAGAAGAGTCTGAATATCAAATTTGTGGTATAAAAAACCAAGAGCCATTATAGCGAAATATCACATATTGAAAGTTCGGATAATGGGGGACTGCTGTACTTTGTGTCTTTTGTGGTCAGCTAATAACAAAGGTATATTATAAGTATTATGCAATATTTCACTAATGTGGCATATAAAAATGATATTTCAGTTGTATTATTAGGTAAATGTGGATCTTAACAGTAACCTGATAAACTCCATAGCATGTTCTAAACAGCATCTTCCAAACCTTAGAAATATATATTGATTTTCGTAAATACCTTCTACTGTACAAATCCAATGTGTTAATTTTACGGTCAGTGTAACTGATAATTGGACAGAAATTGGTTATTTGCGAGAAAATCATTTGGGGTCAGATAACTGACATAACAGGACATGTAAGAAAAATAATAGAGGAGTTGAATAAAACTGTCAAAATTCTAATATGAAAAAATAAAACTATTGTTTGCAGCATTTGCCATCTTGTGTGTTAATCGCACCCTAACTGTCACAAACCTTCAGATACAGCGACCCAGTGGGTACATTATGGCTCCAGAGAATTTTTCAGCACTGGACTGGTCACACTGAGCTTTGAGTGCAGCTTTCCTTTGCAAATCTACTGCCTGTTTGCACACTCTTGTACTTGTGTTTTCAATACTGTGTTGTCTGTATGCTGCTGTAGCCCTGTGCAGTTTCTTCTGGAATCAATAAAGTATTTATCATTCTATCTTTCCTAGTATTTATCAGTGACATTCAGTAACACCGGACACAACCTCTGAACTGTCACAAGCAGCGGAATGAAATTCTACTGCGTGGCTGCTCTTTTTACTGCCACCTAATGTTTGGACATGGAAATGCACAAAATTTTAGAAAATTTCTTCGGAAAACCTGACATGAAGGGGAGAAGAGTGATTTCAAACGGAATAATCTGAAAAAGTCTGTATTTTTGAACATGCGCAAGCTGAGCACGGGGAATTGTTGAACCAAAAAGCTGAATAAGAATTATCAAAGTCATTCTCAGCCAGATGTCGAGACTGGAAAACAGACTAAACACTCAAGCTTTGTTTAAAAAAATACTTCATTTTGTCCAAAGTATGGATGTGTACTGCTGATTTACCTTCATAAGCTTACACACACATTGCGTAAGACGTGATATATATTCAGTTCGCAGGACATGTGACCCATTGGGATGTCATTATTCTTGGACCTGTACTCCGATTGTGACCATAACACCAATACAACACAATAGTGTAGAGATTATATTTACAATGTAATCATAGTCGAAATTACTGAAAACACTGACAAGGGTCGTGGAGACCGTTTGCAAGCACGGAAAGGCACGGAGGGTAGAGGACTTCCCCGAGGAGTTGGAGGCCATGGAGTGTGATACCACCCGTTTATCACCCGTGAGACACCACAGACTACACAATAGCTCGTGCCTGTACTGTGGAGATCCTGGCCACCTCCGAAGGACCTGCCATTGGCGCCCTCAGGCACAACTCAAGAGGGACTCGACGCCTCAAGGCCGGCTGGTGAGTCTGTCCAAGAGAGGGGGCAGGGCTCCAGATCGTCTACGCTCCCAGTCATTCTTTATAACCCTGACCCTGTCCCAGTCACAGCCCTGGTGGATTCAGGTGCTGAAGGAAACCTTATACAGTCCCGCCTGGTTTGACAGTTGGGTCTCCCCACCATGCGCTTCAGTGTGCCCCTGAAATTGTCTGCCCTGGATGGCAGACCCATCGGAGGGGGATTGGTGTCAACCGTCACCCAACCGGCGCGGATGGATTCTAGTACACTATACTCAGAACTGATATCCTTCCTGGTGGTAGACAATACAGACAATTTGGTGGTGTTAGGCCTGCCCTGGTTGCAAAAACATAACCCTAGCATATCCTGGTCCCCCTTAGATATTGTCTCCTGGTCACCCTATTGCTTTCATAATTGTCTCCATAGACCCCCTCTCTCCATGCTGTCCACGACCATAGAGAGCCCTTCCGTTGACTCCGTAGCAATTCTATGTGAATATGCTGATTTAAAAGAAGTCTTTAACAAACAGAACATGACTAGACTACCCCCACATCGTCCTTACGATTGCGCTATCGAGTTAGTGGAGGACGCACCTCTTCCTAGGTCTAGGATCTACCCCCTGACAGGCAGAAGAACAGGCATTAGAAACCTACATCCAGGAATCTCTCGATCAGGGATTTATTCGTCCATTGACATCACCTATGGCATTTAGCTTCTTTTTTATGGGAAAGAAGGATGGAGGTCTCCGGCCCTGTATAGATTACCGAGGTCTTAATGCAATAACGTGAAAACTCCATCACCCCTTGCCATTGGTACTGGTGGCTTTAGACCAGCTCCGCGGAGCAAAGTATTTTACCAAGCTTGATTTTAGAAGTGCATATAATTTGGTCAGAATCCAGAGTGGTGATGAGTGGAAGACGGCATTCATCACTCCGAGAGGTCATTATGAGTATCTAGTGATACCATGTGGTCTGTGTAATGCTCCGTCCGTTTTTCAGTCCTTTATAAATGACGTACTTCGGGATATGGTCGGGCAGTTCGTGATACCTTATCTTGATGATATCCTCATATATTCGTCGGATTGGAGATCGTATGTCACCCAGGTCCATAAAATCCTCTTGAGGTTGCTGGAGAATCAACTACATGTTAAGGGTGAGAAATGTGAATTCCACCTAGAGCGGATTTCCTTTTTAGGGTACATAATTGGTGCTAATGGCATCGTCATGGATGATACCAAGATTGTGGAAGCTCTGAACTGGCCAGAACCCTGTAGTATTAAGGATCTTCAATGTTTTTTAGGGTTTGCTAATTTTTATCAATGATTCATTATGGAATTTTAGTGAAATTGTGGCCCCCCCTCACGTCAATACTTAAGAACAGGAAAGGGTCCCAGAAGGTGCCACGGAATCCCCAAGCACAGCAAGCATTTCTTAATCTTAAACAGGCGTTCACCACGGCACCCGTACTACAACATCTGGATCCGGCTAAGCCGTTTATAGTAGAGGCCTCAGACACAGACATAGGCGCGGTCCTGTCACAACGTGTAGGTAACCCTCCGAAACTGCACCCAATTGCATTTTATTCACATAAGCTTACCCCGACAGAGAGTAATTACGGGATAAGAGACTGCGAGCCACTTGCCATCAAGTTAGCCTTAGAAGAATAGTGGCACTGGCTAGAAGGGGCTCACCACCCCTTTCAGGTTATAACTGATCACCGAAATCTGGAATACTTGCTTGATGCTAAGCAACTAAATCCAAGACAGGCTCGATGGTCTCTTTTCTTTGCTCGCTTCCAGTTCTCCATCACGTATAGACCTGGCACCCGCAACACCAAGGCCGACTCACTATCCAGAGTGTACAGCTCCTTTTGTGAGCCTAGGGAGGAACCGACAGAAAACATCTTACCCCCAAGTTACCAGGTTGCAGCAGTCAGGTGGGAGATTGATGAGGAGATAGCAAGGAGATTAGAAGCTACGCCAGACCCGTCCCAGTGCCTGGCTGAGAAACAATATGTTCCTCCGTCATGTAGAGATCACCTCATTACCTGGGCGCATTCATCCTTGACTTCGGGTCATCCTGGGGAGATGCATACATGCCAATTGTTATCCCGATGTTATTAGTGGGAGAACATGGGGCGAGATGTTCATCGATTCGTGGCCTCTTGTACGACCTGCGCGTAGAGCAAGACCCCCAAGACCT
Organism: Arapaima gigas; assembly: GCA_900497675.1. Classification (NCBI taxonomy): domain Eukaryota; kingdom Metazoa; phylum Chordata; class Actinopteri; order Osteoglossiformes; family Osteoglossidae; genus Arapaima; species Arapaima gigas. The sequence continues at coordinate 205,140 of UFQX01000479.1, read as the reverse complement.
TACCTGCAGGGAAGTTAGTTCCCCTTCCGATTCCTACTCGTCCACGGTCCCATATCGCAATAGATTTCGTCACAGATCTTCCCCTATCTCGGTCGCATACCTGTGTCCTAACGGTGTCCTGGATCCAGGTCTAATAGTCCATTATCACCGAGCCCATCTGGGGAAACCGGGTCCCCATCCAAGGGGGCGTCCCCATAAGGATTCAGCTAGTCGGCCTAAGCCGTCCGCAGAACTTAGATGCCCCACCTCAACTGCCCAGCCCCTCGACAGTTCCGGCCCTCAAGCCTTGGCTCCATCCACTGGGGGCGTGGGTGGTGGTCGTCGCGGCTGTTCTCGTCCCTCGGACGTCTCTGACTCCTTGGGGGGGTTACTATCACCCCCCCGGTTCTGTTCCTGTCATCCCTGATTGCCCAGCACCTGTCTCTCATTTAGACCTATAAATACCCGGAGAAACCAACAGCACGTCGCAAAGTATTGCCCATGCCCTGCCTGTGCATACCGAGCATTCTCTCTGTCTGTCTTTCTGGTAATTGACCTGTTTTGTCCTTTGGCTTTCACTTTTGTCTTGCCCCAGTCTGTACCCTTGCCCATGCTGATCGATCCCTGGGTTTGACCCATGCCTGTTTACCGATGACGACTTTGGAACACCCTTTGATCATTAAACAAATCCAGTCATCCTACCTCCGCGAACGTCTGTGTTCTGTCCGCAGCATTACAGCAACATGTTATCTGATGAAGCTTTAGAAGTGGCCGAGGCAAGAAGGGAAGCAAAAGGTAGTGAAAACAGAGAAAGATATGTCCAACTCAATACAGAATTCCAGAAAACAACAAGAAAAGCTAAGGAAACATTCTTAAATTAACAATACAAAGAAATGGACTAAGACAATAGAATGGGAGGAACAAGAGATCTGTACAAGAAAATTTGAAACATTTAGGGGACCTTCTATCCAAAAATGGCCTAGAGAAATGAAAAATGATGGGGACCTAAACAGAAACAGACCAGATTATGAGGAGGTGGCAGGAATATATGGTTAAATTATACTGAGGGATCCTAACATTAGGGATAACTACAGTGGGATATTCACCAAGCTAGAGCCGGACATCTTTGAGAGTGAAGTTAAATGGGCCCTAGAAAGCATTGCTAGTAACAAAGCTCCAGGAGGTGATGGAATTCTGGCTGAACAATTAAAAATCCGACAAAGTGATGCTGTTGAAGTGTTGCTCACAGTATGCAAGCAAATTTTGAAAACACAACAGTAGCCACAGAATTAGGAAAGGTCTGTTTTTTGTTTCTGATTCCAAAAATTAGCAGAGGCAAACAGTGAATATTGAACAACAAAATACTGAATAAAGGTTGAGGCCCTATTACCTTTCTGGCATGTGGAACAAGGGCTTTTGCCAAATACTAATGGGTAAGCTCACTTAGTGAGATGCATACATTCTACACATCCAGTCAAGGCAAAGAGCATCACTTACTCTATGGCAGGTGGTCATAAATGTAACACGTATTTGCAGTCAGTAAGTCAGGAAAGCAAGCTTGTTTTCATCTTTTGTTTGCTCTACTCGCGCATTCAGTATTCCCATTCTGAGATACTGAACAAGGAGTAGTTGTCATGACATGCAGCGCAAGGAATTGCCAAAGAAGACATTTACTATTTAAAAAAATAAATTATCACAACACAGGCCATTTGAACCTAAACCGATAATCATTCCATCTAGCATGAGTGTACTTAGAGTGCACTGTTGCACTGGTTGTTGGTTCTGCTGGTGCTGTTCACACTGGGGGGCTGCTCTGCATTCCTCTGTCTGAATCTCAGGCCTTCCAAGTATATAAGCTGCATACAAGGTCTTCCCACTTTTCACCAGCACAGCTGGTGCTGTCAGCTTTGCAGAAGCAGATGGTAGTCTAGCATTTGTACATCCGGTAATAAGATTCAAACCAATGGCTGGGAATCCACAAGGGAAAACCCTGTCTTGGCAGATACCATAGCACAAAAACAGGTGCATGCAGGTGGTGCTAGGGAATCCTATTCTGTATAAATCATCCTCATTCATTAACACACCCAAAAATGTAAATGACATAACTTAGACCACCTAAAAAGGGAAAGCAACCTAATATAACTCATATAGTTATATGTCATATAGTTGCAATGACTATATGCAATGAAATTAAATTGCCACCTGTGCCAGAAGGTATCGTAAGAGCTTTCTCACTGCTCATGTATATACCATTTATTTGCTGTATACTTTGGTTCTTAAAAGTCGCAGACCTTTTTTAGCCAATGCTGATTACAGTTGGGTGTGTGTTTGGTGGTATACACCTTCCTATCAGCTGGAAAGCAGATGGAACTCTACATGTACTCATCTAATTCATGTCCTGGCTTTTTCACACTACATAGTTTTCAGAGAGTATAAACAGATAGGGGGAGAATAGTGGTTCAGTGAGTAACGCTGCGGCCTTGCAGCAGCCGGACTGGTTGGGTTTCAGTTTGAATCCAGCTCAGTTTGTGTAGAATGTGCATGTTATTTCTGCACATATTTCTTCCAAGCTTTCTAGTTTCCTCCCACAGTCCAAAGACATGCATTTCAGGTTGAGTAGTCACTTCAAATTAGCCCTTGTGTGTGTGTGTGTGTGTGTGTGTGTGTGTGTGTGTGTGTATGGGGCACCCCTGCAATGGACTAGTGTGCAATCCAGGGGTACTTTCATGGTCTAGCACCCACTGCAGCTGGAGGTTGAAAAAAGATTATATACAGTATATATGGTGGCTACACAAATAAAAGGTGGCAACAGATGCATACAAACAGGTAGACACAGTTAAACAGACTGCAGTCAGCAACTCAACGATGGTTCTAGAGCACTGAGTGATGTGTAACCCTCTGGAATTCCCGCACGTGAATGATGAAGTTGTAAGTGGGGAGATAGAAAGGGGGAGGGAGTGCATCCAAGGCCTAAGTCCCATGAATATCCTTTATATACCTCCTGTAATGTAACTCAAGACCTGTAGTCTTAGTGAACTATTCTGAGAGTTGCTTGCTGACATTGGGAGGATCTCATGAAATTCCCATCCGCTGTGTCCAGGCATTTACTCGGGTTGATTTGAAATGGCTCAGTTTCCTCACTTCCTGTTACAGGTGACTACAATTTTATGATAGAGGGATTAGGTTTTGCAGCTTTGTGACACTTACAGACATCTTGTTGTGACCTTGGGTCCTTCAGAACGCAGAGCTGAATTTCGACTGAGGCACGTGGTTCTGAGTGACAGGGACAGCTGTGGCTGTGTGACACACAGGCAGCAGAAAATTCCTGAGTCTTGGCAGGGAGGGAGCAGCCATTCTGGAAGTCCTGTGTCAGTGTTTCTTACTGGGACCAACTTCTCACCATTTTTTGGATTCACTTCTATCGCTTCAACTTCTTTATGTCTAAATGAAGCATTTTGGGTGGCCTACTTTTTTAACTTGGGGAAAGGTCCATTTTTATTCATTCTAAGTAGGTCTTATTTTCCAGATTATTCATTTTTGGAGGGGATCCATTGTACAAAAGGAGAATTTTTTTCATGTATCTGTGAACTGCATATCTAAGCGGATGAATGTTTTTATGAGGCACCTTGTCGGAGACATGGGGCAGGACCAAACAAAGCAGCAGATTGAAAAGGGACTCTGCCTTTATCAGTCCAATCAAACAGAAAAGGCTCTAAACATTTGGATAAAAGTACTGGAAAAAACCTCAGACTGCAGGGGAAAATTCCGAGTTTTGGGATGCCTCATTACTGCCCATTCTGAGATGGGGAAGTACAAAGAGATGTTGAAGGTAAGTTTCCTCGTGTATAGTCATCATCTGCTTTCCGGAAAGCTCTTTTAGTGTTACTTTTGACACTAAATACAAATGCCACGCACAAAATTAAAATTTCAGGGAGATTATTAAATATTTGTTTGTTTGTTTGTTCATTATTATTATTATTTTTCACTTATATGATCTTAACTGCTGCTGTGGTTAAAACAGTGACATTCAGATGTAAGTTGCTGCTTGCTTAAAGACAAGTATGTTTTAAAATCCACATTGATAAGTAACTAAGTAGAAAGGTTTACTAATTTATACTATGAAAACCAAATGTACTTCTACATGGTATGTTCACAGATAAAGTCTGTTTAGGAAAGATTTGGTATGAGCACACTCTGTCTACTGTTTTGTGCAGGAACCACTTTAACAAAGTACCTCGGTGCAGGGACGACAGCCCTGTTTAGGTCAATCTGATCCTTATTACTGTTCAGTTCGTGATGTCAGCACCGATCTTACGAAAGCGCTGTTACTTTTAAAATATAAAAAAATTTAAGAAAATATCATTTTTATTTGGTCAAAAGGCAAAATATGTACAGTAGCACGAACAGCGGAATCTAGGGAGCTATTTCTGACTGCAGCTTATGTCACTACTCAAAATTATTTTACATGAAATAATACAATCTGCTCCTGAAACTTAAGTAACCGGTGTAAACACAGATTACCTGGGAGCCGTGAAAGTACAGTAAGTATGTTTCATTAATATTTCAGTTATATTTAATATATAATAAAACACTTTACATACTTTAATAATATTTTTCTTATTCTTTTTCTATGAAACACGTTTGTGCGGCTTTGTATTAGTGGTTAGGAACAAGAGTTCCAGCTGAACTGTTTATATTATTAGTGTCCATTTATCTCATTGCCTTCTTGGTCCCATTCTCCAGTACGCCTTGGCCCAGATTGATACAGCCCGAGAAATGGAAGACCCAGACTACCTGATGGAGGGCTACTTAAACCTTGCACGTAGCAACGAGAAGTTGTGTGACTTTCAGAAGACAATCTCCTATTGTAAGACCTGTCTAAACATGCAAGGCACCACTGTCAGCCTTCAACTCAATGGTCAAGTATGCTTGAGTATGGGAAATGCCTTCTGTGGCCTCAGCATTTTCCAGAAGGCCCTGGAGAACTATGAGAAGGCACTACGTTACGCCCACAACAATGATGACAAGATGCTTGAATGCCGCGTCTGCTGCAGCTTAGGCCACTTCTACACTCTTCTCAAGGTACTTTCCCCAGAACTTAAGAAAGTTTGAGAGAGTATGCTAAAATAATGTTTTACATTAACATTTTATCATTACAAAGTTGCACTAACATATCTGAAATCAGTGGTAGCAGACAAAGGTTGTTAAACAAATATAGAAATCCAATATGAAGTGTAGCTTGGATGAATCTGGTATTTATTGAAGCCAAATTAATTTTGTATAGCATCTTCAGAATATCAATATGAAAACCTCTGACATGTAACTATTGACGTCGGACGTTATAGCCAAAATGAACTTTTCAAGTTTTCAAAATTAGTCAGAAGAATTGGTGGTTCATTCTGCCTGAAAAAATGTGTCAAAGAGGTTTTTAGAAGGATAAGGTTATCTAGCCTCCCCACTGTGGTTAAGAGCTGTATTTCAGTGGCTTATGGAGGTGTATTGACGGAAAATAATAAGTAAAATAAAAGTTTGAATTCAAATGTACCTGAAGAAATCATCCCTAGTATTTGCTTGTGGATTTCCGTAGTTTATGGGCCACGTAACTGAAAATTTCAGCGCCATTAGTTTATTTATTTGTCCTAGGTATTTCCTGAAACCCACAAGACTTTTTTCCTTGGCATGCTAGTAGAATACTTTGAGCTTGTGTGAGGTACCTCTGTGGCTATGCAAACACGCACTTCAGAAGGCAAGCAAGACCACAGAATTCCACACTGCAGCATGTCTCACCTGGCCAGGTTTTCAAATGCAACCTTAGTTTGTCATGCCAGACCAAACGTTACAGACCACGTAAAACATGGGGCGACTGATGATGAGTGGTATTAATAATCGTGGAATGGATTTCCGAAAAGCTGGAGATTCAGTAATGGGATGATTATATATAGTTACTTGCTATTTTTAAGGGAGCAATTCAGAATAAATATTTATATTAGTTTAACATATCAATCTTTTGTTAATCGTCAGGTTTGGCCTTTACCAATTTTGACTGACAGAAAGTTAAAAGATTTGATCCATGCTTACATGGGAGATAGGAAGGAATTTTTATTAACAGCATTTTATAACAGTATTTTGAATAAATTAATCACTTTTCACTGAAACTGAGCTGCAGCACAATTGTTCCAGTTCAATCCACGAGGGTTCTTTATGTGTGAGAAATGTCTTTTGTCACAGAAATGGCATAGAAGTAAGGAGTTAGGCACCACCAGTGCCCTGTGGAATATATCACACTAGAGGTTTAATACCAGGTTTTCTTTCCCAAATAGATTTGTACTAGCTGACTTACCTGGCAGTGCAGGGGTTGAAATATTGTTGTGCAAAGGTAAAAATTAATAACATATGATTTGTCACCAGACTATTTTACTCTTAAAGTGGTTGCGTTTAGTACTTAGTGGTTTCAGGAAGATGGATGCTGCAGGCAGTCAAAGTCCAATGAAAATTAAAAAAACAACATATATGTCCCCATTACTGTTAGATCACGAACACGTGTAGCACTCTGTGTGTCATGTGTTATTTCTTATTAATTTTAACATTTTCATTTGTGCGCATATAACACCTTCTGGCTCCAATGCTCGAACATGTGGTTGGTCCTGACAGTAACACACGTGCAGGCTGTAGTGGAGTGCAGACAGTAATAATTTCTATACTTGCTGAATTTAGTATGCGGTGTGTGTGTGTGTGTGTGTGTGTAAAGTATGTGTAGAGCCTTGACTGTGTTTGAGAAAGCGCAACAGAGCGTGTGTATGTATTTTTAGAGCATGTACGGTGTGTGTGTGGACTGACACGCAGACAGGAATAATAAATTGCATATCACCATAATTTATTACATTCTAATTTATGTGTTTCACTGAGAAAGTATATCTCTATGGTGTAAACTCCACTGCTAAAGTTTTCAGTTGAAAAGCAACCCATATTTTACCGCTATCATAAACCTGCAGAAGAAGTGTAGCTTGCAGAATGTGCCGTGTTGGCAGTTTAATGTGTCACGTTTTTAAATTTAAAACATACAAAAATTGTCAAAGAGGAGGACTGGTTTGGATTTCTCAGCTGGCTGAAATCTTTTTCATATGCTGCTCAGTGCTCAACACCCAGACTGGACTTTGTGTCCACTTGTCCTTGTGTTTTAATGTCTCAAATTGGAATCAGCAGAATTGTTTAGGTCTTTTTTGTATAAGGTGGCTTGAGCTGAAAAATGTGAAATGGTTCATTTTTATGTGAGAACTGTAACTTTATGAAACTTTTCGTGTATTTTGACAGGACTATGAGAAGGCTCTGTTCTTTCCGTGTAAGGCAGCAGAGCTTGTAAATGATTATGGCAAAGGATGGAGCCTGAAGTATCGTGCCATGAGCCAGTACCACATGGCCGTAGCCTACAGGAAACTGAACAGCCTCGCAGATGCCATGGAGTGCTGCGAGGTATGCTACCTTTCAACACTGGCATTAAACTACAATACAGCAGCTCATTGTGTCATGTGGAACTTTTGTGTATTTCTGAAGTAGCATTACTACTATAAGGATTCCTTCTTCACGATTCTCAGAAAAACACAGAGTTGTATTTGCATTTTTTCTATTGTCCAAGGCTTTACTCCAAAGTGACTTACAGTGTTCAACTACTCAGTTGTTTTACTCATTTCTGAACCAAGTTTGGTAAGTACATTAATCAGGGGTACAACTACTGGAGGTGGTTTTCAAGTCTTAGTCCTTTGAGTCCAAAAGCAGCATCTCTAACCATTGGATTCCTGCTGCTGCAGCAAGTAGCGATTTAATTCCATTTAAAAATCCAGGGTTGTCTGTTGCTTACAAAACTATTTTAAAACAATTTTTAAGTGTTTCTAAATGTTTTGAGTACATTACGCTGGATATTTTGCAGGTTATGATTACCTATTTGTATGTGCAGCACCTCACAAAACCATAAAGCCTTGCAAAAGTATAAAACTTTCCCAGTTTGCTATTTGACTTTGAAATAGGATTTCAGAAGTGCTGCATTATGAACACAAGTACTTCTCTTGTTAACAGTACAACGCAGACATAAAACTGGAAACAGTATGAAATCATATTAATTCATTTATCAAATGTGGTATTATTTTATACCCTGTCACCCACCTCCAGTGGAATTTTTCACAGAAGCTTGCGGAAAGAACAAAAAAGAGCAAGCAACACACATTTTGTCACATGGAAAATTCCTCATTTGCAATAGATCAATGGCTGAAGATGATAACCTGATATTCATTTCAGTTCAATTCAGTTTATTTTTATATAACGCTTCTTCTCACACAGCGACTCAGAGCGCCGAATGGTAGTTTAGGATAATGGAACAGAAGACAAGTGACAAGTGAAGACCTTGTTAATCCAGGAGAAGTTCGAGCCGGCATGACTCTCTTTGCTCTTATCACCCTTATATTAGACATAGGCAAATATAGTGTTATGAGTCCTGCCTAAGGACTCTTATTGGAAAGTGGTGGTAGTCCTGGACCAGGAATCAAACCCAAGTTTCCCACATGCTATGCAATCCAACTGCTGCACTATATATATATATATATATATATATATATATATATATACTGAATATATTCATTCTTTACTGAGACACAGTATTTAATGTTAAATGTACACTGATCCAATATAAGCAGAGGCAAAAATAACATATTTCCCACCTCAGAACACCACCCGAAACTGTTATCCACTGTTCATATATGAACCACCACCTGCATGAGAGGATTAGACATAAATTCTGAAATCGCTTTGAATTATCACACAGATCAAATGTTAAGGTACACAGGTTAATGAGAGGTTTTCTGTCACACGATTTTTCCTTGGGATGAGGTTCTTGGCAAGGCTGTCCCCTTTGCCCTTTACTTTCTACATTTGTGTTCGAAGCTTTGGCACAAGTTAAGTTATCAGGATTGAGAAGGACATACACATTGTAAGAGTATGAGCAAGACCATTGTGTTTCTTTGCATGCTGTTGTTGAACCTAAGTGATTCTAAAACATGTGCCCCAGCAGCTCTGAATCTGAACTCCTATTATATAACATTTTCAGGTTATAAAATCATTCTCTCTAAACCTTTGGCCACGTGCCTGAACGCTCCCCCTAACTCCTGTTAGTCTTTCCCTTTTAAAGTGAAAAGCTATTTCAGAATTTTGGTCCCACCTAAATTTACAGAAGTTACTATTTATTGTACAATTAAAATCTTCTACCAAGCACCCAGATCCTTTGCCATAAAGGTTAAACAATAGCACCATACGTGACATAAATCCGTACTCAGAGCAAAACTTTTGAAACTGTCATGTGTTGTGCAAAAAGTGAGCCAGAAATCAGAATGAACCGACGTTATTACCTTTCTCCTTTGCACCTTTCCAATGGACTACGACCAGCGTGTCCCTTTTTGTGCCATCTGCCTGTTCAACTGCACTATCTATACTTATGTACTGAATGCAACCACTTTAAGGGTAATACAGTTCAGTGATATATAATGTATTATTACTATTTATCTTTCCACATCCTGACCTAGGCTGCACTGGGTAACTCAGCTAGTATAATAATAATTATGAAACTTCCATTTGAGTTGTGATATAAGACTGGCATAAACTGATGGCTGTGACTGGTAGGTTTCAGGTGACAGGTGACAGGACATTATTCTTCCATGTTACCTTTCACTAAGGACAATTAAGATTCTCAACACACTGTCCATCCTCGATTTCCTGGGTCATGGTATCCAGACATGATGAAAGTCTAGAAAATCAAAACAGTTTTTTAACCATTGTTTTTTTTTTTACTGTGGTGCTGTATACCAAACTGTATACTACAGTAACACTTTCATAACCCAATATAATGTGTAATGAGCATGTAATATGCTGAATAAAATGAAGTAAAATCAACAATCACCCGTCCATTACCCTCAACCTAGTCAGTTTCACAGGAATCTGGAGCCTCTACCCCAGAATCATGGGGTGTTATTCTATAAAAGTGAATTCTACATGAGACACCAGCCTATCTCAGTGTGTACTTCACACAACCAGATAAATCAGAGCTAAAGCAAAAGAGAACAAAGGTCAGCTGAGATGTACGGCTATTTTTTGTCATGTGATTTATGCTCCTGTGCATATGATCTGATCTTAAATTAAAATTGACTACTGCAAAAATTATTATAAAAAAAGTAACGAAAAGGTATTTGCCAAGGTCATGACAGTTCAGCCCACTGTTATGCACTTAAAGTGCCTCCATCAGTAAATTCTTCAGATGACTTTGCCATGTATGTGTGATTCATATAAATTCAAATTTCAGTATTAACGTTAGTAAAAGTCCTTTATACACAGTATTATATTTAATATTGTTTTCACACGCTGAGATCTCGGAATTGCTCTAAAAATAGTTTGGCCCTCTCCGCATCTTACATTTCATAATCTGACTCTCATGAGAAAATATTTGAAGGACAGCTTCAGTCAGACCTTTAAATCACAATGCTCCTTCTAAAAGTGCACATAATATTTTGTAGCGTAGTGTATTTACAAAAGTGACAAATGTCACTTGTTCATTTGTTGTTAAAGTCTCAAACCATCAGTGAAATAAGAGACCAGTTCTGGGGCATGACTACCAAAGAGCCACCCAGTTTTCCTACAGTCTGAGCAGGGTCCCTCTTGTTTCCACAGCAATCTGGGTTGTGGAACCAGAATTTGTCCTGGAATTCAAGAAGACAATGAGACATATACTTCAACAGGTTTTATTCAAGCAATAGCAAAGGTCAGAGTAACAATAATTCTAAACAGGCTCACATTGTACACATGTTCAAGCCTTTTTATGTAGGGGTTAGATAGCTTAGCAAAATATAATATACATTTCACATTCACAGATGGGTATGTGGAAATTTGTTTGCGCAAATATAACATGGCATTCCAGTTCAGTATGCCAGTTTTTATATCAAACTGAGCACTAACTACATCACTGGTTCAGCATTTGTAAATACTTTAATAGTGTTAAACTGCAGTTTTGCAAACATAGCAATCAAAATACAACATTGCCCGACCATCAGACTGAAACCAGGGTGTGTTCTTTTTTCTCTTATCCAAATAGAAGCATGGCTGCATCAGAGTGGCTAAGCTTATTCTGTGTGGACTTTGTGTCTTCTCCCTGTGTTTTTGTCAGATTAAACCAGGTGCTCTGGTTTCCTCCCACAGTCCAAAAAATATGAGTTGCAGATGAACTGAGGACTAAATTGCCTGTAGTGTTTGACTGACTCTGTGGCTACTCTCAGATGGACTAGCATCCCGTTCGGGATGTGCCTTGTACCCTGTGAACAGGCTTTGGACCTTTGTGAACCTGACTTGGACAAGTGGTTAAACATAGTGAGTGAGAGCAGGTATATAGGTTTTGAAGTATCAAAAGAAAACCTTTTGCTTTTTCATTTAGGTCAGAAAACAAGCCTTAAGTTGGTGATGAGTATATGGAGAGCCCATTGTGTCAGAATTTTTTTTTCATGTTGAAAATTAAGATAATGTGTGTCGTTTTTACAAAACATTATATTGTAATTGAAAAACAAGATTCTGTACAGCCTTAATAAATTTATTGCATACAGTGGAGAACTATTCTGAACAACTTTAAGCATGAAGGCCCTGTGTTTTGTTGTATTTGCATTACACAAAATTTTGTTTCCATGTTTATGTGCTCTTTGAATCCTAAATGGTTTCACTTTCCTGCAGAATCGTAGAAATTTAGAATATACTGTTTGTGTCATTGTGTGTGTGACATGTACTGGCAGCAGATTTACACCTCATCTGACCCGTTCTGAATAGTACGACTGACACTATAGTTACCTTTGTCAGAAAGCAACCACATATTTCTCCATTGAGACATGTAATAGTTGTTTTTTTTCTTTTCTGTTCTGGCCAGGAATCGATGAAGATCGCACTTCAACATGGAGATCGCCCTTTGCAGGCTTTGTGTCTGCTCAACTTTGCTGATATCCATCGCTGTCGTACTGACATTGAAGTATGCTCACTGGATGTCCTAATGTGTGATGCTCGAGTACATAAGGAATCATTAGGAATCCTTGGATTTGTTAAACAAATACTAAGGTGTATAGGCCATAGCGAATTAACTCTTTATAATTTTATTGCACTTATATTTCAGTAACAAATATTAAAAACAATTATGCTGTGGTTCTTATAGTTAAATTTCATTTCCATCTGAAAACAAACCTTTTGCAGAAACGGCTACTTAGCTACCCGAACTGTTCCAGCTTCTGACTGTAACTAGCTGACGTTTCTGTGAATCCTTTTTATAGGATTTCTACTGTTTCGCAGTTTAATTTCTCTTTGTCTGAATTTGTAGTGAGCCAAGTTTTCCGTGTAGTCACTCTGCCAGATATGATGTAAAGTAAAGGTGAGGACAGGGGTACAGATAAGATACTGTGCAAGCAGAAAATGTATTATTAATAATATACAGTTTAACTTTTTGATATATGGTGCATAATGTTACACACGGTTCTTTTAACGTTACTAACTGGAGAAGTACGTTGCATTTTCTTCTTGGTTGTCTCATTTCTTACAGAAAGCATTCCCTCGGTATGAGTCCGCTATGTGCATCATGACAGAAACTGGAAACCGACTAGGACAGGCGTTAGTCTACCTGGGTGTGGGGAAGTGCTGGCTTCAGCAGAAGGAACTTGACAAGGTTTTGTAGCTGTTTCTTGTCACAGACTGTATGTTCTCCTGGTGTCACAGTGGAAATCTCTATTTCCTACGCTCTGGGTTGAACCACAGATGTGGTGACAAAAGTAAAAAAGTTGTCATATTCGGGGAAAAAAAAAATTCCCGGTAAAAATGAAAAAAGACACATTTTCAGTAATTTTTTTACGCATTAATGAAGACAGTGGGGTTTTCAGCAATCTATATGGTCCAACAGAAATTGAAAATCGAAAAACATTGAATATTAAATATTCAATAAAAATATTTTTAAAAATATAAAAAATATTTGCCCCTTTTTTAACACTCTATTTTTGCAGCTTTTTAACAAATCTGTTGTTGTGCTAGTTCTACTAGTACAGTTATTGTCTGGTTAACTCTGTTCTTAGTATAAAGTGGCACAGTTTTTATAGTTATGCCACTTTTGGATCATGTTCACTAACGTTCTTTCTCATCAATACATTTTTATTAAAACTCACGTCTGACCAAAACTGCACTACCTACTAACAATATGGGGCTCTGTGTATTGCCAGTTCCAAGCTAAACACAATATAAAAATTGAACAATTATTTATAGTAGAACGGGGGGGTTGCTCCATATCCTAGTCCATGTACCTGTATTATTAAACAAAATTATAACTTTACTTCACTAAATAAGCTTTAATTTCAGTTTAATCCCTTTTTGATGTGTCCATCAAAGCTGATGAGAGTTTAGTCTTTGAAGAATAGCTCTGTTTCGACAATGTTACTAACTAATGTAACTAATGTTACTACAAAGCAACACTAGTTATTTTATAGAGTAATAACCCATTAAAAACCAGTCTTATGTACCATTTGACTGTTGATTTTGCTGAAGTCATATCAGCATTAGCGGTACAGAGTGTCTGACTATACGGTTCATGTGTGAGCCATTCATTTTAGATTTATTCAGAATGTATTACCTATAACAAGTGTTCTGCCTCCTTGACCTCTTTCACACAGTTTATTGTGTTACAGCTTCAAACCACAATTTATTTTTAATGTAATGTAAAATGTTTGTCGCTCATCAACACAAACCTTGGCAAAAATTTGTTAAGCATGACAAAGTTGTATAGAGACTGTGAACAGCAGTTTCTAAGTCATTCCACACATTGGACTGAGATCTTGGTGCTAAGTTGGCCACTTCGGGACAGTAACCTTTTTGACATTAAGGTACTCTGGTTTGACTTAGGCTGTGCATTTTCAGTCATTGTCTACTTGGAAAATGAATCACCTTCCAAGTCCCAGTGTTCTTACAGACTGCAGCACATTTTCCTCCAGGTTTTTTCTGTACTCACTTCCAATCATTAATCCTTTGATTTCTGTGAGTTTTCCAGTGCCTGCAGCATGACACTGCCACCACCATGCTTCACTGTAGTCATGACATTCTCAGCATCATGTGCTCTGTTTTGGTTCAATACAGCATTTTGAATTCAAGCCCAAAAGCTAAACTTTGGTCTCATCAGACCATATTCCACCAAATTAATAATATTATTATTAAAGGTATTCATATACCTTTGGACAAAGTCCATCCGAGAAGAGATATGAGTTGCATGTGTGTTGTTTCTTGCGCTGTGTCCCCAATCTCTATCATGGGGAGCTGTAACTCATTGAGAGTTGCCTTAGGCTTCTTTGGTGGCCTCCTTTGCTTATGGTCCTCTCATCGAGACACAGATGGCAAGTTCTAGAAACACAAAACACACTCACTTACACAGATATATATTACACGCACTTAGAGTCACTGCACACCTTGGCACAGGGAGAGGCAGCTGCAGCACCCTGACAAAACACACACAGCCAAAGGGGGAAAACAAGAACTCCCCATAGACTGAGCTGGATTTGAACCTCTGTCTGAACAACACACCTAGATTGAGGCAGCAGTGCTACCCAGGGCACCATCATGCCTCCTTATATTCCTGCACGTTTTGTTGTTTATTTTTAATTAATTTACAAAAAAAGTCTTACATTTTTCACGCTGACATTATAGAGTGTTTTTTGTCCGTGGGTTGTTAAATGTAAAATGTACATCAATAAACTGTGAAAAGGTTCAAGGATCTAAATACTTTCCCAAAGCACTATACTTACAGCATGAACGTAAACAGTCCATCCCTGATTCAGAGGGCCTCGATTTTGCATATGGCGGATTTTTCATAAAAATATTCAAGAAAAAAACTGAAAAATCAGTTAAAAAAAAAAAACGTAATTGCCAATAAATATTTTTTTAAAACATTTAACAAATGTTTAGCTTTTTTAGAGAAAATAAATTTATCAATACAGATACAGTGCTTCAAAAACATTCATCCATCCATTCATTGAAGTTTAATGAAGGTGGTGATCCAGTCGAATCAGCACCGTATTCTCTGTCCTGTATGTATGTATGTATGTATGTATGTATGTATGTATGCATGTATGTATGTATGTTTTAATTACAGTACTGGCTTTATTTCAATTTATTAGGCACGGTACATGTTTATTACATATTATATTAGGTTATACATGTGTTACTCTAGTACATAGCACAGTTTATGGTGGTAAAAAATGGTCAAAAAAGTTATGCTTAAATGATGCATTCAATTTTCCAGACTTTTGCTATATCATCCCCCCATACAGTGCAGAAAATCGAGGATGGACTGTACTTTGAATTCTTTTCAAGCACCATTTTTCTATTTTAGTTTGCTGTATTTTTTTCATCTGGATGAATATACAACCTAATTTCTCACAATTTTTTTTGTTCTATGATGTCACAGCTATTCTGAGATTATATATTTAGGCTGGTACTGAGACAAAGTACTTGGATAAACATCAATACTATTTTGCTATTGCTACATTTTTAAATTGGATTTGGCAAACTGTCCACTCTATCTTTCAGGCTCTAGATTCCCTGCAGCGGGCACAAGAATTGGCTGACACAGTAGGAAACAAGGTACTTTTCATGGCAATATGGTTGGCTTGCAAAAGCCTAAAAATGTTAAACATTTTTTGCATTACTATAAATAACAAAATAACAGAATAACCTGTTATTATTTGTATTATATTACGGGATTGGCTGTGTGTACTAGAATAAGACTTTTATCCTTTATATCTATCATTTAATTGATTAAATGGCACTTGGAAAAAATAATAAATTCACCTACAATGATTTGTACTAAAAAACTGTTTAAAAGTCAGATGTAAATACTGCAGAATAAGGACCACTATTTCAGAGTCATATTTCAGCTTTCATTTTGTGTCAACAAAATATAATGTGTTGTAAAGGAAAATGGATCTGTTATATACAAAAACCTATTAAACTTCAAGCTGCAGTTTTTCTCAGCATCACTAGTGTAGTTAATCATATGAAGTACAACAATTTTGTTTAAAGTCATTTAGGGATAGCACTTTTCTAGAGCGTTTGTTTTTGGACCACTTAAAAAGTTAAACAGCGGCTCAAGCTGTATATTTACAACAGGCAGCAAAAATAATGGCCCCAGTAAAATAATCATGTTTGACGCATTTCAGGGTCACCTGCTTTAGCCAAACATGCATCATGCACAGAACCTGGATTTTCATGCTCAAATCACTGTGAATAATACAGCTGAAATATTCCATTTTTCTATTATTTTAAAAAATAAGTGGGCTTACCAGCCTAAGTACGCCTGATCATACCTGAATAATAGCTAAGGCAAGATATCGAAGTCTTTGCTGTAACTGAAACCTTTATATACAGCATATTATCTTATTAACTGCACCTTCTATATACAAGCACAGTTTTGTACCAGGAAATCAGCTTGCATAAATGACTAACAAAAAAGAACTCATTACTATTAGTTTAAATAGGGAGAACTATAAAATGTACGGTTTGAGCCACAGAATTTTCACCATTTATGACATAACCACGCTGTAAGTGCAACTTCTTATACTCTTACAGCTATGACACACGCCCATTTAAAGAAAGTGAAGGGCTGTGGGTGATCTTGTTTCTAACAGGAATGGCACTGAATCTCATCTTTTTCTCCTTGTCCCAGCCCATAGATGCTGACATATCATATCAGCATCTCCTGTCTCCTTTATACCATGATCAAATTCAAAAATAAAGTCCAAATTATCAAAACCTTTAAATCCAGACTTTAGAGCAATGCTGAAAATGGTTTTACATAATAAGCTTGCTCCTTTTGCATGCCCTTCTCAACTTTTATTATAGTATTATTCTATTACAGTAATCTTACTAATATATATACAATAGCAAGAAAAAGTTTGTGAACCCATTGCCAGTACTTGGTTTTCTGCTTTAATCATAAAATGTGGTCTGATCTTCATCTAAGTCACAATAATAGACAAACACAAGCTGTCTAAACTAGTAATACACAAACAATTGTACTTTTCATGTTTTCATTGAACAAATTTTTTTAATTGTTCGCAGTTGAATCTGGGAAAAGTAAGTGTATTTAATAACTGGTAGAACCTCCAACAGCAATAACTTCCAACAAATATTTCCTGTAGCTGCTGACCAGACACAACAGAGAGGAGGAATTTTAGACCATTCTTCCCCACAAAACTGTTTCATTTCATCAGTATTTTTGGGATGCCTTGCATGAACAGTCCTGTTACAGGTCTCAATAGGGTTATGTCTGGACTCTGATTTGGCCTTAAAAAATATGAAGTTTTCTTCATAAACCATCCTGTTATTGATTTTCTCTTGTGTTTTGGATCATTGTTGTCTTACATTGTCCATCTTCTATTAAGCTGCAGGTGACAGATCATTACGCTGGCATTCTCCTATAAAATTTCTTCATACAGTTCTGAATTCGTTGTTCCCTCAAAGACTGTAAGCTGTCCAGGCCCTGAGGCAGCAAAGCAGGCCCAACCGTGATGCTCCCTCCATCATGCTCTGAAAGCGATTTTTTTTTTTCTGTTTAAGTTGCAGTTACTCAAGGAATTATCTTGATGAACATTTCTTCTGCACCCACAGCACTACCGCTTGCACCCTGTTAACTCATCTTGCCTCAGTTTTGGCAAATGTACCTCCTCTTATCTTCCTCTGACTGTCTTTTCTACCATGTGGTGGTCATTTTCCACTATGTAACCACACCTACAACAAGTTACTTAAAAGAAAGCTACAGTCCATTATTCTAGGAGACCCTCAGAAGGAGTTCTCCCAACAAGCTGTGTGCACAGACCCTGCACAGAAATAAAGGTTTTGATAGAAGTGTTGGCTCATCCAAATTTCTTTGACAATGCTTCACAGCTGGGATGAGGTTTGGTGCTGGTGTGCCCTTTTCTGTCTAAACATACTGGGGTGCAATTCTGCCAAAAAGTTCCATTTTTGTCTCATGTGTCCACAGAACATTGTCCCAGAATTCTGGAACATCCAGGTGGTCTTTTGCAAAGTTGAGATGTGCAGCAGTGTTTTTTTTTTGTAGAGCAGTGCTTTCCTCTGTGACTTTCTATGAACACCATTGCCATTCAGTGTTTTTTCTATAGTGTTTCTTCTTCATCATAGCATGTTATGCTCTTGGTGTGATTTTTGCAGGATGCCCACTCCTAGGGAGACTAGCAATAGTACTGAATTTTTTCCGTGAACTAATGAACACTCAACTCTTTGAAATGCTTTTGTAGCCTTTTCCAGCTTCATGAATCTCTGCAGTTCTTCCCTTAAGATCCTCTGAAAGTTCTGATTGAGGAATAGTGCACACAAACATATCTTTCTTGAGAAGAGCAAACTGTCAGTAACCTGACTTTGTTTATTTTTTTATAGGACAAGGCACCTCTATAATCCACACCTCCAATCTCATCTCATTCTTTGGAACACCTGACTCCAGTTAGGTTTTGTAGAAGTCATTAGCCCAGAGATTCACATACTTTGCTGTGATTGTTGAGTTGGTTAAATCAGTATTGATGAGAAGTATAATTATTTTTGCCCTTACATTAAGCAGCTTGTGGTTATTATTGGGACTTAGATGAAGATCAGACTACATTTAGAGTAAATGAATAAATGATGCAGAAATCCAGGTAACTGCAGAGTTCACAAACTTTTTGTCACAACTGTATGTATGTATATATACATACATAAATATATGTTTTTTTGATCCACTATTCTTAGCAAATTAATAGTGACTGTGCCTCTAAACCATTCTGTTGTGTACCTAGGCAGTACAATTCAGAGTTTTGACTGTCTTTAACTTTGCTGGATTTTATAGTATTGATGTGAAAGTGTGGGGTACTTTTTATCTGCAGCCTTCATAACTGACTCACTTCACTGCATTATAGTTATTATTTTCTGGTGTTTTTTGATTAACACGTCCACTCTTTTTTCATGGCAGCTATGTTCCCTGAAAGTATACTGCCTGAAGGAGCAAATTTTCCGCAACAAGGAGCAGCAAAATGACCTGCGGGAGCAGGTGGTGAAGTTCTTGCAATGTGTTGAGGAGTTGGAGCTCTACTGTGGCATGTGTGGAGAGTCCATTGGAGAGAAAAACCAACAACTTCAAGCCTTACCATGCTCCCATGTCTTTCACCTCAAGTAAGCAGATTTTCCCTTTAAAGAAGAGCTCACAAGCAACATCTCCTGAGTATGTAACTGTCACACCGTTGGCAGGAAGCAGATGTGTGCAGGCACGAGTTAGCAGTTGAGGTTTATTGTCCAGGGAAGTTCCAGAATCGTGGTGAGTACACAAGCAAGGGTCAGATCCAGAAGTCAATGGAGTACAAGAAATGGTCGGGCTAGATGAAAGGTCGGGGACGGGCGAGGGTCGATTACCGGAAAGGCTCCCGGGAGAACCGCTCGGTACGCTCAGTAGTAACACGGGCAATACTTCGCACCGGCGTGTCGGGCTACACAGGCTTTATACCTTGTTCGGGGAATCGAGGAGCAGGTGCTGGCAATTGTGGGGCTGGGCAGAACAGCAGGCAGAGCAGGAGGTGTGACAGTAATACAGTTTAATGTGCAATACAGAAAAGGGTATCTCATAAGAAGTTTACATCTGGAATCTGTAACATTTAAAGTGTAAATCATGCAAAAACAAGGGCTGGACAAAATATTTTAAAAACAAACAACTTATGAATATATGCAGTTACTGTAAAGTACCCAGCAAGGACATCCATAACTAACTTAATATCAGTTTTTTAACGTAAGTGAATGACAGTACCGTTATAACCGTTTCTCGTATTTGCTTATTGAATTACCCATCAGTTTGTTAAATAACAACTAAAAAGTAACTAAAGTTTGTTAAGTAACAACTAAAGATCTGTATATATGTGTAACACAACCCTGAGCAAAGCCTTACAAAACCAAATTAATTTTCAAAAAAACTTCCACTATCTTTGGCAAACATAACTGTAATTTTTTGAATCACCTTAATTTTCAGAGGAAGCTCGGTGGTTCCACGGTAGCACGTACTTTTGGGGTCTGGGTTAAGATCTCTTCCTGTCTGTGTTCAGTGGTTTTACTACAATCATTCCAGCTGCCTGGTGTCTGTCTATACTGCCGTCAGGAGGTGTTTTTCCCTTAAACTCACATCCTCCACCCCCATTTCACAACCCTCTAACCTTCTTCATGTTACGAGTGGTCCTCATTCTTTACAGGATAAAGAGAAGGACTTGGATCCATATGGTTCCTTCTTGGAGATATCTAGATAGCCTTGCTTTGATGATCACAGGCAGTGCTGATTTGTTTTTTGAGAATCTTTTATTGCTGATGTTGATATAAAATTATAAAATTGCTAAGTTTGTCTGTTGACTTATATTGCTCTTTTTGGATACACATAATAAGACTTGCTTTAAAATGACTGACTTCAAAGAGTCCTTGGGGCAGCTGAAGAGTTCGGTATTTTGTCTTGCTCTTTAGTGTACTGTATATTATTATTGTTGTACATTATTTGTTTATATATGCCATGTATGCATTTATTTAACAGGTGTCTCCAGTCGAACGGAACAAGAGGTTGTCCAAAGTGTCGTCAATCTTCTGTCAAGCCAGGCTTTGTATAAAATGTGGTGTGTTGCTGATGTCTTCATGTCATGAACTAGTATTCATAACAGTGTACTTATTCTGATGGATACAATAGTTTGGTGGCTTTGTAAAGACTAACAACTGCCTGGTTTTATGTGTCAGGCTGCATGGATGCCACTGGTAAGATTAAAGCGTTCTTACTGGAGTGTCAGTTGTTATTGGGTGGTATAGCAACCAACATTCCCTCCTAATGACATTTTCTTCAATGGCTACTAAAAATGACCTATTATTTACAAAAACTTATAGAACACTTTTTTAAATATATATATGTAAAAAATGACAATGGCGGTCTCAGTCCAGAAGAGTGCAATCCTAGGAACAGCAAAAATACTGTGCCATACCCTCAAATTCCCAGGCCTCTGGTAGGAGGCCCGAGTCTGAGGAAAGTTACCAGCCACGGGGGAAAACTTGGTGAGAAGGGACTTTTTTATATTATATGTATACTGTACACTACACTTTACCTGATACTTTCATGTTTTTTGATAGCGAAAAGAGACTTAATCCAACTATCTGTCTTACAAGAATGTTTTTCATATTACAGTGTGAAAGCAGAACAATTCCCGCAGTTTTCTGTTTTAACTCAACCTTCTATTAAAGTGATGGTAGAAAATGAACGTGTAAATATTGACTTCATTTCTTCCTTTTAATATAATGTCTACAGCTTTTAGTAATACTGGGTACATTGTACTGAGCAAACTTTGTTTTAGATACCTTAGTATATGAATAAGACATTTTCTCAAATTCATGTAATATTCACTCGTGTTACACATTACACAAACTCCTAAAAAGGGTTTCTATTTAGCTACCAAACACTTACAAAGTATCAAATTGATATGAACGTTGCTGAAAATGGAACAAATAAATTTTCCACAGCTTTTAAGTTATAGTCGTCTTTTTAACTGTGTAACTGTGATTTTTTTAATTGACTTTTTTCATTAGACCATTTGCAAACAGCAATTTTAAGAAATTCAGGCAATGGCTTGCTTTATAGGTAAGCAATATTCACAAAATATACCTTTTGAAAACAGTATGCCTCATTAATATTTTATGTGGCTAGTTGTTATAGAGAAAAAAATATTAGTTTAGGGTGGAAGCCCTCATAGAATATTTACATTGTACAATATTGTAGAATTTATTAGTAGTGGCATTTGGTACTTAAAATGTAGTGGTTTCTTTTAAAATGTTTAATGATTACTCCACAATGTTGTATTTGTATGACATTCGAATAAAGATTCTAAGATTTATGACCAGTGCAGAGCTGATCATTTGTACTGCCTCTGTGTGAACAAACTGCACATGTTAAATATCAGTGAAAGTGGTCATTGTACATGTTTTGTTAACTGGCTCCCAGTTTTAGAAATATAAAACTTTGTCACAGATTTATATACGGTTTATAAAATCCCCATCCCCTTTAAAAAAACACAATTAAACACTTACACCTTTATCCATACAGTTACAGTTGGCAAGCTGTGACTATCATTGGTATGAACACAGCTGTCAAACTTACTGATGCTGAATCTTAGGATGGGCCAGTCTCCTGTAAATCTCAGGCGTTACAGTTAGAAAATTGGAAGTACGGCAAAACTAAAAAATGGGGCAATCCAAAAAAAAAATCCCTCAGTGATGAGAGAGGTCAAAAGAGAATGGTAATAATCTTGCAAGCTAAAAGGTGAGTCACAGACTAACAGTGGGGTCCAAAAAGGCATCTTAGAATGAACAACTCACCAATCCTTGAACCAGCAGAAGCTATGGAGGGCTGTGCTCATGTTTCCTCAGAAGAAGAAGATGGGACTACACTGGACACGAAATCCAAAATACTGCATGACTCGGGAGTTGACAGTGTTGCCTGATCTGACAAATACTGACTTCTGTTTCGACATGCTGATAGTATAATACGTATTTGATGTAAACACGGTGAATTCATGGATCAGTACTTCCTAGTGCCAGCAGTACAGGACTGTGGTGTAAAGGTGTTAGGGAATATTATCCACATTAGGCTTCTCAGTAGAACTTAGTAGAACTTAAGCATTGTTGGAGTTCTGTAGCATATTTAAACACCCATCTGTGGATTACTTGGGTGAACGGGGTTATTTATGCTAGGAATATTGAGAGCTGTGGTGTCCGGAGTCTTTGTGCTCCTGGTGGGGAGCACTTCAAGTTAAATGTTCAATTTATTGTAATTCTGCTTTTATACAGGTGAACAACAGAGAACAAATGTAATTTCTTTTTGGACTTTTTAATACAGAACAATTATTGAGGAAACTTACCCTATGGTATATCGAAGACTCACATGAGCCATTGCTACTTCCACTTTGTCCAGTGCTTTTAACATTTCTGGCCCAAACTCATCCACCCCTGCAGACTTACCACCATGGAGACCTCAGACTACTGTAGATCTGAGAAACCGTGATGGAGTCTAATCTGCGAGAGGCATCAAACACTGATAGGAAGGTATATCCACCAGGCTAAGGCATTCCTCAAAACGTTTATTCCACAACTCAATAATCTCCACAGATGTGGTCAGCCCTTTTCCACCCCTACTTAGCAAAGCCCAAGTCACACCTTTCCCTCTTAACACAATAAATTATTTCCTGTATCATCTTACAGTTTTCCTTCATGGCCTCTCCCTCCCATGCCCGAGCTTTCAATTCAGCTACTTCTTTTAAAGGCAGCCCTTTTAGCCTGCCAGTACTTCTCTGCTAAATCAGGAGATCCACTCAAACCATTCGCTAAAAGGCCAATGCCTTCGGCAGCTGTCTACAGCAGAGGTCTTAAACATGGTTCATTCAGACTTTGTTTCTAATCTTACTTGGGAAACTTGAAACATTTTCTCTGAGGTGGAAGTTGAATCAATTTTGCACTCAGCTATCTGCCAGTCATTCCCAGATAACCCTTGTGGAACATTTGGGTCTTGCAGATCTGTCTGGCTAACACCCCATCCACCCCAGGTCAAATCTAACTCACCAACAATTTTACATCAGTTGACAACTCTGCTCCACCTCTCACACACAATGTCCAGAATGGTCTCACTTCAGATGATATATTCACAATATGATTGATTCTTTTACTCCAAGGTGTTCTGGTACCAACTTCTCTTAATCACCTTCTCTGTGTTCAGACTAGCACAGAAGTCCAGTAGCAATTTACCACTCAAGTTCAGCTGCAGCAGGCTGTTCCTCCCCATCATGCCCCTCTAGATATCTCCATTGTTACCATATGAACATGAACACTGAATAATGCCAGCACTGTCGGAGATGCCCTGGTGACAAGGTTTGGCTGTCTACACAACAGCTCAACCTAAAGACAGACTCTCCCAAGCTCACCCCCAAATTTATTGAGGCTTACCGCATCAGCCACCAAATCAACCCTGTCACCTACTGACTCCAACTGCCTCCATCACTAAAGATTCACCCGGTCTTTCACATTTCCCTCCTCAAACCATTCATCGCCAGCCCTTTGTCCCCTCCAACCCCAAAGGGCAAAGGACGCGATCCGGGAAATAAAGGGCTTACGAGGTGCAAGTGTTCGGACATCACACCACATCCACAAACTGGATGTTTGCTCATCATCGCTCGAATCCGCCTTTGTGTCGGTACCGTGAGTTACTGAGGTTTTCCTTGTGCTCGTCGTTGTTTTTGCGCTCTGTGTGATTTCCAATGCCGTTCTGTGGCAGAAACCGCTCACTGCATCGGGTGGCGTTTGTAGAGTAAACTGCGTGAGTTCGCCCTCCTGGTTGCTTTCTGTCCGCGACTGGGTTATAAAACCACGCTACATCCGTGACAGACATAGCCACAGGATTTAGAGGCTGCCTTAGATGGCAGAGGTTCTGCTCATCAAAGCACCACCAGTGACCCTGTTACGCTATTCGCTTCCTGCTCAGTCAAAGGCTGCTGCATCTTCCCAATTCTACTTCTTCTACTATTACTGTGCACAAATCCTGCTGAATGAACTTATCCTTTGTATTCCCGTACACTTTGCCGTAGGAATTTTAAACATTTTTCTAACACAGATCACACTAAATTTGGCATTTAGACAACTGAAGCATAAATTCAGCTCATCATTTTGCCCACAAGATCATGCTGCTCAAGTTTTGAGGAAGCCCATGCTGTCTGCAGAGGTAACAGTTTATCCAGCCATATACATAGTCTCAAAAAATATGTTATCATGATAGTCTAGTTAAATAAAACATCAATAAAATTTCATTTAGTAAAGAAATTAACTCAAAATTGAAAACGTACATCATACAAACATAAGATCTGGACGAAAATGCTTCAAGATATTCAAAGCTATTCAATTCAGACTGTGAGGCAATTCATGCATTTTGTAGCAAAGAACAAAAAAGTGACAATTTTATTTACTGTTCTGCAGTTTATTATAGGTTATTGTGGCATAAAATCAAATAAGGCACATTCAATGCATTTCTTAGAACACAAGACAAAATTGTAAACAAAACTGTAGAAAAATAAATGATTTTCTTTTGATTTGAACAGATACCCAATAACCTTATTTACACTATAACTGTAGCACTTATAATAAAATTAAACATAGGACGTCTCATTTTTGTGATGAAGTACTAAGCAAAACTTTATGGAGTCCTGCCATTTTGATTAGCTTGAATGTTCCACAAACTCCATCAGTAAAGTGTAACTTTTCCATTAAGAGATGGTTCACATTGTCCGAAAAGAGGATGTAGCAAAGAGAAGTGTGCACATAGGCTGTAAAGAAAGAAAAGTTTGCTTTTAATTTACTTAGCCCAGAAGCATGATATAAATGCAAAAAACAAGTGAGAATGATTACCTGGAAAGTGTATTTTTATTTTTCCCCCATTGAAGACCAGTACTGATAAATAGAAAGATATCAAGTCATGGAAAAGTCATAATGGCCACACAGATTTTCCAGTACAGTACATGCCTTCGAAAGGGATTTCCAGCCCATTAAAATACCATCACTGAGCAAAATGTATGCAATATTTTTTACTTGTTTTCATATTTGAATATTTATTTTTTACGGAGACATTTAACACGATAAAACCAAGGGTGTTGTTGTTCAACAGTTCCTAGTATTTTGTAGCTGTTTTCAGTTGCCGCAGTACGACGTTTTCTATGAAATTCTAATAGCAGAACCATACTGGTAACAGCAACTGTTTACTTGGACTGTAAAAGCGTTAATGATTTTTACAGGTAGACAGACATATTTGAGCAGGATCAGCCTTTTGCCAAAAGTGACTTATGAGGTACACTGGTAGTAAGGTAAAACTATATTGGTAGTAAAACTAGCTCACCAGTGAGCCACGCCAAGGTTTAGTAATGGCAAAATATTCCTCTCAAATATATATATTGTTTGCTGAATTAAACCGGCAAGTTTTGCAAAACTGGAACTTCAGCTGGGGTCACACCATAAATATCATCTCTCTGACGTGCGACTGGAAGTTTGACCTATAATAAAGAGACAGTTATAAAAACAATTTGCCAAATGAATATTATTATGCCAAATCAAGCAAAATTGTGGCATTATTCATTCATACTTCACCTTCAAGTAAGTCAAGGGGAACAGCATGAATGTTTTGAACTGACTAATACATGGTAGCATTAATTCATCTCACCTGCATCAATCAAACTGAACTACAGAGACCCATCAAATACAGTGAGTGAAAGCAAGAAATTACCAATAGATTAATATTTTTTGCATCCCTTTTTGTAAAGTTTTAACATGAAAGATTTGCAGGTATCTGAAATGTATTCAACAGCCTAAAAGCTGCTTTCATAAGAGGCTTTCTCTATTTCCAACTACGATTTTCGGCTTTTTTCAATAACTCTATCCCCCACGTGCAAAACACCTCTTACAATGATTTACATAGATCATTGCCTTACAGAGTTTTTGAAACCAGATCCTCCATTTCTTGTGGTAGAGCCTGAAAGCTGTTGCACCCAGGTCTGCAGCTTTGTTCGGCTGCGTCCCCCTCTCCACTAACACGGTGGAATGAGGGTGATGGGAGAGCGGATGAGGTGTTATCCATCACTCGACATATTACCATAGCACTCCACTGTTCTGATGAGTAATCCATGGAAACAGTATGACGGCGGGTCGAGGTGTTGTTGCGGGACCTTGACATGTCCTTGTGGACATGATTGCTATCGTGATCATGAGCCAGAAAGACGGGGCCACTATTTTCCAGTGTCTCACCGCTGCTTAGCCTTCCCCTTTCAAGTCTGTCTTCAGTCTGTCAAGAATGAGGAAAGGCAGAGGTGTGCTGTTGGAGACAAACATCAAACTGCTTTTACACATCATATTATTTACTGCTGAAGCAAATGTCTTTATCCTGCTCTAGTTAACATTTCATGATCATACTGTAGGCCTGAGGCTATAATGAAACATATAGGACAACAGGTACAATTTCTTCAGTGCCAAAAATATACCCAATATTAGCACAATAGTATTTTCAAGCAGCCATGGTCAAAGTCACAATAACTGACAAACAAGCTGCTTAATGTAATGACACACAAATAACTGTACTTCTTGTCAATGCTGAACACACCATATAAAAAAAAAATCACAGACTTAGTTAAAAAAGTACGTGAACCTCTGCGCTGACTTCTACAAAAGCTAATTTAAGACAGGTGTTCCAATAAATGAGATGAGATTGGAGGTGTGGATTGTAGAGGTGCCCTGTCCTAGAGAAAAGAGAGAGTCTGCTTTTCTTAATAAAGATCTGTTTATGTGTGCTACTATGCCTCAGTCAGAACAACTTTCAGAGGACCTTAAAAGAAGAACTGTAGTGATGCATGAGGCTGGAAAAGGATACAGAAGCATTTGTAAAGCCCTGAGTGTTCATGAGTCCACAGTAAGAAAAACTGTCTACAAATGGAAAAAATTCAGTACTGTTGCTACTCTCCCTAGTGGTGGGCATCTTACAAAGATCACAGCAAAAGCACAACATGCAATGTTGAATGAGGTAGGAAGGAACCCAAGGGTAACAGCAAAAGACCTGCAGAAATATCTAGAATTTGCTAAAGTCTGTTCCTATGTTCTCTACAAGAAAAACACTGAATGGTTATCATGAAAGGTCACAGAGGAAGCCACAAATCTCAAGTTTGGAAAACACCACCTGAATTTTGTAGAATGCTTCTGGGACAATGTTCTGTGAGACAGAAGTTGAACTTGAAGTTTGATGATGCAACAAGACAATGATAGAAATCACAAGAGTAAAATAAGAACAGAATGGTTCCAAATTTTAGTTTTGGAATAGCCAAGTCAGAGCCATGACAACCCAATTGAGATGATGTGGCATGACCTGAAGAAGGCTGTTCATGCAAGATATCCCAGAAATACTGATGGACTGAGATGGTTTTGTAGGGAGGAAGAGTCTAAAATTCTTCACCACTGTGCAAGTCTCCTCAGCAGCTACAGGAAACGTGTTTGGAGGTTATTGCTACTGAAGGAGGTTGTACCAGTTATTAAATATGTAAGTTCAATTATTTCTTCCAGTACTGTTTGTGTGCGATTAGTTTAAGTAGCTTGTGTTTGTTTATTATTGTGACTTAGATGAAGCTCGGAGCACATTTTATGAGCAAAGAATGCAGAAAACCAGGTACTTGTTCACAAACTTTTCCATGCAACTGCATGTCCCTTCCTAACTTCCTGCAGTTGAAATGATCAAGTTCTCTGTTTATGGATCAGTAGCCCATTACCTACAGAGCCGAATCACTCTCTACACTACAAACGGAGAGCAACACTCTTCCACCTCTGGTCACTTAATCCAGTTGGAAATCCCAAAGGATGAAAAATTGAACATCCTCAGGTTCTCAATTTGGGCTGCAATTTGTTTGGAAAGCTGCCTGTTTACTTTAGTACTGCTGGATCCCTTCCAGTATTTAAGAAGCATTTCACAAAACATCTATTTCAGCCCTACTTTTGCCTATTGTTATAACCACTAAATTTACATCACATCATGTCATTGTCTTTTAATTTCCTATTTGACTCTCCACAGGCAGCTATTCAAGTAATGCATGTCAGCAGAAATTGTGGTTAGAGATAAACTGTTGTTAATGCACCTACCACGTTCCATTTTGAAATGTACTTTTGTTTACCTTCAACTCTAACCTCAGCCAAGAGATAAAGCTACACTAGCTGAATAGATGTACATAGTAGAAAAGGGGGAAAAATCTATAATGGCTCAGCATTAAACTGGAGGTCCTTCTAAAATATTTTACAAAGGAACATGTTAAATAATACAGGAGCCTAAAAAGAACTCCAGGATCACTTCCAAAGACTCTTAAACACATGTCATCTGCAGGCTGAAAAATCAATATGATGATGTATTTTTAATCCACAAAATATGAGTTGTCATGATACTTCAGATTTTCCATATACCTTGTTTTGAACATGAGCCTAAAAAGGGATCTTTTTAGCTAAGCCACTATTTGCCAAAATTGTAAAACTGTTTTCCATTACAAGATTAAGACATTTAGAAAATTATATTAGGAGTCTTTTCAAACAGCCATCTATAGTGATTCATATGGAAAGGACACTTTAATTGTTTCTCCATTCACAAAGTACAGTTCAGAAGATTTAAATAACCATTACCTGGACCAGGTTAGCAGAATCCAAGGATTCCCCTAGTAATTCACTCCTGAATTTCTGTATACTGACAAAAGGGATGTAAAACAACACAAATAATCATGAATAATGACAATTTAAAGCAATAATCAAAATGATACTGTAAACATAAATAAATATGCTATGCAGTATTGTGCGCAAATTTCTGCAAAAACCAAACAAAAAGTTTTCTGAATCAGAAGTGAAAAGATAGCTACTTATTGCAAGCATGAACAACTATATTGCAAGCATTAACATTAAAGTATCTGAAACATTGCCCTAATAAAACCTCCATAAATAACAATGTACCTAAATACCCTTTTTTTCTGGAACCACATGAGATGGCTGCCTCACTACAGTTTGCCCTGTGCCTTTATGTTTTTCTTTGGCATTTCTCTTTTTTTTGTTTCTTGTGTGTTCTGATTTTGCGCCTTTCCGTTCTGTCTGCACGGCTGCAACAGTAGACTACCCAGAAGACTACATGAATGCAGGGCACCTATCATAGAGCTATGGTTTTTTTTTTGATTCTGGCATTCTAGATGGACTTCAACAAGGACACCATGACGAAGCCTAGGGGATGAACGTGAACAGGTTTTGGACTAGATCACTGTCGCATGTATGGGTGGACTTAGAGGTGTGAGGGCCCTGAGCTTCAGTCATTATTCAGGCTCTACCTACACTGTAATATGATAAGCTATAACTTGTGCAACCTGACAAATAAAATGCCATGTAATATCAAGCTTAACAGCATGTACATGTTTACATGTACTCACTAAACACGAATGGCTACCGCAAACACAAGAACAGCGGGTTCCTGTGCAGGAAGAGAGTCTGCAGAGTCAAAGATTAAAGTTATGGTTAACAACTGCAGCACAAGCAAGTGATCCCTCAGCAGAGGCATATCAGAGCTTAACAGCAAATGAACGTACCTTTTACTGACTAGCTATTTTGTGTGTGTGTGTAAGTAAATAAAAAGGCATAAAAAAAACATACAGAGATGCTTTCTCAGATTTGGTTTTCTAGTGGTTTGCTTGGCTTCTTTGTTTTTCAGTATATAAAGCAGATTTTACTGGTTACTTCTGCGTCGCAGTGTGAGCAACACACTAACACGCACGTACGTATTCATTTCTGTGGAACTGACTGTTTAACAGGTAATAACTGTCGTACTTTAATAGGCTGTTTTTCCTTATAGTAAACACTGTTTATAGTAAACAGTGAACAGTCGCAGACGACAGCAAGAGCGAGCAAAGTGCCTAACTGTGCAGAATGAGTTACTAATTTCATTCAATAATAATACATTTAGAAAATCAAGTAATATTAATTAATCCCAGAAAAATTTCAGAACTACCATCTTTCTCAAAACTTCATGCTGCTCCTGCCGAGTGATGTCATTTGTAGCCCTTCTACTGACATACAAAACTAAGTGTGACAGATGTATAACTAAACAAATTAGAACACTTTTCATATTCATTGGAATGTGACAACATTTATTTTATTATTGTCACTGTGCATCTACGTTGTATGGCAGTTTACACGTTGTAAGCAGCATGTAACATCATCCACACTATACACTATAGTCATGAGACTTCAGACAAGGTACCCCATTGCTCTCATGTCAGTCTCCAGAGACTTTATTCAGCATTAGACTGATACAGCCGAGCTGTCAGCGTGGCTTTTTTATTTGTCCCCTCTCTATTCTCATCTATCTACGAGCTTATCTATACATCTGTCTCTTTTCAGTAAGAGCCTGACTAGACACATTGAGAAGATGGCAGCCAGATAAAATCACTCTACAAGTCACAAGTATATCTGCAAGAATCTAGAACCAGTTCATAATGATTCAGTGCGAAAGTAAAATTCACTTAACACAATTTTATTAAACTACTTTGCTACACTCCAAATAAAAACGATGGAGACTTTTCATAGTGTGTATAAATTACAGCTGACTGGTCGGCTTTATACATTTAACTTATGAAAGATAAAAATGTGGTAAAATATAAAGCTGAAAGGCCCTCTCCAGACCTTGAGCTTCAAGGCATCAGGGTTGGCTTCACCAAGAGGTTTTATGTCCGAAAATTTTACCAAGGATTCTGTGAACAGGCACAAACCCAACGTGGTGCTTAGTATCAATTTTCAGATCAAGTTTTTTTTTTACTAAGGAGTGCAAGTTAAATAAAGAGAACCTAAAATACCTTTGAATTATATATGCAAAGTTAGGTTTTAAAGGCACTAAACTAATCAGACAATTGATATGGGGGCTCTAAAATGACCCTGGGTTAGAAAGGGGCCTGTGGGGAAACAGCCAGCCTGGAATGGAAGACAGTATGTCGGGGAAGCAGGTGGTATATTAAGGAACCCAGGTTTGAAACCAACCCCCTGCTGTAAATCCTTTGAGTTAGGTTCCTGCCTTGAATTGCTCCATTAAAAAATACCCAACTGTGTAAATGGGTGCAACACAGTGAGTTCGGCACAAAACAGGAGGACTCCAGGACACTACGTTGTGCAAAAGGGACGAGGTTTATTTCTGGGGATCAGAGTGACAGGGTTTTGCCAGTAAAGGAAGCGGGATCATAGTCAGGGATCAGAGACGATTTGGGAATGGACAAACACTCTTCACACTTGGGGGTGCATGTGGCTCTCATCTTTCTCTCTCTCTACCACTGAAAGAGGAGAGACATTTCTTATTAGAGTAGACTGGTGAAGCTTCTTTGCAGGCTCCCCCCACTTCTGCCCCAGCCAGAGTAGATGGTCACACTCTGGGTATATCATTATAAGTAGCTTAACACGGTAAGCTGCTTCACAGAAAAGGGTCAGCTATATGAATAAATAACTAAATAACTAAGACTATAAGTATTTAACCTGGAAACTACATTGAGCAGCTGTGCAGATAAACTGTTTTCTGTTATTAAGGAAAGACTTGCGATTGCCTGCAGTAAAGAACAAACAGTCCCTCTTCTTGTAACCAGGCAAAACCTACCTAGGTGAAGAAAAACTACACTTTTACACAGTATGCACACAAAGTGTCTAGATTAAGGACTGCAGCCTTCTGTGAAATATGAAAATATTATACACTGTCCACAACATTCATAAGAGCCCAAATACAATTAAGTTCCAATTCATTTTAGCTTTGATACAAACTGAAATGAACTTCTTAAATATTTCAGAATTCTGAGACCTCCACACAGATATCCAAGGTAAAAACTTGCTGGTAATCAAATATAATCGAACCTCAAAGTTAGAAACCCTATGTTTTAGGTAGCATTTTACTGACAGCGGTGGAGTATGAGACTTAGAAACATTAACTTTCCAAATTAGAGTTTCCAATAATAAAGATTTTCCTAAAACTCTTTGTCTTTTGTTTTATGACCAAACAGGGAATGCAATGTAAGTGTTTTTGCAGCCCCTTACAGCAGTTACCACATATTTGCTGTGGGAGTAATTTGTTATTGGGGGTTTAGGCCTCTTGCTAAGAATAGTTGGGAAGGGAAGTCTAACTGCTAAATCAAAATCAAAAAAAAAAAAAATCAGTTCCTTCTGTTTCAATATTTCCATATTTCTGTAACATTTGTTTTGCCAGCCATAAATTATCTTTACCTTCTGGTGGGCAATCTACCCTGGATATACAGTGACAAATACAGAAAAACAGGGCACTCATCAAAGGTCATTGTCCTGTATCCGTTATCCTACCGGTTTGTGTACCAGTTTATAGGTCTGAGCTGCATACTGTAATAAGGTAGGTTTTACCCATCGGTCCTACTGAGGCCCAGGCCACTAACTGTAGTTTGCCAAAGGCTTCAATCCTGTGCCATCTACTAAACCACATAGCAGGAGTTTTTTTTTCCCAATAGGTCTAAAATTATAATACATAGAGGGTTCTGGTTTTTCCTTTGAATTCATATAGATTGCAAAACAAGGGTTTTTACTAAATTTGAGCTGAAAAAGTACTCTTCCCAATATAGCTGTATGCTCATGATATCTGGATTGCAAATGAAAAGTTGAAGGACCTTAGGCTGAGGACCCCTGTGATGCTGATGAGGACAAGTGGTTCATGAAGATGGATGGATAGCTCACAAACTGATATGAGTGGGTTCGCAAAGACTACGATCAAATCAAAATCATTCCACATCTCTATATCTACAAAGCTCAGTCTCTCCTTGTTTTGTTTTTTCTCTATGCACAGCTTTGTTTTTCTGAAGGCAACAGAGAGAGCTACAATATATTTTAGTTTGATATACATGTACTGTATTGTTTCTATCGTTTTGTCTACCATTGTACAAATGTGTGTAAATAAAGAGCGATTTCACAGAATCCCAGGCAAATATCCATATACAGTCAACAAAGGGGGCAGAAAATGAGAGAGACAGTATGTACCCAAAGAGATCCTTTTCAAATAAAATTTCTCCCACTGTTCTCATTTGATTCTTTTGCATTGTGCCTATAATAATCGTATTAGAATGAGACAAATAATGTCCCTGTTAGCATGCAGTGTTTCACAGGCATCTAAGGGCTCTTACCAGTGGTCAGACTGTTCCTCATCTTGATGTTGCCTGGGGGAATCATCCAAGGCTTTTAGGCTCTGGACAACTGATGGTGCTAACAATTCCATAGCAGAAGCATTAAAGAACATAGTCCCTACAGTTGCATAATATACTGCTTATACAGGGGATATCTGGTAATACTGATAATTTAAAATTAACACTACATTCCAATACTCTTCTTTTTCTCTGATCAGAATCATCCAAAAATGTGCTATATATTTTCATGTCATGTCTTCAATCCCAATCCACAGGCCTTAGCTAAGAAAGCAGAAGGGGCCAAGATGGATACTCACTCTTCACAAGTGTTCCTTTGGTCACAGACATCAACTTAGTGGGGTTCTCCTTTGCACACACTCCAGATGCTTTCTGAAGTATCCTTACAATGTCCACATTCTGAGACACAAAAAAAATTTCAGAAAATTTGAGCCAAATTATTAGGTGCAACAGCTCTTTTAGACATAAAGACCCCACCAACACAAAGTGAGTTATGTGGCCCTCACATATTACAAAAAAGGATGCAGACAGGATTGAGATTAAGAACTGGTACTCAGAAGCAGAGGAATTGAATTTTAAACTGTCTTGGTGGTGGTGGGAGGTTCTGCCAGCTTGGCAGGGTCCCCTTGATGACAAGGTGTACTGTGCTAAACTCCAGGTTGTGCAGTAAAATTAAATTATAAATTAGAATGACTTGGCTTGTTGCTTGATGAAATTCTTTCACAACACACATGCTGGGATTGTACTGGGTGGGATGTATACACACACACACAGCACAACACTGGGTGATCTGTTTTTTTGGACACATTTTTTCACTTTTGCGTGAAATTGTGATTTTGGGATTTTCTGTTCCTTTTTGACCAGTTTTTTTTGGGGGGGGTGTATCGAGTAGATTGTTGTGTAAATTGAGTAATGGTATTAAACATAATGTTCAGGAAAGGTGAGAACCAATTGGTACTTGGTTCCTCAGAGGTTCATTCTTCTCCCATTTCCTTGACCTTGGGAGTTTTTCTTTTTTGTTTTTCTCTCCTCAGTTGCCAAATGGCTTCAATCAGAACAGTACATTAGCAAACTACCTTCTGTGTTTATTGTTTGCTTTTCATTTCTTTCTTTCATTGTCAAATTCCAATGCTATGTTATTCAGTGGTCGGAGGTTCCTCAGAAAACCAATATAAAGTAAATTGCTTTGAATTCAGTGATAAGAAGATAGCAATAGAGCAGAGTCACTAAAATTGTCTTAGTAAATCCTCGGTTTATAAAGCAACGTATGCAAAGAAACAAGCAGATACAATTTTTTTTCATTCGTCAGACAAATATTTGTTTATAGGTCTTCTTTTAAGTCTCAGTGTGGTGAAGATTCAGCACTTTTCCATTCCAAAATCAAAGTGTGCAAGATATACCCATGCCAACTCAAGAGTTTTAATTGCTGCCAAAGGCTGAAATATAGTAGAATGTTTGGGCATTTAACCAAAACTAAGCAAACAGAGATGACTTGTCCATACAGTAATGCTATCTACTCTGTTCAGTGTCACTGGGATCTACTTCTTTCCATATGCAAGGATGTTGTCTCTAGCCTACCTTGCCTCCCATCTCCAAAGCACAGTCCAGAGGTGTCCTCTGCCTTTTGTTCCTCAGTCGCACAGAAGCCCCTGCCCTTAACAGAAGCTCAGCAAGGGCCAGATGGCTGCCTTTCACTGCCTCATGCAGGGGTGTGCTGCCTTGCTGGTTAGAGGTGTTCACCAAGGCACCACTCTAGTGAAAAGATACAGAAACATGGACTTCAGTGATTAGTATCTCATTTCTTTCTTCCATTAAAAGAAGTGGCTTCGACCTCCCTTAGTTATAAAGTTAATAACTGTAAGACTTTTTTTAAAACTGACCCAGGTGAGGACTGTACCAGTGCTGTAGTGCAGTATTGTGCAAAAGTCTTAGGTATGCAACTTCAATATCTATTGAGAAGTACAGGTAGATTTTTATCTACCATCAGGGAGGTTTCTCATTGGTCCCAAATTCATTCTGCAGCCTGAGAATGACCTCAAACACCCAATCTCAGTCATACACAACTATCTTGAGCAAAAAGAAGGAATCCTGCAACAGATGGTCTGGTCCCCACAGAGCCCTGATCTCAGCATGATCAAGTCAGTCTGGGAGGACATGCAGAGACAGTCAAAGTCTGCAGAAGAACTGTGGCCAGTTCCTCAAAATGTTTGGAAGAACCTACCAACCTCTACCTTAAACTGCATGCAAGTTTGCATAAGAGAATTGATGCTGTTTTAAAGGCAAAGGGTGGTCCCACCAAATATTGATTTAATTGAGGTTTTTTTAGAAGGTTTATTGATTAATAAGTATTCATGGCATTTTGGAACCATCCTTGCTTTATAGCATTTTTCCCACAGGTGCATAAGACTTTTGCACAGTACGGTATGTAATGTATGTGATATTTGAAAGTGTTCATAGTGTCTGTGAACCTGGAAGAAAGCATCACAGACAACTATGAGATTCCCAGAGATCCCCACACATGGTCCGTTTGTTGCTTTGCCCATTCCGAATATCCTCATTGTTTGACCCACCTCACTATCTCTTCTTGTATATGACAATAAAAACTGTGCCACTGTTCGACACAACACTATTTCTGAGCTGTCATTTTGTCAGAAGGACTGGGAGTAGCATAGTACATAACAATTTACCCAATGAGGGTACTGGTGGTCCACAGCCTATTCCAGAAGCATAGAGAGCAAAGCAGGGCACACCCTGGACATAACACTGGCCCATTACGGGGAAATCAGACATAGGCATTCACTCACACATACCAGGAGTAATTTAAGTCGCCCTTGAGAAACCTGAAGGACACCCATTGCCCACAAACTGTGAGGCATTACACTACATATATAAATATATATGCAGTGCAAAGTTGTATAAACACTTCAGTTCTCTCAAACAATATAGTATTATTTTTGAGTCATATTTTAATGCAACTTAAAATCCTCAGTTTTTGAACATTTTTGCAAACAGAAGAGGTGTAGTGACAAACTTTATTGGCTCAATAACATATACTGCTGTCTGCACTGAAAAAATACAACTGTAAGTTATATCCTGTGTACAAGTAATATACGTGGAATATTTTGAGAAACAAGTAAATGCTCACCTTGAGCAGGACAGAGGCTGTGTCCAGGTGACCTTGAAGACAAGCGTGGATGAGGGGAGTGTTGCCATACTGGTCTTTCTTGTTCACTTTGGCATTGCACTCAAGCAGTAAGGTCACCACCTGCAGTCAATTTCACAACCTCAGAAAACTTTATACTGAGGATTCAAATGTGGAAAAAGGTCCCACAAAAAGTGCGCATAAAAATACAAAGGTGTACAATAGTTGAAAATGATTGGAATTGGAGGGCAGGTGTATGTATATAGATGGTACCTGGGTGTGACTGTTCTGGGAGGCCAGATGCAGAGGGGTGGCACTCTGGCTGTTGCGGGCGTTGATGTTGGCACCATGGCAGATGAGCAGAGACACAAGTGTGACATGGCCGTGTAGTGCTGCCACATGCAGTGGTGTGAAACCATCCATTGTACTGCAGTTCACACTCAAGCTGCTTGTCTGCAGTCTGGCCAGCTTCTGAACACCCAAATATCCATAAATACATAAATGAATAAATTTTCATAGATATGTTCAAAAGGATGGTTAAAGGGCTAGAAGATTTTGGATTCAAACAACTACATGAAACATCACAAGTTAGAGCGTCCACAAGTGACAAACAAATCTCTTTAGTACTGCTGGGCTTAATTTAATAAAACCTTCTCTTAATTGTCTAATAATGCCAGAATTAATGTTGAACTGTTTTGTTTTCAATGAAGAACAAGTTTAAAAAGTTATTACGCTGCTAAATGATCTGAATTTTTTGCAGAAGTTTTGATACATGAGTATATTTACTGAGAATAGCTGACCTTCTGTGAAGGCTCACAACGTGGGCACTGGCAGAGTGGGTGGCAAAATTCTGTCTGTAGTTGTGAGCCAGCCTCCTCGTCCTCGACATCCTCATCCAGCCACTCAAGCAAGTACCGCACCTGCAACAAAATAAAACCAGTGCTGTCAGCACAGTTGACAAGCACACTTGAAATGATAGCACACAAAAGCACAATTAGTTATGTCACAAAAACTGTAGTCTCGGAGTTTAAACTTTTCTCTCTCTTCTACTCATGGCAAACTTTAAGTCATGCTTCCAGCACTTTTGATTTTG
The DNA here is from genome assembly GCA_900497675.1 of Arapaima gigas. Classification (NCBI taxonomy): domain Eukaryota; kingdom Metazoa; phylum Chordata; class Actinopteri; order Osteoglossiformes; family Osteoglossidae; genus Arapaima; species Arapaima gigas. The sequence continues at coordinate 167,063 of UFQX01000479.1, read as the reverse complement.
TTGTGGCTGTTAAAGATGATGTTGCACACTATTCTATAAATGAGATCAGAGGACTGTGAACTGATGTCAGTATGTTATTTCAGCTTCACAGGCATTTTCTGTTTTGCACCCCTCTGTGCTCCTCTAAGCTCCATGTGGTCCCATAAATCCTAATCTTATCCTCTGATTTTTTTTTTTTTGCTCCACTGACCACATTTGCGAAGGCACTTCTTACCTATTTAGTCAGTAGCATATGCATAAATGAATCTGTTTGGTCAGTACGGGTCAGGTAGTATGTGGTCTATGTAGATGTAGTTGTCAGTGAACCAGGGATGGGTGTTTGGGCTCACCATCTCCACATCTCCATCTGCCACAGCACGCAGAAGTTTCTCCACCTGCCCACCAGAAAGTAGCAGTACAGAAAATTAAATTTGTACGGCATTGATCTGGAGGCCTTGACTTATTTGACAATAATCAAATTAAAATGTTTTCCACACAAAGATGCACTTTATAAAAATACCATAAAAATACTACTTATAAACTTCCTTTTTCATAAAAAGAAAACAAAGTTTTGCCCTATTGTTTTCAATGGTATCTCACTGTTTTCTTAACCTTAGTTTCTATGTAGTAGCATCACTCTGTTGTTCTTTTATTTAATCCTGATGACTGTGTCTATTCCTATATTGATTTTACTATAGCACAATATTTCATCCTGGATTTTCATCATCTGTCAATCCTGTGCTCGGCAGTGGCTATCAGGAAAGCAGCCTTTAGTACTGACATGGTTGCTGCCTTTCACATTGTTCCCAAAGTAATTTCTGTGCTTGATAATATAATTTCTGTAAAATCCTTCCAGAGAAAACTACATTATATTTGTTTTTATGGCCAACTGAAATTTACTCACTGATTACAGTTGCACGGCAATTTCCGTATCACATTCACAGGTAATCCTTTACCTTTCATCTGAAGAGGTGACTAAAGTCACACAAATTATGTCCCTGCACTAATGTAAAGATAATAAAGGCCATGTTCTTTGCACAGTTATCAGGCTTTTAGTTGTGTACTTTCCTGTTTATATCTAATAGATTAACTTGTCTTTTCAGATAGCTTGAGAACCAGTTCAGGAGTTCCTCACCTCCTTGTGATGCAGACGGTCAGTCTCCAGCATGACATCGGTACTGAAGGAGGATGTGCTAGACACAGATGAGCCGCGACTGTTAGGATCCCCTTGCTGCTGCGGAGACCTCTTGGGTGACTGGGAGAAGAGGTGCAAAGATCACTATCATCACTGAATTTTTGCCTTCTGGTGAGCAACAAGGTAAAAGAAAAGAGGTTATAGATATTTGCAATAATTTTAAGGCCTTGTTATTATAACCTCTCAGAAACATCGGGTAAAACATCCAACTCTACGTCGGTGATTCAGTTTTGTTAGCCTCAACAGAAGGATAAGTGAAGATGGTAGAAATTCTACTAGAAAAGTATTCCTTCATAGTAATATGGAAGTTTTAGAAATAAGATAACCAAATTTTAAAATTACTCTTAGCTTACTTCACATTATTATGGAATGGCACAGTAACTTCTACTTTCTTCTGTCTACTATTCTTTTAATGTATTGCAACATTCAGCCATTAGTGCAAAGAGGACCCCAAGAGAGCAATTGTAATTGCATCTAACAGATGGTTCATTACAGATCAACAACTGATATTCCTTTTTCTACCTCTGTGGGACTCCTGTGTGACCCACTGTGGTGTAGCTCCAGTAGGGCAAGGATCTGCAACACAAACAAGCCTTCAAACCAAAGAAACAAAGCTCAGTTCACAGAGGAACAATACACGTTTTCTAAAGGCAATGAGTTCACGGAAATGAATAAGTCTACCGACCTGACCAATGGAGCAAATTAAATATATACTGGTAAATATTAAAGTGTGTTCCTTTTCATTTACTTTTCAATTAATTGCATTAAAATGCATTTTTCTTCAAAAACGTTGGAAAAATGACATATTTAAATAACTAAAAATTCACTAATTTAGAACAAAACTAGACACCTACTACAGGTCAATAAACACATCACCTCAAACATCACAGACTCACCCTTGAATTTAGGGCACACTGAAGGGGTGTATTTTTTGCCTTATTGAAGAGTGTTGTGCTGGCTCCATTCTCCAGCATCACCTCAATGATGCCCTCATAGCCCCAGCGTGCTGCAATGTGCAAAGGTGTGTCCCCTTTATCATTCTGGATGTCCAGATGGCAGGAGTGTAGATCATAGTACACCAGGGCCTTTACACACTGAAAAATCATATACCTATTTGTATCTGTAGAGAATGCAATAACAAAACTTTAACTTGTTACTAACACTTTCTTATAAAGCTATAAGGAGCCTGAGGTATATGGTTGTACAATCATCCTTCAATTTACACGTCAACTGGTTCCTGAAAAGGCAGCATAAATCAACACAGCTAATTCCATTATTTCCTAAATAAAAAATAATGCTTCACAGCCTATCCGCTCCCCAAACTAACTCTCAAATATCACTAAAACACTGTAAAAACACCTTGTAGCACACACAGCACAACACACGCGAACACATACACACAAATACATAAAAGTACATAAACATGCAAGCACACGCACACAAAGGCACACGTGGGAAACCTGCCCACTGGTCTGATGGGGTGGTGCAACGTGAGTGAAACTGCGAATGAATTTAAAAGCCTAAACAAGTTGCACTGAAGTTGTCCTGCATTCCTGGGTAACCTTCCTTTATCTTCTCTAGCCTCCTAAGCTCATTTAACCCAGATGTGTTCACCCCTACACTAAACCTATAATGTGAAAAAATGCCTGAACATTCATTGTCTGTCTTACTACCAGTACCTTTCCATTCATAAAAATGTGCCACTCTGCCCATGCCTATGTGTCTGTTTAAGATGACCCCTTTTCTTTTTTCAGAGGAGAAACGGGGGGGTTTGCTCTTTCCCAAGATGATATTGAAGTGAACTTTGAATAAAGAAAATTATTGTTTTTGTCTAAATTTTCTTTGATTAAATGTCTACTTATGTTTATAACAAATAAAACAACGTTTATTGTGGGTTCCTGACCAAAATATTTATCTATACATCTCCTCTTAAAAACAGAAGGGTGCAAATTCATTTTAACGTTTTCTGCAGTTACATGAACATCACATCAGGATTTCCCAGGATGAACTCCTTGTCGTAATGCCATCCTCTTACAGGCGTATTCACTCAATACGGAATATCCACTATATAACACACTGGCCGCAGGTGAGCACACACACAAATACAAACAGACAGTGTATAATTAATTTTCGTTAAACATTTTTAAACATTTGGATGAAATTGTAATGGAATGGCTGGAGTGTGTTGTATTAAGCAGATCCACATGTACAGTACTGTGTAAAAGTCTTAGGCACCTGTGGGAAAAATGCTATAAAGCAAGGATGGTTCCAAAATGCCATGAATACTTATTAATCAATAAACCTTCTAAAAAGTGCAGTAGACAAAAAAAACCTCAATCAGATCAATATTTGGTGGGACCACCCTTTGCCTTTAAAACAGCATCAATTCTCTTATGCAAACTTGCATGCAGTTTAAGGTAGAGGTTGGTAGGTTCTTCCAAACATTTTGAGGAACTGGCCACAGTTCTTCTGCAGACTTTGACTGTCTCTGCATGTCCTCCCAGACTGACTTGATCATGTTGAGATCAGGGCTCTGTGGAGACCATAGCATCTGTTGCAGGATTCCTTCTTTTTGCTCAAGATAGTTCTGTAAGACTGAGATTGGGTGTTTGAGGTCATTCTCAGGCTGCAGAATGAATTTGGAACCAATGAGAAACCTCCCTGATGGTAGACAAGAATCTACCTGTACTTCTCAACAGACATTAAAGTTGCATGCCTAAGACTTTTGCACAGTACTGTAAATGGAATAATAGTATTAAAAGTCAAACTGCATTCTATTGTAAATGTGTCAGTTGTGACAAAAGTTGAAGGAAGCCTATATATTGCCACTACAGGCACGCTACGGCATGACCTGAAGCAAACTTTGACTTTTTTCATAACAGAGTGTGACTTTTAGTCCTACAGTAGTGTTGTAGGCACAACCTTTGTTGTATTTTAATGTGCTGACCAAAGTTATGGGGTGGATTATTTTGTATTAGTAACATACTAATACAACGTAGTTGACACCTTGGTCTGACTTAAATCATTTATACAATGAACTCGTGACAATTCTTAATTCATTTGTATAGGAGGGCATTATCACCAGAGCAATTCAAGGTAAAAACTTCTTTATGAGTATTCAAACCCAGGACCTTCAGATTGGAAGGCAACAGCTGTAATCACTGCATTACCCAGTTCTCCCACTATAAGTCTGGTTCTGTCCCAAAGGACGGTAAAGTAATTTAACCTTGGAACAGAAAATCTCTTAGTGAAACAAATATGTGAGTCATAATCTGAACGTGAGCCCACAAGACTAGGGGAATGCAGTTCATCTGAGAGGTGTTCAAGAACTTACATCCTCATGTCCATACATGCAGGCCAGGTGTAGTGGTGTGTTGCCATTGTTGTCCTGGGCATTTGTATTGGCCTTGTAGTGAAGAAGCAACAGCTTTTGTGGGATTGGGGTGGGGAGTGAACACAAAGATAAAAAAAAGCAATTAAACCGACATTGGACAGTGCCTCTACGGAGCATAGCTAAAGCTCTACAGATGTTAGCCTTACCGTTACGCTCTGGTATCCCTTCTGGCAGGACAGATGCAGGGGAGTGAGGGCATGATAATCAGTGGCGTTCACTAGAGCACCCTTGGAGACCAGAAGGTCGATCAACTGTGACTGGCCTTAGGTAACATGTGGATCAAATAAAATGTATGTTGATAGTTAAACAGCATCCTTGGTGCTTGGGTTTGCAGGTTAGGTTGTATTCAAGGAAACTGACATGGCTTACCACATACAGCAGCAACATGGAGTGGTGTGTAGCCCCTGTCATCTCGGGAAAAGGGAGTAACAATAGATGGGTCATTCAGCTTCCTAGAAGGGCAACAAGCACCCAGATTAGAAAAAAAAGCACAAATTTAGCACAAAAGCAAAAATGAAAACATAAAAAAGTAGAAAATCTGTCGATTTTTGCTCGTACCTCATGAAACCAATTAAAATGGGTGGTGGTGCTTATGATAGTTTTTCTATGTGTGAACGCAAGCAGTACATTCTTTTCGTGAATTGACTGAGGTTTGAACCCAGGACACCGGTACCTCCAGGTCAAGTGTTTTATCCACTGTACATCTGATAGAAGTAGATTCAGTTTAATGGGTGATGGTACTTATGATCATATTTTTGTTGAGTTCTTAACGTATAAAGCACTTCTGGCTCTCTAGCTCTCTCTCTCTCTAGCTGGTATGAGTCGCACCTTGAATTACAAGTTAAGGAAATCATTTCTGAAGTAATGTTCAATGAGAGACCCACAAAAAGCACTTTTTTTGAGATTGTGGTTTACTCTGGTGGAACCCATCAGCAGCACTTAACAGCATTAACATATCTTGAGATGGGGATCAAACCTAGAACGCTTGCACACATAAGACAAGTGTGTTAACCTACTGTGCCAAAAGCTGAAGGTCTGACAGGTGGCAGATTCGGATGAATGGATAAAAATTCTTACTCAGGCATTATTTTTAAGAAATATAATTTCCAAACCTTGCAATTTCAGGTGTGGTCAACGGGAACCATCAGCCAAAAAGCACACGACCAAAAACGATACGGGAACATCACCCATTTATGGATACAGTTAAAAAAGAACTTTTCAGAGTTTGAGAAAAATTGAAATAAATGATGTACTGTGTATGGCAATAGAGACAAAGTTCTGCCGATAACTATAAACTATCATACACCGCATAGTAGAATCCATTTCCTATGTTTTGTCACGTATCACGTCAGTTTTACTTTGCTACCTGTTCGCTTATCATCTCATCTATTCATTTACTTGTCTACAATCATTCCTTCATTAACATATCTAACTGGTTCCTGAAGACTCTATGGAAACCAAGACAGCTATTTCCATTATTTATTAGGGGAAAAATAATAATGCTTCCCAACACATCCAAAAGGCACCAAACAAACTTACCTAAATATCAGTAAAACACCTCATGGAACACATGCAAAGGATCACTGCACAGCACACACATGGACACACATACAGACACGTGCACACCAACACACATGCATGCATGTAAGCATCATGCTGGTTACTGTAATGAGGTTTATTTTGTTGAGAGAAAAGTTTTAAAAAGATCCTCTCTGCCGCAAAGAATGCAGAACAAGTCAACTTTTATAAAGTAACACAGAACATAATTGTGTAAGAGAACCATAACACGAAATGCTCATCCACTGAGCACATACAGCCAAGATATTTACATATACATCTGTGCATTTACATCCTCCTTTCTTAGGATCCAATACTGCTTGTCAGGACATAGCTCTCTTAAAGGTATATAAACTTTATATAGAATTTACATTATATAACATGTACCCAGGCACGCATGCATACACAGTGTGTAGTTTGTGTTTTTTTACACATTGATAGAAGCTTCGATTTTTCTGGCTAGAGCACGCTGTATTGAAACTACTGGAGTGTAAATCAAATAATGCTACTAATACTACTATACTACACTAAAAACAAAATCAAGTTGTAGTGAAAATGTGTAAATGAAAACTGCGTAAATCAAGGGATGCCTGTATTTATCTATTCCTACCGATTTACCTTTTTTGTCTGTTAAGCGTACTGTGCACCATGGACCAGGAGGAACTTAATTTCATTTCCCCTTGAATAGCTGTATAAAACAGTATGACAATAAATGATTCTTGGTTTTTGATAGTCCTCACTCAGCACTTGATAAACCATGCACATGGTTCACTCTATTGTATCCCCATTTTGATATCTCACTTTAAACATGTCTATTAGTGTATACATTCATACATGCAAGCGTATGTCTCCTCAAAAGTCTGCAACGTGATAAACATTCACAACTGTGTCGCAACTGTGAAAACCATTGTGAGACTTGTATTTTGCAGGCAGAATTTCAAACACCTGCACTGGTCACATCACACTGACACTGATAGAACCCTTAACTTATGAAACCTCATAACTAGTTTGATGAATAATTACAAGTAGTCTTAGAAAACATTATATTCAGATGCATGGATGGATGGATGGATGAACTGATGAACAGAAAACTAAACCAATTACTTGCACAAGGACACAATTACATAACCTCCAGAAACCTTCTATACTAGAGCACTACCAGCACAGCACTTACAATGAATATGAGACATTATAGTACAGTTTTATAGTGCAAAACAAGAGACGACTACAGTGATATCAGGGTAAAGTAAATCCAGCGCCTCACCCTGATAGGTGGCGTTCACAGCTGTCACAGGAGCACAGTGGATGGCAGAGCTTGCTCCTGTCCTCCTCGCTTTCGCCCTCATTCAACAGCAACCGGACCTCTGCCTCATTCCCATTTGCAATGTGCTGTAGGGACATACAGGTACACGCTATTATACCCACATGTACAATCAAGCATGCAAGTACATAGAGGTATAGACTCACATCCAAACATGACTAAAGATACCTTAAATAATCTCATTTTACAGTTTTGAAACTTAGAAAGTTAGGCAGTGTCACACCAACACAAAAGTATGATGAGTGATATACCTGTGATGCCAACTGCGTAATTTCTACTGGAGTAACAACCAATAAGCAGACCTGGTTGCACAGACCTTAGTGAATTTATACAAAGTGAGGATACAGACATGTGCCTGTGGCTGAGGAATTAGGGCTCACACCTCAAATAGACAGTCGATTGGAGTAGCAGCATTCTGAGAAACCAAGTTCATCCGGTGCCGGAGAAATGTGTTGTCATTCAGCTCTTCCAGGACCTACAGATCACAGAGTGAATTGCAGGCTACAGACAAACCACCTTTGGTAGTGAAGAGATGTGAAAAATGTGTTGCCATTCACCAATATATTTGTGTGACTACAAGAGCAACTGCAAGTAGCCTGGAAAAACAAGAACTGGAAATGTCTTCAAGATATGCCTGATGATCAGAAGAGATCTCATACAACACCTTATCTCTATTTAGACACAACTCTATTCTGACACTCAATAGGCTCAAAATGTTGCTATTACTGTCATTTGCTTTTGGGAACAGGAGCACTGTACTTCATTTATATTGTTGTGCTTGTAACACTTTAACACACCAACCCTGCAGTTGTAAGCAAACCTAAGATATCTTAGGCAAGGGTGTCATATAGTTTGCAAGGTGGGAGTTCCACTCTTTTCTGTGTCCTTACTGTCTGAAAAAAGCAAATGGTCACTCCTGTAAGAAAAACAGTCTGACTTACTATTAGCTAATAATTTGAGCAAGACCAGTAATTTGAGTAAGGTCCAGTAAGTTGAATTTATTTCTCAACTTGTATGAAGATTGAATAAATAAATAAAAACTATTAAAAATACCATCTGGGAAGAACCAGTACATAACAGTCAGTGACTAAAACAGAAGACAGGTATGGAAGCGTGGAGAATTGTTCAGGAGAGGATCATGTACAATAGTGCCAAAAAACAGTGGCAAATTTAGGCATGGCAATAAGAGGGTGCAAATGGTTATAGAACCTGAAAAGGTAGCTTGTGTAGGTCTGCACTCATGTAATGAGAGGTCAGGGTAAAATTAATGTTATCCATGTAAGACATCTTTCATTCCTTGGGTATAAGTAAGGGGCAGAGATACATGTACTAACAAATTTACCCAAAGAATAACTTTTGCGATGAAACTGCTTACATTTTTACTTCCTCTTACAAATGTAATTATTTGTGTGTTAGCACAGTTACCACATGATAGCTTCTTCAGGGTGATACTTGGGCCATAGCTGCTCACCGTGGGGCCCTCGGTAAGGTGTCCCTGGTTGATGTACTCTACTGCCGCCTCAAAGGATGTCAGACAATAGCTCAGGTTATCCTTGGCTGAGTGACAGAATCGAAAGTTCTTGATGTAGCTCAGATTAGCCATCCTGTATGAGGAGATGAACCACTTGAATAAAAATTATGACAATTTCTCTAGCTTACATAATTCGTGTATCTGTTGCTGCAAAGGACTTTAAAATGTTCTCTACGTTAAATAAAAAACAAAATGAATTTCTTGCATATCAAATGCCAATACAAAATTATAACTGTTACCATGTCTAAATGATGGAACCATTGACTGTTAGCAAACTTCATCTTTTGATAGCTTTACTTTTATGTTAATGTAGTTTCTGCATTGCCAGGAGATCTTTTTTGGATTTAGTAGATAAATAATTTATTAATTCATTTAGCTGATGCTTTTCTGCAAAACAACTTAGTGTTAGTTTGGCAAGGAAGGCTGCTTACAATTATTTAGCAATTTATACAGCATGGTACCACTTACTGGAGCAATCCAATGTAATTACTATTGTCAAACGTAACGTGCACTTAAATTCACAGGGGGGGGGAAAAGACACCGAAAGAAACATATTTAAGTATACAACATCAAAAATTTTTTCACTACCATACAGTCTGCAGTAGGTCCTTACAGACATTAGGTATTAAGAAAATCAACAGAGAAATGAGCATAAAATTTAAAACTGGGGCATTATTTTTTTTTTTTGTTACAGGCTACACAAAAGTATCCTACAGGAACAAAAAGGCTGATTTTAATAAATTTTACAACTAAATTAAGAAAGACCTGAAACAATGGCTCATTACATTAATATTTTAATTTTAAAGTTGTTTCTGTCCAAAGTGACACATAACTAAAGGACATTTAGTTTTGCTTGTTGAAGCACTGTCAGACTGGCCAATAGCAATTGTTTTGCTGAAGTACATTATACAAGGTGCTGCTTACAGAATTGATAGGAAATACAAAAGTGATTATGATAGGTGATGTGATGTATGCTTATGGAGCAGTTGGAAGACTGGATGGAAATGGGTTGAAAAGATATGTATTTTGAGATTCTTCTTGAAAGTTGAAAAGGAGTCAGCAGTTGTTGAGGGAAAGAGACAGTTCAGTCCACAACACCAGAATTACAAGCAAGAACCTAGAATAATATAGCTTTGGACCTCTCGTGCATGGGACCTCCAAGCAATGAAAGGTCAATGAGAGTAATGCTCTTGTTGGGAAAAGGGAGTCATCAGTGTATAGGCTGTCTTGTAGGTACTAAACAGAATCCTTAACTTGATGCATGCAGCTACAGCAAGCCAGCATAGATAAAGAGAAGAGATACATGGGAATGTTTTAACAGATCAAACACATTTGTACTGCAGCATTCTAGATCTGCTGGAGAGCGTTGAAGGCAAAGTCCACAAGATGGCCTGGACTAGTAGCTGTGTAGTGTATTGTGAGATATGGTAGATCCTGCAGGTTTTAGTATTTAAGTTAGTATTTTATTTTCTACTCCAGTTGTACTGATTACACCAATATAGAATGAGAACACATGATCACTTTCTGCCACTCCTGGAATACCATAAGAAAGGAACACAGAAAAAAATAGATGTTATCATTGTAATTTTTTGAAACAAAGAAAACCACAGGTTAACATAGCAGGATGAAGAGATAAAGCATTGGAAGGTGAGGCCCTTGGATAGGAAGATATTCAACATAGAACTGATGAAAAGCCAGGGATTATTATGATTACTATTGTCTTTATGACAGCATTGGATTAAAGTTTCTTAGAAATCTAGTTGATGATGAGAGAAGAAAATCTGAGGCTGCAAGGACAAGATCACAATCAGAACTCGGACTGTGCACAGTACAAACCCAAGGGAAGCTTGATATAGTAAAAAATGAAAAGAATGCGTTGAAGATCAAGAATCAAGAATCGTTTTTTGTCATACTGCCTTATGCAACAGGTGTACAAGGGAGAACAAAATTAAGTACCTCCAATGTGCACATTACTTGAAAAAAATAAAAAGAAAAACAGAGCAGATAAAGTAGTATAAAAAGGTAATATAGAAAACAGATGGCAAACATCAGTGGAAAAATTATAATATGATGATAAACATGATGGAAATGTGGAAACAATGGTCATGGTTGTTGATGGTGGTGAACAGTCAGAGCTGTCAGTTTATGCAGAAAGCTGTTCCTGAGCCTGGAAAACAAATGGTGAAAAGGGTGGGAGGGGTCTGTGGTGATACTGTGAGCTCCCCTGACGCACTGCTTATTTTATGTGGTCGGGATGGTGGGTAGTGGGGTCCTGGTGATGGACTGGACAGTCTTAACTACCTGTTGCAGAGTTCCCTGGTCAGAGGCAGTATAGTTCCCATATCAGACTGATATAGAAAGTTAGGATCCTCTCAATGTCACACCTATAAAAGCTGGTGAGGATGGGGGGTGAAAGTCTAGCTGTTTTCAGTCTTCTCAGGAAACAGAAATGTTGTGCCTTTTTTCCAGGTGGGTTGTTTTGTGGGTCCAGGAGAGGTCCTTGGTGATGTGCACTCCCAGGAACTTGAAGCTATGCACCAGGTCGACTGCTGAACCACCAATGCACTCTGTGTGTGAGTGGCTTAAATCCATCTTAGGTGTTGGTGAATTTAAATTTATAGGCATTTTTACTCCTTTGCACAGTATCATAGCATCTACTACTCTGGACATCATAAACAAACCAGGAATAAAGTTGTATTTATCATTCAAAATGATCTCAAACAGTGGATCTAACACAGCAGATATAATACAGAAAGCAAACACCTTATACTAAAGTTTTAAGGACCAATTAAATACGACAAATAAGTTGATGAGCACCAAGTGATGCAGATGACGAAACTGACAAATTTTGATCTTGTTCAAGGTAAAATTGGCAGGTCTTGCAGGATATGCTTCTAGCAACTGTAGACAGGAATGCCAAAGTTGGCATTGGAAAGGAAGAAAGAACAGTTGGAAGTCAAGAACTTGGCCACAAGTAAGAAGTGGGAGAAAAACTTATCGATTTTACAAATCCACCAATGTATCATATTCTTTAAATAATTCAAGTGCCCATGTGTACAGCTTATAAAGCATAAAAAATAAACTTAATTCAGTTAGAGGAAGAAGAATTGAACAAAAAATAAAAAGAAATAGAAAAACCACACATTTATGAAAATGCAATCTGGAAAATATAATTGGTACATTTAAGGAACATGGGAATTATCGTTTTGAGATTTTAAGTCTCACTGAGACAGAACTAGTACAACCCTGAACTGAAACCCAAAAGCTCATTAATAATAAAAGTGGAAAAAACATTACTGAAGTTGAAAAAAAACAGTAGAACCACACACCAGAAACCATTCAGAAGACAAGAAGAAAAATGAAGAATAACGACCTTATAAAAGTATTAAAACAAATAATTTTTGAAGTGCTACCAGACAAGGGAAACATCAGGTCTTTAACAAAATCTGCAGTGAAACTGATGATTGAAACAAATGAAGAACAAGAGGTCTTCTAAAAGACTCAAAAAACAAAAAATGTTCTAACTGCCTTGAAATGCTCAAAGAAACAAACCAACAAATAACTGTGGACGCAGGGAAGAACAAGCAGAGTTGGCAAGAACAAATGGAAGATCTTTAAAGCAGAGATGAATATTTAAGAAACATTAGAACACAACAGTTCAAAGAGTGTCACAAAGTCCACACGCATGTAAAAAAAAGAGACATAAATGCAAATTATCACAGAATTTTCCTAATTCCACACTCCAGAAAGTAATGTTCAAGGTCATTTGGCCCTACATTGAAAGCCAGGTTTTGAAAAGGGACATAAGACAAGACACAAGAGACATAATTGCTGGATCTGGAGATGGATAATTGAAAAAACCTGAGATCAAAAGAAGGTCTTAATTAATTTAACTGAACACAGTAATGCATCTGATGGTGTCAACCATATTGAAATGTTGAGTGTACTTAAAAATGGTGTACAGGTGCAAAGATCTTATCATCCTGATGAAGAATCTGTATATTGGAAAGGAGGCCACAGGTGAAACAGGATATGGAGAAACAGAATATTTTGATCAATTTTAGGCAACATATTTATTCTCCAGGAAGAGACATATTTTGTCCAATACTGGTTAGAGCTGCTACCGTGCACTAGAAGGACAAATGTTTGAATCTCACAACTCACTATATTTGCTCCAGTTAATAACCCAGCTGTATAAATGGATAAAACAATAAAGCTACTTTCAGTGAAAGTTCCTTTGAAGTACAGTTTCAGCTAAATATATAAAAATAACAAACACATTAGTACTAGGGTTAGTATTAGTATTGTATATGTCATTTTTACAGAAAACTACATAATGCAGTGGATGATCTCTAACAAAATAAAACACTCACCAATTGGGTATCTCTGTTTTAACCAATAGGTACAAGAGGACAGAGAGTAGATCATCTGCACACATAGCTTCTATGTTTGCTGTGGAAAAAAGAGTGCAATAAATAAGAGTACTGCCCTGTACCATATGCACATAGCGTGAAAAAAATGAACTAGAAAAAAAATGGTGCAATTCCAGCACAATAATAAAATAGGTACAGGTATCCTCCTGTTACAAACCTAACATTTTGCAGGAAATCAGCTTTTAAGATGAAATCTCATAAGTCAGAGATGTAATTATCATTTGTTTCAAAGAGAAAACTTTTTAAGCATTCCTGGGCCTGCAAAGTCATCCTCATGTTTACTCAAGTGACACCAAAACCCATTAAAATTGAGACAAATAGCATTTATATTAAAAGTTGATGTTTCCTTTCATTAATAATATAAAACAATGTAATAATGGTATAAATGTAATGTAGTACTGGAATGACAATATAAGGTAGGAAAGCCTCATTTGTGCTTTGCAGAACTGTTGAGTCCCTTGAGATAACAATTAATTTATTTTTCTAAACCAGTAGACATCACTTTCATAGGGGACACACCAACAGCAGTTTCAGGAGTTTCCATTATCTTTTTTTTCACCAAATGAACTGTGTGTTCCATGGAATATTAGAGGTTATGAACACTGGACAAAATATGCAAAAAAAAGACATATCTTTGGCGATTACCTCTAATCATCTCTCTATCATTGTGGCTTAACCTGTCCATGTCTCTGAAACGCAAATCAGTCTACAACAATTCAAATAGGAAGCTTGAATCAGAGTGCCTTTGCTAAGTCTCATGTAAACTTGCGACAACACAGAAACACAGTGCCAGGATGTGACAGTAAAAGTACTATGAGAAATGGGACACACCTGTACGGGTTGGTGACTGCATGAGGGTGAGCACCACCTTGTGCAGACATAGCAGCTTCTGCTGGGGGGAAGTACAGCGATTCAGCTGGCTGAGCTCCCTCTTTGCCCGTGGGATGTTGAAGCTGGGCAGCAGGGGGCAACACAGGACACAGGTAAGAGTAAGAGGTGTCTATATGTCTGACTGATAGAAACAAACCAACATACACACAAAATATTACTGCCAAATTAATTACAAAGAGGACTAATTCAGTGCGTTGTGTTATACCACACTGAAACAAATCAAAGATAAGAAAACTCACCAGAATTCAGATTTAATGCCCAAGTCTTTCTGCTGCAGATGCTGCAGACTTCTAGTGATTTTGTTGAAAGCTGCATCCTGTTAAAATAGGATATTACAATATTCATGCATTATCTTAGAACATGTCAGTAAACTGGAAGTTATTCACAGTCCATAGAATTACATACCTGGCTTGCTTCAATACTTCCAACATATTTAAAGATGAAATCATGGATACCATGATGAATGTACATCTAGGAAGTACAAATGGGAATTAAAACTAGCACCAGCCTCACAAACCCGGAAATAATACTCAAACCTGTGTATCAATGTCAGCATGTCAATTTCAACATTGTTACGATTGCATGTTATCTGTGATACAGTGTTTTTATTCAATGAGGGTATACTGTAAATCATTACATACAATTCCATTATTATATACATTAACAACTGTTTGAAACATACGGAAGTGTACCTTTCATTCACAACAGGGTATAAACTTCTATGCAACCAAATCAAATTCAGTTTAATTACTTTATCCTCATTAGACAAACATAAAAATAGACCAATATGGAGTGCTAACAAACTTTGCTGAACCTCACCTCCACAGCTTGCTTGAGAAGAGACATTTGCCACTCCTGTTTAGCCAGCACTTTCTGAAACATACACAAGACATGGCTCATCACTTTACTAGCTTGGTGGAGAAATGATGGGAAAATGTTGTGGACATACACAACTTGGGGTGAAGCTTACCAAACGTGAGTCTCTCAGCAAGCACTGAAGACATTTTGTGTAGAGTGCATTCACTGAGTCCTGAGGAGAAACAATAAATCGTGCAGATGTGTCACACGTATTCCTTACTACAGAAAATATATTTCAAGTCAAATATGATAACTCACTGTTGTTGAACAATTTCCTATAGCACAAAAACAGGAACAGTCCTCACTGAATTTATTTACACAGTCTGCCACACACAATTAACAGTGAGAACTGCTTTAATTTGGTTTAGGATATTTATCAAACTGAGCATTAAAAACTACAACAGTATGAGGTTCATTGTTTGCCCCCAGTAGCTGTTGAGAAAACTGCATTACTTGTAAAGTGACAGATCTGGACACTGAAGAGCATATACAAGCATAGAAACATAGACTCAAATAACGTTCGAGTCATTATCTGCTGGGCCAAATGTAGACGCACCCTGTATCTTTTCTACCAAATACCTTTTCGACTAAACCTACAAAAAAAAAGCCTGATTGAAAAGCATTAAAATATCTGACAGTTAAAAATTCCACACAATGTTTTTTCCCCTTATTTAAACCTATTCTGAGATTTACAGACTGCCCTAACACTGAGAAATGATGAGGAATAAGTAAAACAGATTATTTAGGCATAAATAAAAATGTATACCTTCTTGCAGTTCGGGAAGTTTTATAGATAAGATAATTCACTGAAGCGTTATCTGCTAAATGAAAGATGATATCTGTGACAGGCACTTACTATGTGATGCCGCAGCCCTTTCCTCTCCTGTTCTTTAAAGGAGTGACAGAAAGCAGTGACAAATTTATGTAGTTTTTCAGTATGACGGCCCAGGAACTCTTTGACGTCTTCAATGTTCTTGAGGCAATGGTGCGGTGGCAGGGGTGGGGGCTCAACTGTTGCATACACAGGTCAAACTCAGCTCAATCTACCTCAACACACTGCACAGTCTGCAAAGCACATCCTTACACCAACAATTCAGGTATACTTTTAAAATTTATACATATAATTCTCCCATAGAAGCAACTACATAATATCTATTCAAGAACTCATCAACTTGTCAAGCCAAGGAGTACAGTAACCCCTTGGTATCTGCATCTAATTCATTGTTGAAATCTCATTGGATACCGAAATTGCAGACACTCAATGTCTATTTCCCTTTGTTTTAGAGAGAGCATTCGCAGCCCATTAGAAAACAGCTAAATAACTATCATCCATTTACCTAAACAGCAGTTTCCTAATTAGAAAACAGTTAATGTCATTAATGTGCATGTTTATAACGTGTAGTGCAGTATGTATAGTACAGGACATGTCACGTTAATGTTGCAACGTTAATGTCTCTGTGTTAAGGAATGGGTGATGAAAAGGTGCGTGCACAGCACTTCGAGTGGGAGTTCAGTGTTATGACATGATGAATAAACAGAAGATGTGTATTAAAGTAACCTGCCATGTCCCCATCTGTTTGACACAAAAAATTGCATTTAAATAAATCATTTTTAGAAAATGAAACATGAAGTAAACGTAATGACAATGCAAACACGTTCAGACTTTGCAAAAGAATAGAAACAGCTGATAAAACACCAGCCGTCTTTCTTCAGATAAATTTGTAATAGTATAAGGTTTATTAACATACAAACAAAATTTTAATTACAATATAATGTACAGTATTTGTTTACTTTTTATTTGGTTTTATTCGCATTTTGTTCTTTTATTATGGATAAGCTTCAGAAAAATTCTTATAACGAAAGCTTCCATTCAGATACTGATATTTAGGTATTAATTTTCAAGTGTTATAGCAAAAATTTAGATATAGAGTTCAGATACCAAGGGAATACTGTATAATACTGTTATCAGACTTCAGATTTTTGGCCCCTGTGATTACAAGTGCAACGTAGGTCAATGAACAACATGAGCATTTTTTAGTGAATATTTTAAAGAGTTACATTGGGTTTGCTCAGTTTCAATGGGACGAGCAATGCAAAGGATGCTGTAGCTCTTCTCCTGCTCATTGTAGAAAGTTTCCTCAAACAAAATGGGGACTGAGGTTGGAGCCTGGGAGCCTGGTCCTATCTTCACTGTGTTATCCTGAATGACAACATCCTAAAAGAAGGCAGGATTTATCAACCCATTATCAGCCAGAAGTGCAGACCATATGCAAACTCTGTATGCAGACCTCATCCCTATACTACTAGGTGGAAAATCAAACAGCACAAAATAAAAACCACTTAAATTGATCACAAAAACAAGAGAGAGAAGATTAGTTAAAACACAAGGTTTTGGACAAAATTATTGAACATTAGGGGAAATCCAGTTTTCTCTCATGGTCCAAAGTAGTATGAACTATATGTGCTATATTTAACTGGAGGGGTAGAAAATGTATGTATACCTTACTGCAAGAAATGGTTTAGCAATCACCAATTTGTAAATTCCATTGAAACAAAACAAACATGGCGAGATCAGGTTATGGGCTTCATTGTGTGGGTAAAAGCAGATTTGAGTCAGTGATAAACCTGAGTGTACATCTCAGTGTTAAGTTGTAAATTGATATGTCTTCTAAAAAGAGATGTCAAAGAAGAAAGCTACAATTTGAGTAAAGAGAGGACAACCTCTGTGTCATCTGTGCAGCAGCAAATGAAGAATCTGTGAGAGGTAAAGACACAAGCAAAGGAAGCAGTGTAGATGAAGAGTAAAGGGAAAAAGGGAGAAGAGTAAGGAGCCCCACACCAAGCCTGCTGAACACCCATTGAGAGAGAGTGTCAAACTGGCTGGTAAAAACTACCTAACAGGTACACCTCAGATCAGTTCAGTGGTGATCCGATGATTCCAAGCTATTCTAAAAAGGAAGGTAGGATTCACTGGTTGACAATGGCAGGTGCTGCAGAAAGGTGAAGGAGAATGAGGAAGAAGACTACTTTTGATACTGCACGGAAAGCCATCTCTGTGAAATAGCTGATCTTTGATACAGAGTAAAATATTCATCAGTTACATTATACCAGGTGCGGTATGTGGATAGGAAGGCTATAAGCTTCACACTCAAGACTTTTATTTATTTACTTGCACCGACAATACTATGGTGTCACAGCAGAGGAGAAACAATGAAGCATCAAAGAGAGATTAAGGGTGCAACAAATATAATACTTCTGTAAGTGACAAGCGCCATTGTCCAGGTCCACTGTCCATAAGAGTGTGCAGAGTTCCTGTTCTAAAGGCCAAATATTAACTTTATCTGGCAAAACAAATTTTTTCATCCATGTAAAGAGAAAAGTTTGACTAAAGACCACAATCTCAAAATGTTAAGCGATTAAAGCTCAGAGAAATAAGACTAATACAAGCCTTTATAAAACTGCAGTGCAATATTAAACCGGCTTTCCATTTTATTTCTGATTACATTTAAACAAACTGCAAACTCAGTATTAACCATGGTCAAAGATTCTGTTGCATTAACATAGAAAACTCAAACTAGAAAAGAGAAATCATAGCCGAGAAAGTGAAGTCGGAATATAAACAAAAACTCCAACCCCCTTTTGCTGAGAGCCAGTCAGTCACTAACTATATTTATAAGTGACAAGCAGAGATGACACCTTCTAATTACTAAATCCTAACTAGGCGCCCCTGTCTTCCACCATAAGTTAAATAAAAAATGTGAAAAAGGATAAACTCCCCCTAGAGAATCAGGAAACCTGGTAACAGGTCCACAACCAGAAACAAAAGAGTATATATAAAAAGAAACAGTGTATAGAGAAACCAAACAGAAAGATGATTAGCTCTTCCCATACATGTAAGATGCACTGTTAGTCTCATCCTCAGTCCTTCAAATCAGCCTGGAGAGCAGTGGCAGATGCAGTGCTGTCAAACATGTCAATCTTCCTTTTGTGTACATCTCACTTGGAGAGGCAAAAAAACTGGAGCAGGACAATCCTTGGACAGGTGTTCAAGCTGGGAGCGCAGCAAGGCAAAATCAACCTCAATAGGAGTAGAAAACAAACTGAGCCAGGAGCGTAATTCATTCAGTATAAAAAGTTTCAAAGAGATATTACCTTCAGCATTCTCAGGTAGACCCACAATTTTCAGATTGTTATGGCAGTTTTTACATTCCCTTTCATCCAGTTGTGCTTGGTGCAGTTCTGTTTTCTGCTCCAAGGCCACTACAGAATTACCTTTTGATTCCAGTGACTTCTCTTATTCAGAAAACCTGTTGCAAATCCAGAGCGACTCTTGTAATCTCCATGTGCAGAGTTAAAGTGGATAGTTTTGTTTCTACCACAGTGAAGGTCAATGTCACGGTCATCCATGCTCCCCAACTTAACTGTAAGTGTGAGTTGGTGCAGCTGGAGGCAGAGCGTGTCTGAAGCCCCATCAAAAACATCCAGAGCACACACAATGTGTAACTTGCTTTGACTGTACAGTTTTAGTAAGGAGTTCTCTCAGTGGACTCTATTTTGGTTCTTTTCACTTTTGCAGAGTGAGTTGAAACAAAAATTGGATAATCATTGTCTTCCTTGGAACAAGATGCCAAGTTTTATCAATTGTAATAACTTAAAATCACTGACAAATGATTGACGGGTCAAAAATGTAAAAGTTGTGGGACTCTGGAGAGGAGACAAATTGTAGGTGGCCATCTCGAAAAAAAGCAATTCAACTTCTTTGTTCAAGAGTTTTAGAAAGAAAATGTAGAAGAGAACTTGGCCCGAAATTCTATATATATTATAATTATTTTTTCCAATGTTCTCATTCCAGTTTCTCATGTGTTAGTATAGAAAAGTGAGGATTATTATTATTCTAAGACATGGTCAGAAACAAGGAGCAACATATATGCAAAATAATGTCTAATGGGGCATTGTATTGTCAAAATAGCCAATAATAATAAACATAACAAATATCCAAAACACCACAGGATTTTGAAGGTCTCCAGGAAGTTCTCAAATGGCCCTCGGACGACACATGCAAGGAACACATTTCAATGAATCGTGCTGAACTGTACTCGGAAAAAAAGTTTCAGGCCATATATGTCATAAATGAAGATAGAGGTAAAAAAGGTCAGTGCCGAAGCAAACCATACCTTGCCATCCAAGGTCTGGTATCCCTCCTCCAAAGGCTGCAGAATGTAGCCCTCAAAACAGGCTGTGGGAAAAGGGCTAAGTGGCAGGCTCCCACGGCACGGCACAAGCACCTGTGTTGAGAGTCCAGCATTACATTAGGGTGAATGAAATGAAGAAGCTCTTCCAGCCACTTAGTATGGTATTAAACCTCTACATTTTGACTGTTGTGGACACAATATCTAGTTTGACAAAGTCCTGTAAAACAATCCCTTTTCAGGGCAAAGTCAACACAAATTAACATTCAGTAAGGTGGTTTTATCAGAGAAAGAAATTCATTTTAATTGGGAATTCTAGTTTCGCAGAATGCAATATGAAGAAAATTAACATGGGTTAAACATGGGTTTTTTGTGCTTCACAACTCCTGGGCTGTTGGTTTGACCTCTGCTCAGTCTGTGTTGTGCTTGCATTTTTGCTCTGTGTTTGCAGAAGTTTCCCCACAGGAGCTCCAGTTCTCTCTCACCCCCCAAAGACTGAACCTATTAGTCTGTGCAGAGTTTGCATGTTATACCTATGTTTGTGTGGGTTTCCCACAGTTCAAAGACAGGTGTTTCAGGTGAAGTGGTGACTAAATTGCCTGTAGTGTGTGTCTGTGTGAGAATAAGAACATGATCACCCTGCAAAGGAATGGTAACCCACCTTGGAGGTGCCTAAGGCTTCCAGGATAGGTTCTACAAATCCTCATCCTAATTTTATGCAAGCTGTTCCAGAGGAAAAAAAATGAAATAATATTATCAAAGAAAAAAAATCCAAATTCAATGAAATTTCTACTGATTTGCAATGAAAACATATTGTGAAATCAGGACCGTCTTCTTTAATTTCATTGCCTGTCAGAGATCTGTATCATCAAATAGTGTCTTATAAATTGGTTGACCAAGCTAGTTCCTTAGGTGATAAGTGTTCTTACACTTCCAAATGCACTACTTATAGTTTGATGCTACTCTGATCATGTTATAAATTGTCAGAAAGTATACTTAAGGATTTTTAGCTTGAATCACAATAATTCTATTAAATCTGATTAATCAGCCAACCACTGATAGACAACTATAGCAGGCTTTTGTGACCACGTGATTTCCTATGACAAGTATATAGAGCTCCATTCTGGGAACTGTGGACACATTTTATGTAACAAAAGTTTAAAAATCAATACATTCAAGACAACTTGAACCGAAGGATTCACTTAATGGCAATAAGCCAGCTTTTTCCAATTTTATAAAATAACTTGTGACAAAATAAGGATACATTAGATTGCCTAAATTACTGCTTTGTGACATCTACTAGAAGTCTTGGCATTATCAGCATTTATTCTAGGTAAGCTAAACTGAACATTAAATTTACTTATTTAGATGATGCTTTACCCATTTATACAGCTGCATAATTTTTCTGGTATCAGTTTAGCATGAATACCCGGGTACTACTGTAGAAATTGGGATTTGAACTCAGGTCTTCCCATTACAAAATACCACCTCTAGCCATTATGCCACCTGTTCTCTTATCAGCATCACTTTATTACCACTGTGCATTTTTTCTGCAATATACACATTCTACACAGGCACACTGTAACACATTAGAATACTCCAGTGGGGTAGGCTGCCACTGGTACTTGGACCGCCAGACACGATTCTCTTCCAGCACTTTGGTCTGGGGGTTTTTGCCAAATAGCTCATTTCTGAACAGTACCTTACAACAAACTGCCTTCTTTATTTGGTCTTATCTTTGTTTTAATGTCAGTTATGCATCTACAGTAAACACTCTTTTCCTTGTCAATTTTATTACAAAAAACTGAAATTGATTTGTACTTATTTTACATAAATCTACTTGTATAAAGGCAGACATACACAGCTGCCAGGTTATTATCTATCTAGCAGTGTGTTGTGTCTTTTTTGGCATTTAGAACAGCATAAATTTGTCTGTGCATGGATTCTACAAGGTACTGGATGTATTCTGCACAATGTTGTACTATGGGGAAATGACTGTGTTTAGTAGTTGCTGCAAATTGGATGGCTGCATAGTATTGCTGTGCACATCCATTTCCATCTCATACTAAAGGTGCACAATAGGGCTGAGATCCAGGACTTTGCAGGCCATCAAAGTGACCAGATACATACCATTCAGGCAATACAGTGAATATGGAGTGACCAATTAACCTGAAACATAACAGTGGGAGGAAACAAGAACACTCAGAGGGAAGACACACACGAGGAGAACATGCAAAGTTCAGACAGACTGAGCTGGATTTCAATGTTGTTCCATTCAGATAATATGTGACTTCTGAAATGGTGTATAATCATGCTGGAACTGTCCATCCAAGTGTGCATAAACTGTAGTCATGAAGTGATGAGCAGCAATGATAGCAGTGATTAGCAATGCTATTCAGATATATTGTGCAATTCAGATATTCTTCAGTGGGTATCAGGGGCCTGCTTTGCCTTTCCCTTATTGCAGTAGGTCACACATTTCAGTTTGCGTCACTTTTTTTCATATGGACAACAGTACCATTGAGGCCATTTTTCATTGTCCACTCAAGATCACAACTTGGAATGTAAATTGTTTAGGTCATATATTTAAGAGGAAAAACATTTTAACATTCTTCAAAAATGGAAAAAGTAGCAATTGCGCTACTGCAAGAAACCCATCTTCATTCTAAAGAACATCCAAAACTTAAGCAACTGCGCTGACCAAGTTTATTTGTCATGTTTAGCAGCATCTGAAGAGGTAGGGCTGTTCTAATCAATAAAAACATCCCTTTAGTAAGTTATTTAGATTTTGGGCTTCCATTTGGACAGCACATAATTTTAAATTGCACACTTCAAATCATTTTAAATGCAGACCTCAGTTCATATCCCAAATGGTGCTACTATTGAATCAACGTTGCAAGGGTTTTGCATACCTGCCAGATGATCTTAACTGGACATTAGACAGTAGCCTTGACAAATCATTAATGTCCTCTACATAAAATTTAAAAGTTGCTACTATTTTGAAGAACATGACCACTAGTCTAGGATTGATTGACATATTGACAGAACTAAACCCTGACACTAGGGACTATACTTTTTACTCAAGCCCCCCCCCCAAATCCTAATCCCAAATTAGTTGTATCTTTATTTTAAAAAGTTTTACCCATACAGTTAGATCTTGCCAAACTGGCCCAAATGTGCTCTCAGCCTCTAAATACACAGGTATATGGTCCAACTTTCTAAGGCTACCTAACAAGATGGAACATTTGAGGCTAAACTCCACCCTTTTAGACAATGAACAATCGTGTAGGGAGTTCTGTAAAAACCTATGCCTCTACTGTGTTGATAATCAGCCCCTGACAGTTTCAGCTGCTATGAAAGTTACTCTGAGGGGTTTTCATAATTTCCTTTGCCTCCCATCAGAAGGAACAAGGAGCATACAAAATTAGATTCAGAGGAGAAGCACCTAGAGGAAAAACATAAGTGCACTTCTGGACAAGACTTGCAAGGGCCAAGGCCAAATAACATCTTGGTTATAGGAACTACATTATTAACCTTTTACTCCTTAAAAAATAAACACCACTTTGAATTAGAGCATAAATCGAAAGCTCAATGCTTATAGATAGACAAAAATCCTTAAGACTGCTACTTGTACTGACCTGAACACTAATATGAAAATTATAATCAAAACACTGGCCCGCAGGTTGGAAACAGTACTACCAACAATTATTAAACCGTCGTGCTTTAAATATCAGAAACAGGTAATCCAAGAACGTGCACTGATCATTTCACTTGTCACAGAAAAGGCATTTCACAGAATAAAATTGGATTTCTTATTTTCAGTCTTGAGAAGACTCAACAAGGGCAGCAACTTCATCAGTCTAACTAAGCTCTTATACTGAAGCCCCTTAACACAAGTCAACACAAATGGCTGTCTCTCATTCAGTTTTTCTGTGGGACGGTGCTGCACACAAGGCTGTCCACTTTTCCCTCTACTTTTCTCACTCGCGATCGAGCACAGCTATCAAAAGTATCAATGAAGTATACAGTATAAACATAGGAAAGGAAGACCACCACATTGCTCGGGATGCGGATGATGTACTCCTATACCTAAGTAACCCTGAAATGTCAGTCCCAGTGATTCTAAAAACAATATGTGTCTTTAGCCATGGAACTCAATTTTCCTCCTAATGCCAAATAGTCTATTTGCTTCAAAATGGAATACTAGCATTTCAAATATTTAGAAACTTTTAGTACTCCTTATCTCATAGGCCTGATACAGACCAACTTCTCTCTTCTCTTAATTAAAAAGTCAAATGAGGATCTGGTTTCTTATCTCATTATTTGGCAGAATTAATGTTATCTGAATTAAAGGTTTTGCCTTAGATGCTATACCTATCTACCCTGCTACTTGTCAAAAAAACTTTTTTCAGAAATTGGATAACTTCAAAATTTATTTGGAACAGTAAGAGGCCCAGAATCAGCCTTTTCATAATTAGCCAAACAAAAGAAAAAGGTGGGGCATCAATACCAGATATTTATTGGGCTGCACAGATGTCTAACTGGTTCCATCTTAGACCAGATTCTTTATGGGTTTTCATGGAGTCAATCTCACGTTAGCCGAGACTACTGAGGTCCTTGCCTTTCAATCAAAAATTTCACAGGATTCCAAGCTTTTCCATCATATTCAACATGTTGCTAACCTGAAGTGATGTCAGAAAATACCCGGGGATTCTGTAAGGTCTTTCTCTCTAGCCTCATGTTGCTCTAAAACCATATCTTCCCACACTGAAGGTGGACTCTGGAAATGGCTGTCCAAAAGTTTGTTAGACGTGTCACATTTATTTTCACACCAGAAAATGATTAACTTTGAACATCTAAAAATTAAATTTGTCTTACAGGGTACAGTCTTCTTTAAATATCTACAACTTAGTCATTTAATTACAACCTCAGGAAAAAAGAGCAGACTTTGGAAACAATTAACTGAAGTAGAAAAAAGCAAAAACTCACAACAGTAAACAACTCCAGAGGCCTGTTTTCTGCATTTTGTTCTATTTTGGCAATAACTTCTACTATGCTTTGTGGCTGACATGGGAATTGTTTCTTTGACATGTATTTCAGTGATCATGAAAGGTCAGCTATATATACAAGTTTTCCCAGCCTGGAGTTCAGGAGGCATCCAGGAGCAAAACTTCAAACTCAGAGAATCTCGCTTTCCTTAGTGCATCTTCATAGAATGTTCCCGGAGACATTGCAGATGTGTTTTAAGCGTAAAGCTGTTCCTTTGCATCTTGATACATCTATTTTGGGACTGTGATAAGATATGAGCTTACTGGAAGGAGCTTATTGGAAGATCACCTTTATTTCACTATTAAACCAAAACCCAAACTCTCTTTTTGATTAAGTCATGGAATGTAGGCTGTTCACGTTGACATATTTGGCAAAGAAATGTGTTTGAATGCTCGGGTCTACACCTGAACTTTCTTCCCTAAATATATGGATTTTTGAGGTGTTTAATTTCCTCCCACTCAGAAAAATTAACATTTGACCAAGATAATAATCCAAGACAATTTTGGAATGAATCGACACCCTTCTGGAACTTACACAACAGTGCTGTATGATCATACCTGTGATACACTGTAAACATCTGACCTTCATCTGTTGCTGTATATAGATGAAAGTAAAATCTCTGGGTGTACTGTCTCTGCCTGTATTTACAGTCATCCCCTGATTTACAACACTTACAATGTGTTCTTCCTAAAACACAATTAGATTTTTAATACCATTTGTCGACTTATGCACCACTCTGCTCAATTACAATCCGCTCAAACCAAAACAAAGGTTTAAAAAATCCCGACATCTAAATTTCATTGAAACATTCAAAAATATGTTAAATAAAAAGAATAAATAGCAGATAGATCCCTGTGTGCTGTGCTGCGGATCCCCAACTACATGTGGGTGCTGTGCAGAGGATCCCCACGCATATCTGTTGTTATAAATGCGATGGTATTGCTTTCAACAATTAAACAGTTAGCAAACAGTTACCAGAGGGAAGTAAAAGAGTTCCTAGTAATATGTACCTTGGACAGACAGTGCACTGCTGGAGTTGTTAAACCAAACTAACAGTGCTCAGTGTATTCCTGCACTGAGTTATTTTCTTATCCTTCGAAAGAATTGGTGAGTGATAACTCCAGCCCTGCAATTGAGGGAAGACTGTATTGTTTTAAATAAATAGATAGATAGATAGATAGCTAGATAGATAAACAGATAGATAGATAGATCAATCAGTCACCAGTTCAAATGAAGGGAACTGGAGCAACTGGAGGAAACAAGTGAACACAAGGAGAATGTGGAGAACCCACACAGACTGAGCTGGATTCAAACCCATGCTCTACCCTCAGTTCAGGTGCTGAGGTACCAGCACTACCTGCTGCACTGTGGCACTACCCACTACGTTTTAATTTTTCTACGATAAACGTTTACATATTTTGAAAGCATTGTTTACTAACACCAAAACATCACCAACAACACCTGCCTATGGTAAAAGGTGAGCAAAATACATGGCAAAGGTTCCTTAATGCAGCATTATTAACCACTTTATTACATGGCCACCTCTATTATTTCAGCATTATAAACAACAATTTAAACACAGTTAATGAGAGAATTAATACAGAGTTTGGGGTTTATATGCAACTACTTTTTTGAACTAGTATTCTACATTACATTTCATTCTTTATTGTAAGTAGCAATAATAACAAACATTTAATTAAATGTATGTTAAAAAATGAAGAAATTAAAACAATATAAAAGAGAAAAAACAACAGAATTTACCTACTGTACTGGGCTGTTACTGTAATGAACAGTTACTGGGATATTAGCCAACTGAACAAAAATGAAAAAAATCTCAAAAGCACAAACTGCATTTAAACACACGCCACACCAGGCAAAGCCTAAGAATGGAGATGCTGGGTACAGTGCTGTTACCTAGCTTTGCACTCCTGCAAGGGTCAATTTTGATTATTTCTCTTATGTGCTTTGGTTGCTTTTCGACTTGGATACCGATCCAGGTATTAATATATACCACTTGTAATATTGGGAACTTGGAAACTGGATACTTGAATACTGGGTTATAGGCATATTCCACAAGTCAACATTTATGGAAAGATTCAATGGAAACAAAAGGAATCAAGTTCATGAACATCTGATTACATAGTGAACAATCCTGCTTTAAATACAGGTATATTTCTCAATATTTCATCATAACAAATAAACTGTTGTAAAAATAATATTTGTTTAAAGCTAAGGGACTAGAAGATATTCTTAATGAGTAAAAAATGCTAATTCAAACAAAAGGCAACTGAAATTAGCACTAATCACAATATACAAAGAATACGCAGCTACTACATGAAGCGGCAAAGAAAACTTTATCTTTACTGTAGGTAAGCAGTGCTAAACCACCTTGACTGCTACTGCATATGAGGCAGCAAGGTGCTGAACAGAAGCAGTGGGAGCTCCCAGACAGTTCCATCCCAAACCTCTACGGCAATACTGCCTCACACCTGTCACACCTCATGCCTCGTACTGTAGCCACAGTCTGTGCTACCAAAATCACCACTAAAAAAAACAAATGAACCAAGAAGTTCCTGCTTATACAAGTTGCAGCAAGTAGTTCAGCTGTAAACAGCTGAAGCCCTATCAAGGGCAATGTTGTAAAAAGGAAGTGATGCCTGACCTATAATTATTCTTTATATATCTATATACTTGGAAACATAAACCATCATACCATACATCAGGGGCAGTGCTAACTCCAAGAAGATTTTTGACCTTTCCAGTCCTCTTCAAAGCAAGTGTGAGCCACTCACAGAAGAGTATGTACTTGCTATATCAGGGAAACTTACAATGCCATGGAGTTCTGCAACCCTATTGCACAGGTCTGGCCGCTGCTTCTCTAGTTCCAGGTAGAAAGGGTTCCTAAGGATGTTCTCATCATATACAGCCATATGGACTGTGAGCCTGCAAAATAGAAAGAGACGCAGACAATGAAAAACACTCATACATAAAATCATTTAAAATGTACAAATTCTAAATTTGATCCTAAGCAGGCTTGACTAAGTAGCCAGGTAGTTACATACCTGTTGATTTAATACAATTACAGATCCACACTCCTCCTGGCATTTACAGACAAAAAGCAATGTCTCAGCCACTACTGTATGTGGTGAAATCTTTAAGATTTTCAAGTGTAACTTAATCAGAAAACTTGAATAAATTAAACTTGGAGAAAGTTTGCTATCTTCATATTGTGGTCTCTACACTAGCTAGTTGTAAGAAAAAGTTTGAGTACAAGTTTTGCCTGAATTTCTGCATCTTCATCTAAGTCCCAATAATAACCACAAGCTGCTTAATGTAAGGGCAAAAATAATTATACTTCTCATCAATACTGATTTAACCAACTCAACAATCACAGCAAAGTATGTGAATCTCTGGGCTAATGACTTCTACAAAACCTAACTGGAGTCAGGTGTTCCAAAGAATGAGATGAGATTGGAGGTGTGGATTATAGAGGTGCCTTGTCCTATAAAAAAATAAACAAAGTCAGGTTACTAACAGTTTGCTCTTCTCAAGAAAGATATGTTTGTGTGCACTATTCCTCAATCAGAACTTTCAGAGGATCTTAAGAGAAGAACTGCAGAGATTCATGAAGCTGGAAAAGGCTACAAAAGCATTTCAAAGAGTTGAGTGTTCATTAGTTCACGGAAAAAATTCAGCACTATTGCTAGTCTCCCTAGGAGTGGGCATCCTGCAAAAATCACACCAAGAGCATAACATGCTATGATGAAGAAGAAACACTATAGAAAAAACACTGAATGGCAATGGTGTACATGGAAGATCATAAAGGAAACCACTGCTCTCAAAAAAAACACTCAAAACTCTCAAAACAGTGCTGCACATCACAACTTTGCAAAAGACCACCTGGATGTTCCAAAACCCTTCTGGGACAATGTTCTGTGGAAAAACAGGAGAAAATCAATAACATGATGGTTTACGAAGAAAACTTCATATTTTTTAAGGCCAAATCAGAGTCCAGACATAGCCCAATTTAGACCTATAAGAACACTGACATCCCAAAAACACTGATGAAATGAAACAGTTTTGTGGAGAAGAATGGTCTAAAATTCCTTCTGCCAAAGCATCACCCCATGTGCTGACAGACTGCCATCAAAAACCGTAAGTGCTACATTAAATTTTTTCAAAAGATTGGAAAAAAACAACAAGGTACATGTGCTGCAGAGGTGAATAAGCAGTTCTGAGCATGACAAAAGTGCCACCTTTCCACCATCATGTAAAACCTCCTCATCCAACCTGATGTGCAGTTATTGTCCATGCCTCATGGTAAACAATATACAACCTACATTGTGTTTTCAAATGTCAACCTTCTATTTTAGAATGGGCACCTGTGAAAGGTGTACCAAGCCCATTTCACTGGAATGCAGGGTTGGGATAGATAGAATGCGTTCACAAAGTATTCAGACCCCTTCACTTTTTTTTAATATAACCTTATATGTCTATATAAGTTCTCACAGCTGGCAATGCATATCAAGAGCAAAAACGAAACCGTGAGGTCAAACTGCCTGTAGAGTTCAGAGACAGGATTGCTTCGAGCCACAGATCTGGGGAATGCTACAAAAAAAATTCTACTGCATTGAAAATTCTCACAAGCACAGTGGCCTCCATATTTCTTAAATGGAATAAGTTTGGAACAATCAGGACTGTTCCTAGAGCTGGCTGCCTGGCTAAACTGAGCAATTTGGGAAGACAGGCTTTGGTAAGAGAGGTAACCATGAACCCAGTAATCACTTTGGCTGAGCTCCAGAGATCCTGTGTGGAGATGGGTGAAACTTACAGAAGGACAACTATTACTGCTGCACCTTTATGGCTGAGTAGCCAGGCAGTCAGTCCGCTGTAAAAGGCACATGAAAGCCTGCTTGGAGTTTGCGGAAAAGCATCCAAAGAACTCTCAGCCTATGAGAAACAAGACTCTCTGGTTTGATGAAACCAATGCTAAGTGACACGTGTGGAGGAAACTGGGCATCGCTCATTACCTGCGCAACACCATCCCAACAGTGAAGCATGGTGGTGTCAGCATCATGCTGTGGGGGTGTTTTTCAATGGCAGGTACTGGGAGACTTATCAGGGTTGAGGAAAAGCTGAATGGAGTACAGAAATTTCCTTAATGAAAACCTGCAAACCTCCAAAGCACTCAGGACCTCAGACAGACTGTTCACCTTCCAACAGGACAATGACCCTAAACACATAGCCAAGACAATGCAGGAGTGGCTTAGGGACAACTCTTTGAAGGCCCCTGAGTGGCCCAGCCAGAGCCCAGACTTAAACCTAATTCAACATCTCTGGAAAGACCTGAAAATGGCTGTCCGCTGACAGTCCCCATTCACCATGGCAGAGCTTGAGAGGATCTGCAGAAATGATTGGCAGAAAATCCCCAAATTCAGGTGTGCTAAGCCTGTTGCATCATACCCAAGAAGACTCAAAAGTGTAATCATTGCGAAAGGTGCTTCATCAAAGTTCTGTTAAAGGTCTGAATACTTATGTCAGTGATATTTCAGTTTTTTATTTTTAATAAATTTGCAAAACATTCTAAACTCCTGTTTTCACTTTGATATTATGGGGTATTGAGTATAGATTGCTGTGTGAAAAGATGAATTTAATAAATTTTAGCATAACACTGCAACATAATAAAATGTGAAAAGTGAAGGAGTCTGAAAACTTTCTGAATGCACTGTACAGAACGTGCTGTA
Source organism: Arapaima gigas (assembly GCA_900497675.1). Classification (NCBI taxonomy): domain Eukaryota; kingdom Metazoa; phylum Chordata; class Actinopteri; order Osteoglossiformes; family Osteoglossidae; genus Arapaima; species Arapaima gigas. The sequence goes on along the minus strand of UFQX01000479.1, from coordinate 135,922 downwards.
GAGATTATATCTCTTGCCTGGCCTTGGAGCACCTGCAGAGGCATAAGAAGGAGCTGCAGGCTGTTACTACAGAAAGGGAAGTGCAAGCAGTCTTGCTATGCGTGAGCACACAACCTTCACCGAGCAGTTTTAACCTAAATGAACAAGGATGACTGGCATAATATGAGACAAAAAAGAACAGCAGAACTGAGGATTCCAGGTTCCATCTCCCAGCATAATTTAATAACAAAGCTCTTGTTTCAGCTATGTTGCCACTGTGTTCCCACTTCCTTTAAATAACTTTTCTAAACACGCACTGACTGCTGTCTATGCGTTGGAGACTTTGAAAAGTTAAAGGCAAATGATGTGCAACCAAGTACAAAACATAACAGTTGTTTATGACTTGTGTTTTCAAAGTACTTTTGGTCCCCTAGAATGGGGGTACTATTTATAAAAAAAGGCTATAATCCATGGACAGTTCACTGCATACAGATGTACATAACATCAAATTACAATTGACAGTGTGCAATTCAATCCCATAGCTGTTTCATTTCAAGTCCAGGGTGCTCTTCTTTTTCTTTTTAAAAAGACTGCAGATGAACCATTACTGGTTATTAAACTTTTGAATGATTATTTAAACCCTCATGACCCTCAAGCCCTCAAAAACCATGCCATATAAAAAAATCTCATCCATCTAAAGGGGGGGCTACTTTGCATCCAAGAGGAAACGTTTTATATGACATTATGAATTGTGGTAATTCATATCTAAATCTAAGATTATGCTTACTGTGGGTCTGTGTGTACAAGTGACCAGTGACGGCTTGAGATTTCAGATCTGCCAATAAAAAGTCATGACACAATAAGCTGTCTTTGATGAGTACAGTAGCTAAATAAAGATTATTTTTACAAAAGTAAAGGGCTATCATATGGCAATTTAGAGGCATTATCTTCCCCGAAACCCAGGCCCTTAAACAGTCAGAGCAAACCCATATGAATATGGGCAGAACATACAAACTCTGCACAGCCAAATTTGAATCTGTATCCTAAACTACAGTTCGGGGGCTTTGAGGCACTATTGCTAACTACTGTGCTGCTCCTTGTTTATTGTCATAATTTTTATCTTACAAAATGTAAATACCAATATGCACAGATTAAATATAAGTATATATAATGCCCACCAAGCATAAACCCCTTATGCATCTATCCATGTTTATGTGGATTTCCTTTCAGTCCAAATACATGTTTGAGGTGGACTGGACACTACGAAAGTTCCATAATGTATGCACGTATGTCTGAGTTATGGGGCTCTCTATAAATGTGTAACTGATTTTGAGTTGGCATTTGAGTTGAGCTGGCATTTTGAAAAACCAATACTAATGGTTTAATCATTAAAACAAATAGAAAAAGCAAACGTACATGGAAAAACAATAAATACTGAAATTAATCTAGCTATGAAACCATGCAAAATAGACACATTTCTGTGCAAATTAATGTTTTTTTTCATTTACCAATTACTTTTGCAGCACGTTCATATGGAAACTAAAACTTACTTTTCAACAGCTGTGACAAAAAAAAAAAAAACAAAAAAAACTGTAAGGCCTTCGGTGCTAGTTAAAACAGAGAGTGTGGAAAGGCCCTGGTTTCGAACCTGACTCATAGGCGACCACTGGAATGGTTCCCAAGGCAAGAAAGAAGGGGAGGGGTTTGCAATTGCCTACTTCAGTGCATGTTTGGAGGGTGCAAACATGGGGAGAACAGACAAACTCCACACGCTCTGAGCTGGACTCACATCAGGCAAAACAGTAGACATGGACAACTTGTGTTATACTTTTATATGACATTACAACCCATTTCCTCATCAAACCTGTTAACCAAAACACTGGGTCTAGTACATGCACTCATACTTCTTACTGGTACTGCAAATAGATGATCCATTGTTAAACAAGTGAATGAATAAATAAAAGGGATGGCATGGTGCCTTAGTGAGTAGCACTGCTGCCTCACAGACATGAGCTATACAGGTGTTGGTTGAATGCAGCGCAGTCTGTTTGGAGTTTGCATGTTCTCCCCATGTTTGTGTGGGTTTCTTTAAACAGCCCAGAGACACATGTTTCATGTTAACCGGTCACTCTAAATACCCCATTTCTTGTGTGTGTGTGTGTGTGTGTGTGTGTGTGTGTGTGAGACCAGCCACCCTATGACGTATTAGCATCCTACTCAAGCTTTCATAGTCTAGTGCCCTATGTTTCCAAGAGGCTCTGGACCAGTTAGCAGCGATGAGTGGAAAATAATAAACTTATACAAATGAAGGTAGGATATTTATAATATTTATCTTTCTTTTCTTCGGCACTCCCACGTTCCCTATGTATTACAAATACACAACAAACCTGCATTAGCGAAGACTTGCTGAACTGTATAAAAACAGATCTACTGAACTTCTCGGGATTCTCGTCGTCATAGTGAGAATTATTCATGCCAGAAGCGTAAATCCGCTACAAACTGCTGCTATAAGTCCTGCTTCATGACCCTTCTTTCATGTGCATGTATACTTTGAATTTGGACATACACTGCGTCCACAGTGGTCTGACATTTCGTATGACGGTCGGGGATTTTAGACGCATCACTTCCGCTTTATCTCGAGCCTAGGACTTCGGTTAGAAAATCGCTAAAATTCCCAAATTCAGAGGAGCTATTTTGCAGCAAAACAGCAGCTAAGAAGCCACCGAGCAACAAGAGAATCGCTAATACCGTCATTCACCCAGTCGCTGCCCGACCAGGCTCAAAGCTGACAGCTGCGTAGGTCATTGGCGATTAGAGCTGCCCTAAACAATATAGACTGTCGAACAGGCTTTTATAAAATGGATAATCAGTTGATGTAGTAATAATTTATTTATTACACATTAACGGTAACACATTAGAGATACATTCCGCGGCTATTTATTAGTACGTCTATAGCAGGGTAGCTACGTGCATTCCTAAACCTTGCATTTGTGCCTCAGAGCAATACAGACAAGTAAAGGCGATAGTGATCCCAACCCTCAAAGCATTTGTAAAATATTCGTTTACTTACTCTGTTACTTATTCCAAAAATACATCCTATTTTTTTCTTCACTTGTGCATCAAAGCCACATAAACACCACCCTTTCCGACAGCTTTACCGGCCTGTCAAACATGCCCTCGTCATGGGCGGAGACTGCTTGACTGATGGTTCCTCTGCTCCAATTGCGATAGAGAACTAACAATGCAAAGCTGCTAGACTGGCCATTCAGAAATAAGTAGTGGTTACGTCACGGCACAGCGAGCTCCTGCTGCTGAATAGCGCTGTTTTCTCTCGATGTGAGGACACAGTATGCTTGGCTGCACATTTTACTGTTTACTTTAGATGCTGTTCAGATTCAGATGAATAAATATGTAAATTACCGTTAAACAGATTTTCTGCACATTTTGTCAGCGGGGGTCTATAAGCACATCAAGCGGCACACTGGTGCTGCGTGTGGGACCAGATTCGTTCAACTCGATTCCGCAGTGTTTATAGCTCACATTTAAGTGTTCCTAAGTATTGATGATCAATAACAAAATTATTAATGTTACACGTGTTTATGGGACCAATCCCTCAGCAACCAATCACTGTGATCAACATAGTGCACAGTATACAGGGGTTTTTATGTAGATTTTTTTAGTTAAAATCCATTTTTCAAAATGTGTATTTTGTACTATTGTTTTCTGCAGGTGCATATTTCAAAAAGTTTGTAAACTTCCTTGACTTCACACACCATTAGTCCCTGCTTACCTTGTTCCACTGTGCTCCATTCTACTGATTTACAGGTTCCTGCGTGTATTTAAATCTTTACTGCCTGTGGAATTCATATTATTAAAAATTTTCACCTTTGAATCAGTCTGGACACAAACAGTGGGGCTTAACTAGGAAAAAAATGTTTATTTTACAGTAATCAAATCTAGACACCAGAAACCCTGGTAAGAAATCACCTCTATAATAAGGAGCTGAAGGATAAATTGTGAAGGAATACGGGAAGCTTGAACCACAGAGTATAAGAAAGTGGTCAGGAGGGTAGTCCACCATGTACCGATTAAGATTTCGATGTCTAAATTCTGTTCATCCATCATCCCCAAGTCTGAAAATTCTTCTCCAAGCCTTTATACTGCATTTTCAATTGGTTGAACATTGTGAACACATAAAATTTGAGCTCAAACCAACATATTTGTAGCAAATTGTTTTAGTTGTCATTGTGAAACTATGTATTACATCGCAGTTTATTCAGACATTGTACTTCATACGGTAGGGCAGACTGGACAATAAAATGCAATAAATCCAAACAGTTCATTGTTATTCTAAAGAAATGCAAACAGTACGAAGTTACCTGAAAACTTTTTTAAAAGAGTAGCTAAAAAAAGCATCATATGAGCAGTAAGAACATGCAAAAATGCAGTCAAATATGTTAAAAATTAGTGAAATAATCACCCATTCCCCATTTTATCTACATTAATTACATGTAGAAAAATACATAAAACACAAATATTGCACATACAGATAAACTTATATGTGTAAAATTGTTCTACCTGCATTCAGTCAATTATATACCTTTTTCAGGAAAACTTGTTCACCCAGCTGATTTCAATCGGCAGTTGGCTGATATTTAGAGTTGGGAGCTAATCTTTGTGGAGCCGGTGGATGTAGGGGGGAGGAAGGGCACAAGGTGCTTGTATCTGGGTGTAATGTTCATAACCACAGTGGCAGTGTGGGGGTCATGAAATACAATGCGGTGCAATGCAGCCCCATCTGGCTGTAGTTCTTCTAAGGTCTTCTCAGTCTGTCTGTTGACATTGCTAGATTCACATTGCTCCAGAGTCTCAGGATAGAGCCAATCGCCTGACAGTGTAAAACAAAAAAAATAAATAGTTTTTAAAAGGAGCACAGATGCAGTACTACTGAAGAAAACAGAATGTTCAATTCAGCACATTCAGCAATGCTATTAATAAATGTCAAACTGAGTTACATAAGGATCTATTAATAGTAAACCACTAATAATGCAGGGAAAGCTCATAGCCAAAGGGGACTGTAGCACACCTGGAAGGAGAGTCATGAAAGAATCAGCAGTCACCAGGCGCACAGGCAGCCACTGTTCGCACCCCTCCAGCGCTCTCTCCTGGGCAAACGTATGCAGTTGCTGCAACAGTGGGAAGTGATACATGCGGCCCAGTTCATAGAACTGCGGCGGCGCTATCCATATCTTTCTGGCCTGGTAGTTGTGCAGGACTTCCAAAGGTGTGGACCACTGCAGGGGTGGTGACAAGGTCAGCGAGAACAGCCTAGGTCGTGGGTGCATTACCAGTAAAACCACTGAGAGAAGTCATGTTCATCCTTATTAAAGCTAGGACTGCTTGAAAGAGAAGCTCCCACATACAGCGTGCAGTCATCTGCTAGTCTGCTAGTCATTTGGAAACTGTACAGGTTTTAAATATAGACAGGCTCTGTGTTACAAACACTCAAAACACAATTTTTATCCAAGTTTCCCATTTTTAACTGCATTTTACTGAGTGACGGACAGTGAGTACTAGTTTCTAAAACCAGAACATCTGTAGCAGAGCAAAAGACACCCAAGTTTCTGTGTTCAGATACTGGTAAAATGCACTCAGACAAAATAGGAATGCTGGGAAGACTTCATTCAATTTACATCAATTTACATTTAGTTTTTATAGCTTGTGTCTGGTGTTCATGGCTGTGATCGATAATGATGACAATTCTTGCACTTTTTCATACAATGAATCAGTCAACAACCACATTTATGGCAACAAGGCTGCTTTACTTTCATTAATTTTAAAAATGTTTTTCATTTTAATTCAGTTTAATATTTTTATGTTATGTTAAAGCTTACAATTTTTTACTACATCTATATGCAGTTTTAACAGCATTCAAAGAAATCAAATTCTTTAAGCTTCTTTTGATTATGTAGCTAAAGGTAACCCTAGGCTTTGTTTGGTTGCCAACTAAATTCTCAGATTTGCTTTCCATCCCTTCTGCATGAAAAGGACTGAAACAATTACTTAGAGCTGACAGACGTGTACACATTAGTTTAACATGTAAACTAATCCAAGCGAATGATGATAAAACTGTTAACATTCATTGGAATATGTGATACTCTCGCCGTTATTAGCCAGTTTTCATAAGACAGAATAAATAAATAAAATTGAACACTCAGCTTTGACACTGCCATATTTTCATAGCTTTTACACTGAGCTGCAAGATTTGCCGTGACCCAAGTGAAGGATCACATTTTCAGCATGCCCTGAAGAAGCCTTAGCACCCATGGGTGACACCTGCTTCTCGCGCCTCACATTTTTCTGCAATGTGTCTTTATGTTTCTGATGAACGTGCCGTATAGAGTAAAGTCAGGAAGACTTTTAAATGGCAGCAGTCTCACCATGTCTTAAATAACTCCTGACTGGAGAACTGCAGACTGCCAAGAGGCGAGACACTGGTCACCGGTGGCATAACACTGCTTTGCACGTAACCTGCCGTAGCATCGTACAGTTTCCTACGGCTTTAATGAAGTTCTCACGCATCTATCACCACATACAGTCAACCGGTGTGCTCCTGACAACATAGAAGAATTAATTCTTTGCCCACGTGGGTGTAGATGGCCCCCGCTCCCCCTGTATATTCTATACAACATGTTTGTTTACATTTATTCATTTAGCTGCCACTCTTGTCCAGAGTGATTTATAGCTACTTACAGTGATTTGCCCACTTACATAGCTAGGAGCAATTCAAGATAAACACCTTGTCCAAAGGTACTACAGCAGGAGGTGGAATTTAAATCTGGATGCCTTTAGAGCGTAAGGCAACTGTAACCACCCCACTAGTCAAACCCTGCTGTCCGTCTTACAGTCTAAGTGTTCAGAAGCTCTTCTAACACATCACGGCCATTTCCCTCCGTAGGAGAGCAGAGCACGAACCGGTCACCTTGAAATGCACGATTTCCTTCTGGTCCTGCGCCGTGTGCGGGACCTCTCGCAAGCAGCACATGAAGAAAGCCGTGTCGTACCTGCGCTGGCTGCCGCGGGCGCCCGAGGGCGTGAGCCAGTTGCTCCATTCGTGCAGGGCCCAAATGTTGGGGACACACTGCAGCTCTTGGCACATGCGGATGAAATTGAGAGGATCCTCCGTGACTAAGGACCTCCATTTGCCGAGCACTTGCGTATCCCACAGCGACGCGGCCTCAGCGAGGGGCGGCCGAGCGCGGTCACGGAGCCCGCCGACGACGTGCGCCGCGGGCACAGCGAGCAGCACGCCGGACTCCTCAAAGGTCTCTCGAAGGGCGCAGATCCTGAGCGCCACCTCGCCAGGGATGGAGGAGCCCAGCTTCGCTCTGTCAGTGGCGAATATGGGTGGTCTCGTCTCGGCGTGCTGCCTCACCGGTGCCAGACCGAATCTGGGCAAGGAGCAGAACGATTTGAATACGTCGAGCCAGGCGGCGGAGAAGTCGGAGGAGTCGACGAGGCCCCCCGGGAAGACGTACGCGTTGGGCATGAAGCCGCTGTCGGCACTTCGCTTCAGCAGCAGAACCTCGAAGTCGAAGGTGGACTGGTGTGGCGAACCCGACGCGGAGACATTACCGTGTTTAAGAGCACCGCCTGCTCTGTGTTTTGTACCGGCAGCCAGAATGACGGTAGCCGCCTCTTTCCAGTGTTTCAGTGTCACGTTCATTTCGGACAAACACAACACGCACCAGCGAGGAAACACACCGCCGTGGTGGACTAAAGCGCGTCGAGGTCTCCTGCCGCCGCCTGCTGGCCTGGATGATCTGGTTATTTGTTAAGCTTGCAAAACAACTAAAACCACACACACACACACACACACACACACACACACACGCAGAAAATAGAATAACGAATGGAAACTGGAAATAGTGTATAGTAAATAATCAAAATCAAAACCGCGGGCTTTTAAAAGGAGGACGGCTTCCATGCTCCTGCACCTATGCCATCCAGTACCAAAAAAATTTCCGCTTCGTTTCGTGAAACGCCTTATACAGGAGCTGTTCGACACGGAAATAGAAAGTTAGTCCTTAAACTGCTGACACAGAGCATTGCAATGTGATGAACTTTCAGTTCACATGTGAATTACACAGCGCCTGGGCTCATTCGGTGTGTGGTATTTGTATGTTCTCCTCATGTCTGTGTGGGCTTCCTCTGTCTGCTCCGATCACCTCCCACAGTCCAGTGACATGTGTTTCAAGTTAACTGGTCACTGTAAGTTGTCCATAGCGTGAATGTGCGTCCACCCTACAATGCATGTCCCATTCACGGTGTAGTTTACCAAGTAGGTAACGGATGGATGTGAATTGTACTGCAACAAGAATTTTGACCTTTTTAAAGTGGCGGTGTGACTAAGGTAAAATTTTGGTCCTTTAAGTCCAAAGGCAGCTGTTTTAACCGTTACACTGTTCAGGCTCTCCGTTTAAAATGTCTTTATGAACCCAGATTAGCCTTGTGACCTGTGCTATTCATTTGATCACAAACCTAATGCTTTATTTGGGACTAGCTGAGTTGGCCAACATTTCCCAGGTCAAAAGGGAAAGGCTGAAAAGCAGAAAATAAATAAATGATTTATTAGCTGGAAAGGAGAACATTAAAAAAAAATCCAAAATGTTTTACCCATATGTCACTAATGTGCACTGCACTAAGTGTGTGTGTGTGTGTGTCATATATCATTTCTTATTAATTTTTACATTTTCACTTTGTACAGGCTCTACAAATTATTATTATTAAAATTATTTTACTTGGGAATAAATACTATGTTTCATTTGCAAACATATTACAGCCAGTGGTCCCTGTTCTTCCATTTCCAAGGAATGCACCCTCCACTCTCAGGTTTATCTTAACCCACTATACACATGGTTTAGCTGAGGTTTAAAGAGAGTTGACTGTAACTCTCATCGGCATGGGTGTCCTCCACTCATTGGAATAACCCCATCTGTCAGCCAGCAAACTGTATAACAGCAGAAAACAATAGCTTAACAACAAACATTTTCTGAAATTAGGTGGAACTGATGGTCAATCTGAATGCATTGTCTGCGGCATCATGACTGTCGGTCCCTGTACAGTGCCGAAGTTGGGCAGCAGTTAGCCAGCTGTGCCAGTGCCTTATGACTGAGGAATGGAGATGAGGATCATCTCCGTCAACGGCCAAATGATGCCGGACTGCACAAGTGACAGTGATGTTGGTCATCGGTGTGGGATGCAAAGTGGCTTTGCAGTACAACCAGTGTCCTCTCAGAGAAGCAGCAGCTTTTTCTGCATTTGGTTTGTTAAATCATACTTCTGCGTGTGAAATGGACCTTTGGAGATGTTGGCACCCAGGTGGCAGTTGCAGTCACCTAGGAAGCATTCTGCTATAAGCCCTTTTCAAAAATTATGCCTTAAGTTTTCTGTTTTCAAATACAGATTGTCCTTGGCTTATGACTATGTTGGGGACCGAAGGCCAGATCATAAATTCCATCAGTTGTAAGTTGGATCATATTCCTGACAAAAAGAAATTTTTCTAAGTGTATGTATATTTGCATCGTGTTGTAGTACTGTATGTGTTTTTGTACAGCTGTTGACAGATGCAATACTTACGCTACGATGTCTTATGTGTACTGTACAGGTGCTGTACATTACGAGATGTTCATGTAAACATGTTTTAAGTAGTTATAAGATACTCAGTCACTTAGAATTCCTGGAAATTATTTTGTTGTTGACAATTTTTGTAAATTTCACGTTTATTATCATTATTATTGTTGTTGTTATAGATGTGAGTCTGTCATATGTCAAATACATCAGAAGTCGTGGATAGCGTGTACAGTATTTTGTGTGTTGTGACTGCCTCGCCACATAGCATTCCATTTGGTACTATGTGGGATGAATCAGTTGACTAGTCAGCATTAAATCAGAGATCTTCTGTGGTCAAACATGTGGATGGCACTGAAAACACAACACACAGCAGCCGTAGTACCATGCACACAGTAATAAATTATATATCATTAAGCTTTTTTACCTTTAAACTTATCAAATTTGTGTGTGTGTGTGTGTGTGTGTGTGTGTGTGTGTGTGTGTGTGAGTGTGTGTGTGTGAGAGAGAGACGCACATCATCTTCACATAAGCTCTGGGTGAGACATTACGATGTGCTATGTTTGATGTTGCTACTCCTGCTTCTCCCAGCCTTTTCAGAGACTGAATTTTAAAATTTTAGAACAGTAAACAACCTTTTTTGAGTTTAATGAAACTGACTACACAAAAACCTCATTTTGGTTAGGAAGCAACTGTGTGCCAAATGAAGCACAGAACTATCTCCTGTAAAGAACCAGCTAGTCCCCTACTAGTGGCATTCCGACTGAGCTATATGGAGGAGAGTACGTGACTTTCCATATAATTTATTGCACTGTATGTGTTTCAATCACAGTATTGACATTGTTTCATTACATTACACACAGAGATAAAACATTATTATTGTACTGTATATTTTTGCAAATATATTTCCACTGTAATGCAGCCATTTCAGTAAAATGTGTACAAGTAACCTATAAATTATGTCAATTAATGTAGGACTTACGTTAATACAATAAACTAGTTTGTCTGTGTTATCAAATAGAAAAAGTAGGTTAATCAAAACTTTATAAAAACATTTCCTCAACTACATCAGTTTCACAATTTTAAAATTTAGACATGAGAAAACAACATCTGAATCCAGTGAAGTAAGTTAAGTACATGAACTGCATTATAGAATGAATGTGTTTGAGAGCGTACAACCTTTGACATGATACCAAATCTCTGCAATGATTATGTTTGACCAGTTAATCTCATATCCCTGTAAATGTGCATCTCCACTTTCCAATACATTAGTTTAAAATAAGATTTAGTGCATATATTTTCATATTTAAATGTACATTTGCAGACGCATTGATTAGCAAGATCCTCACCATTCCCTGTCTTTGCCTTCTCCATGTGTTCTTGCAAATAGCTCCTCTCTCCCCACCTCATTCCTTCGTCTCAGGTGGAACTACTTCCATTAGCAGCTGAATGTGCATTGTGATTGGCCCTGTTTGGAAAAAGAATTTCAAGTTAAATGGCATTTTTAGTGGATCATAAAAATAAAAACCTACAAGATGCTGAACATTTCAGGTTCATATGGTTCTCTGCAATCAGACCTTGTGTAGAGAAGTAAGTCTGAAATGTGTCCACACCGTCGTGCTGCTTCTTTACACAAGCATCTTTTTGTCAGTTGACTTCTTTGTAGTGCCATTCTGATCATTTTTTAGAGTAACAGTTGGACACCATTTATTAACAGTTTATGTTTCTTTTATATCTAAATTGACATTGGCCAAAAGTCAAACCCTGCTGAATGTTTCTGGTTATGCATTTACGACAACAGAAGAAGGAGGCTTTCAAAAATGTCTTTTGTTAATCTCCTGCTCATTGGAGCCCTATTTATAGGAATTACTTGCTCTGTGTTAGCCAGCAGTACAGTACAGTACAGTACAGTACAGGCACAGGATTGAACATGGTGGCAACATGCCAAGCAGGGCAGACTATACTTCTGTTCCCATGGCATTGAGCTCCAGATCCTCACGTGTTCCCAGGCCAGACAAAAAATGTAACCTTTACTGCATGTCATGAGCCTGCCCCCGAGCCTCCTTCCGCTAAAACGCTCCCAGCACAGCCAATTTTCAAGCAAGATCATGTATAACTGTTGTTAATACTACTGTAGACAAAATGTTGTGTTTAGGTATAGCTCTATTGTTGTACCAATCAGATGAGTTTCTGTTCAGCTCTATTTGTTCAGCACTTTTACCACGATGCTCTATATGAACCATCACTAAAAACAGCCATGACATCACTACATGACCAGCTTTGAATATGTCAGTTTCCCTTTCCACCAGCTTTACCTTTCCTGAGGGGCTGTGCCCTGCAGTAAGGAAAGCCAGTTTCAGCCCTGTTTACACATTCATTCCGTCTGTCCTTGCCCTCACAGAGATGAACGGCATCAGACAGCACAGCTAAACTTGTAATGGTCCGTTCCAACTGCGAGCACTAGTTTGCATATTTCGCTTACATAATAAATAGGTTTGTGTCCATGTCCAAGTATTTGGTCCTAAAAAAGGCTGCAGCACTTCTGACTTTACTGCTACCCATCCCCATCTCTTTTATCATTTTTTTGCCTCATTCTATTTCAGCCTTTCTCCTTTCATTCCTGTAAACTTCCACATGACAATGAAAATCAGAAACCCATAACATCCGTCTGGCTGCCTACCCAAACCAAGTCTGTTTCTCTGCTAGTAACTGGGAAACTTTTCTCTTTCACACCTCAACCATCTAGATTTTTGTTCACTGTTAGCCAGTACTTAATATCTTTGTCCACAGCATCTCATAGTGACTTACTCCTTTATACAGTGTGGGTGTTTGTATCATTAATTCAGAGTTAGCATTTTGCTCAAGGGCATTACAGCCTGAAAAGAGGATTGAATTGGGGGCCTTCAGATTTTAAGGCAACAGATGTAACCACTGCCTTCTGCCTCATACCTACAGAACAATCAGCTCTATAAACCAGCCCTACTAAATGTCCCATCTGTTCCCTTTAGGATCGCTGTTTATTTTTTCTCTCATAAGGACACTGCTGGTTTCATTCTCCTGGTGTGTGACTGCCTATCCTTAACTCATTGATCTCCGGTAATCTCCCTCCATACCTTCCCTCTTTCCTCAGCAACTCCTTTTTCTGATTCATTTCTAGCTGCATTTTAGCAAAAACGTCATACTTCTACATAAAAAAGATTTGTACCTGAACCTTAATGCTGTTAATAACCACAGAGCAATTTTCTTTACTCTTTTGTCTGTCTTTACATTCCTGCATCTGTCAAGAGCATCAGATATTGTCAACCACCAGGTCTTTCTATTATGAGTCATACGCACATTTATAAATCATTCCATGTTTTCCTTCTCATTCTGGTAAAATATATCCTGTTACCTCCTCTATGACTTGTCGTAGCGTTGCTATCATAATAATGTTCAAATCTCTTTTCATCCAAATGACATTTAAGTCTCTTTAACTTTAAAGTAGCTTAAATGCAAAAAAATGCTAAAATTGAAATTTTTATTGTGCCTGTATGGTTTAAACAATATCTGAATATCTGTGTTTGTATTGTTAGAGTAATTGCTACGTATGATCAGTTCAGCTGCAGCAGTTGCGAGTCCGGAACACTCACTCATGATGTTTCGGGCCCAGCGTAATTTGTAGTGAACAAATGGGACGTAAAGTATCAGCCCGCTGAGAATGAAGAGGATGCAGTAGAGGTACTCCAGCTTAGGCTTCTGGATGATAGGAGCAAGGACTAGATAGCAGGACACTACAAATACCAGCAAAGCGATAACAAATGGTACCTGCAGATGACAAGAAGACAGCATTTTAGTGACAGTCAACTAGCATTTTCTGTCTTGTCAGTTGGGTCGCATTAAAAAAACAAAGTGACATTTGCTCAGATCCTTTCTACATTTACATCACATTTGATAAAGCAAAACAAGTTTCTCAGTTTTTGCAGTTTCTTCTGGCTGCTGTTTCTGCTGAAGGCCATACTCTTAGTAAGCAGGCTCCTGTTTTCTGCTCTGTTGCAGTAGCCTCAGTTCCTCCTTCTTTGGATCCTCAGGTGTTTGAAGACCCAATGAGAAATTTAATTTCTTCAAAATATTCTGGATTTGCCCAGGGGTCTCCTCCCCTGTAATGTGCCTAGTATAGTTCCATTCATAGAACATGCTGGAACCATCTCCCACGAGTTCCCTTGATTCAGATTAGCAGCAGCTGTACTCTGAGGCTCTCTGATCGCCATGCTCCTCACCCTGTCAAGAAAAGTGAGTGTGCTGACCCTGTAGAGAAACCTCATTTCTGCACAACTTGTTCTTCTGGTAACACTCAAAGCTCAACATCATAGGTGAAGGTCAGGATGTAGATTCAAGAGTAAACTGAAACCTAAAACTTCTCTAAAACTTCAGCTCTTCCTTCACCACCATAGATCAACACAGTGCCTATAGAATACCGATCTGCCTTTCAGTCTGTCTGTCTTTCTTTGCTCCTGAAAAAGATCCCAATATAACTTGGCTCCCCTATCTGGGGCTGATATTTCCTCCTCAGCTGGATACTACAACCCACTCTTTTCTCAAAGAGGACCAAGACCTTAAATTAGAGGTACTGATTTTTATCCCACACTATTCAAGAGCTCAGCTGAGATGCTGCTCCTGTTCCCCCCCAAATGGACACTTTACTAATACCAAGTTACCAATATTGGCATTTCTATAGTACCTTCTATGGCATGTGATGAGGGACATGGTCATATGGCTTTCCCCTGTTCATAAAACATGTAGACTACATTAATGCATTCCCATGCCCTCTCAGAAAAGTTTGCTAAGGCCATTAGCTGCACCACTGTTCCACAACCAGGGCAAAATTATTTTGCTAATAAATTTGAGGTTTTTCTAAGAAGGTTGAGTGTTCTGAACAGCTGTTTTGTACATACGTATAAACAAGTTTTCCTCTTTGCTGTGGTACTGAAGCAGTCCTCTCATTCACCAGGAAGAACACCAGCTGCACGGGCCTCAACTAGGGTCTTGTGTTAGTTTGACTTTTAAGAGGAGGGACTTCAGAGGTAAAAGAAATTATTCCCAAGTTTGGTTCTAGAGTCTAAGGCTATGTGCAGAAATGACACCAAGCTCATTTCCCATCATAGAGGTGCTATTCTATGTCCAGTTTCCATTGCTAGGATCCAGTTCATTTAAGTTTGTGCCGCCAGACTTTGGTTGACTGGACTTAGCTAGACATGCCACTAATCCTAACCCAAAAGATAGCTGTATATCACCATTTTGGGCTAAGCCTGACTGTGTTTTGTAGGTTGTCTGGCTAACAGGCACCTGATGGCACTTCACCCACAGGCCTGGTTTTGAGGGTCTTGGTAAGCCTAATCCAGGTATTCTTAGTTCCTATGCATAATTGTAGGGGTGTTTATAAGCCACTTTGCCTAGACTCTCCCCTAAGAGATGCTCTCCAAGTGAGACACTAAAAGGAGAAAACGGTTACAGGTGATATAGCTCTACAAGTCAATGAGACACACAAGCCCCAGCACCATACCAAAATGATGGTCTGTGGGTAGAGAACGTAGGTGGAGTTTTGTGCTCACCTTCTCCAATTTATAAGCAATTGTTTCATATTATCAGATCAGGCAGATCACGGGTTCTGAATAAATCATTACACGTATGGGTTTTGGTTCAAATGTACTTTGAAGTAACTTAATTCTAACTTGTATGAATAACATTATTGCACTTAATCAATTCTTTAACAGACCTGCAAATTCATTCTGTTTTTAGTTTAATAAATATTCAAATAAAATGGAAATTTTAGCATAAATACATCTGTTTTCTAATACACTCCATTATATAATGGTGTTCCGTTTTACATTGTTTAGACTGCTTATGAAAATAGGTATACTTGTCCCCTGCTTACAAGTGTGGAAGTTGGAAGTTGGCGCCTAAGGCGAACTCTCCTAAGTTGGAGACATATATACCATTACAGTGTGAGCAGCTCGATACTTGAAACCATGGAAAATTAGCCTCATTCGCCTCAACTGTAAAAAGTGCAGACAATAATGAAGATTACAAAAAATGCCAATTGTCCACGCTGCATAAGTTCAGCCAGAAATTTTCCCAGAAAGCATGCAAATTTGTAGGCATTGCAGGTGCTGTGCAGCTTTTAGAAGTAATTGAAAGTGGTGTAAGGACAACATGACAAAAACAAAATTCAGCCATTAAATGTATGATCTTTAAAAGAAGGTAAGAGATATCACTATAGTGCTTCCATGTGCTTTTTTTCCACATGTGTTTGTAATTCCTTGAAAGGCTTCGGAAAGTGTCCTAAAATTTGAAAAGTTCAAAACTTTAGAATAAATACAAGACAGCATTTAAATTCCACATAAAAACACACACACACTATGCTCTGCACCTACCACAGAAACGGAGGCTTTCAACAACAATCTATGTTTATTGCAAAAGGAGGAAAACAGAATACTTCTTCAAAACATTACATGCATAGTTTAAAATTCAAGCTATCTAGGACTGAGTTAAAACAAAAACTTTCTTAAAACCACAATAGGATATAAGCATGACAAAACAATAATAAAACAAACTTTAAAAGATCCTGCATAGACACCCTAATCTTCCAGTACCAGGCTTACCTTGACTGGCCTGTTCAGCTCCTTCCTGGTGAAGCGCATGACCATAAGCACCAGCACTGTGAGTCCATAGAAGCCCCACTGGGCAAAGCTAAAGTAATTGATGAGAATATCGATGTCTGCAGGCATGATATACAGAATGCTCAGGAGGCCCTGGAAGAGTGATGATAAACTGAGGTACAGGAAAGTGTCTCATGTTTTGTAACTGGGAATGTCATTCAAAACAAATGTGAGGGAGGGGATGTGTGGATTGCGAGGGTGGAGTACTCACATTGAACATGACAGCAGGTGCTGGTGTGAAGTGCTTCATGCTGATATATGACAGAATCTTCACCATGTGTCCTTCTCGCCCTGCGACGTAAGTCAGCCTGAGGAAGATGACGCAGAAATTGGTCAGACTACTACTACTTTTGGATTCCAAGTGTACAAAGAATCATCAACATTGCTTAGTACTTGGTATCAAGAACTCTCAGTCTGACTTAAATAATCTTGTCCCCAAGAATTTTAGCAAAAGCATAGAAGGTGAGAGAACAAACACAGGCTTAGTGAGACGAGATATGTATTTTAACTACAGTATGCGGATTCGTTTCGGCATGTGGCTTCTTCACCACACTGCAGCGTGTGTTCTCCCATCTTTTGTCAGTTCTCAGTATTAAATGCACTACTCTCTCTGTATATTACATGCTTACCTAGTTACTATGTAATCGGGCTGTCTGTTAAATCACCAGCAGAATATTCATTTGCTGTTCATTTGTATTTTCATTTCAGTTTAACAAAACGTATCTCAATTTATATATGGCACTTTTCTATCCAAAGTCAATAAGCACTGATCCAAGGATCTAAGGATGAGCAACAGAGTAGTGAATTACACATATACGGCGATGGCTTACAAACATTTACCGTGTAGTTACCAGGAGCTAATATTTCATGAATGTGGCACAGTAGCACAATGGGTAGGGCTGTTGCCTCTCACCACCTCAGGGTTAGGACTGTTCAGGCTTGGTTTTGACAAGGTCGAGCAGTTAAAAAAGTATGTGATATTTCACCACTGCTGACTGCTGACTCTCTGTGTAACCACCAGTGCCTAGGCAAAAACCAGGCATTTCCAGTGATTTTCAGGGGAAAGCTCCTTACCTGCCACCAGTAAAGCAGCTCCCGTTTGCTGCCCCAAAGGTGGAAAATACCACAAAAAGCGGGACCACCCAGGACACTGGGTAGAAAACCCGATCACTAAATGTCTATCACAGAACATCAAAAACAGAAAAGAACAGAAAGAATCATATGGCATGGTCACCCTCATCAGCTACTGCATTGATAGAGTGATTTAAGAACAGAAATATCTTGAATATTAATTAGGCAAAAAACAATTAACAGCTAAACAAGCTACATAAGCAACATTTTATTAACTGTATAAATCTGAGGTGGTGCGAATGCTTCAACTGTGGTAACATTTGTACACCAGTTTCCTTACCACAGCCACTGCTGGGGACTGCAATAGCTCTGTGGGGGTCATGATGGTGAAGTATGCAATGTTTACAAGGAGGTAGCAGATGGTCACCAGAGGAATCCCTATGATGATGGCCAGGGGAAGGTTCCTTAAAGTAACCCGGACAGTCAAAGAAAAGTTCATTTATATTTATATTTACCCGAGTTACATGTATCTTTAAGCCAGTTGAGATGATACAGTCACTTTTAGGATTTTAGGGTTCTGACACGGCACAACGCAGGATGGGTCGCTTTACCTGCATGGATCTTTAAGCTCCTCTGTGATGAAGTTCAGTTGATTCCTACAAGGCAAACATTACTATTATACATTACAAATAAATATTCAGTTTTGAATCCAGGCAATAATGTCAAAACTTAAATAATGCAATGCAAGAATAGAGAAATAGTTAGGCTTAACCTGACAAAAATGATGAGGGTCTCAAAGAACATTGTGAGGGGTTTTAGATCTGCCCCTTTTTTAGAGAGTTTTTATAAGTTTTTCACCTGAAACCTCAAGAAGACTGACTATAACTACAGTCATCTGATATAAATTAAGCTACAAAAATACAGCCTGCTGAAGACTTTGATTTAATATTCCTACTATGGCTTAAGAAGCATGTTTTTCGGAATTTGGATTATACGTACCTCTCGACAGCTGACCACCGCAAGACATTTACTTAGATATTTGCTTATAAACCAAACGTTACGTACAGTCATTATGCAGTGTTACATTTACACTTTCATCTATGAGTCTCACTTGTGTTCTGATCATTACGAAAAATATCCAGAGCTCTTTGCTTTTCATCGTGTCTTCTCCAACCCACCTCTCTTTGTTCTGATGCTGCATTCATAATCAGGGTCTTTTTCTGTAAACTGATCCATGATTTCGGTAATCTTGGCAAAACTAAGGAATTCAGTGGTCTGAGGTCTCCTCTGATTCTGCAAAAGGCTCATCAACAATTTATCCTCATTCACTCGGCTTTGCTGTGCCAGCTCTTGCAGTTTAACTCTCACCACGAGCATTCATTACATCCTCCACGTTTTCCACACCATCATCATCTAGTCTCCTTTATTGGCCAGCCGTACAATGTTACTTGTGACGACTGCCTTTGGTTCGTTGTCACCTCCTGGGTTGAAATTGCATTTTTGGGGCTAAAGATTCTTTCATGCAGTATCCCTTCAGTTTTGGAAAACGTCATCCCAGGGTGCTTTGATATTTTCTTCAGAAACACCAGAGTGGAGATTACAGGGTTGTGTAAATGTTTTGAAACAGCCTCTGTGAGTATTTGTGAAGTACTGCCCATTACTTTTTGCAGGTATTTAAAGAAGCTTCTTGTTTTTCCTTAATGATAACTTTCTTTGTGGGCAAAAATGTAGTTCACTATCAGTCCATATGCAAAAAATGCTTTCCATTTTCTGTAAAATATCACTCAATGAACAAATCACATTTGACAATCTTAAAGTCTGCATTGGCAGAAGTTTTATTTTGTTTCCGTTTTCAATAATGGTTCTAACTGTTGATGTAGCTTTTTTCAGTGATTGTGTAGCGACTGTGATGGATATCCACCATTTAAAGTAGATCTTTTTTTCCATGAGTGTATTTTTATAAATAATAAAGCAAAAATATTGCAATAATGTGAAATATGGTACCGCACGGTGATGCTGGGACAAAAACAGGGGCCATGCAAATTAGTTACATCTTTAAGAAAAGAGAACTATGTTACAGCACTATAGGAGATAGTGCGAATCAAGGTAGCTGTGTATTAAGTCATTTATACTTTTTACTTATTTATTTAATGAAAACAGTTACCAAACATCACCTGGTACTATATGGGGAAAAGTAATTCCCCCTTACTGAAACCATGACTGAAACCAAACACTTCTTATAATTCGGTATCAATCCTATACATTGCTGTGAGGGAAATTCAGCCCACTCTTCCTCATAGGACTGCTTTGATTCAGAAAAACTGGTAAGTTTTCAAGCATTAACTGGTTGTTTCAGGTCCTGCCACAGCACCTCTACTGGGTTCATGTCTGAACTCTGACTAGGCCACTTCAAAACTTTAATATTGAATTTTTTCAGCCATTGTGATGTGGACACACTTTTGTGCTTTGGATCACTATCTTGCTTGGGCTTTGCACACACACACACACACACACACACACACACACACACACACACACACACAACTATTTCAAGAATTTACTGCGAATGGTGCAAGAACAAAAAAAGCACCATTGATCAGCAATCCTGTGGATGAAAACTTTTGGCTCAGACAGGTCAAATGGTAAGAATCATTCAAGCAAAGAGACAGGCCACAACAAGGCAAACCACACTCCAACGCAATACTTGTGTAGAAAATGTTATCTCAGAACAACATCTGACAACCGTGTCATCAATTCTTTCATCAAAAAGAATAAGTATAAGAAAGTGCATCTGCATTCACTTCAGGAACATCAAAACTGGACCGCTGAGCAGGGGGAAAGAACTGCTTGGTCAGAACTCATCTTTTCCTTTTACATCGTGATAATGAAAAGATCAGAATTTAGTGCAAGCCACATGAGTCCATGGAGCCATCTTGTTCAGTGTCAATTATATCAGTTATATAGTCCAGTGGTGGCAGCGTGATGGTGTGGAAAATGTTTTCCTGGCACACATTTGGGGCCTTGATGCCCACTGAAGAACATCTGAACGGCACAGTGTATCTGAACACGTTCATCCCTTTTATGGCTAATACTTCCAGCACGATGTGCAAAATGCCACAAGGCACATATTGACACCAAATTGCTCCATTAATATGAGAGCAAATTTTCATTGCTTCAGTATCCAGTACAGTCCTGCATCTCAGTCCTATAGAGCATCTTTGAGATGAGATGGTAAGGTCTGTTTCCAACAAGACTGTGTAATAGTCCAATTTGCAATAGTCATTTGCATGGTACAAAATTCCTGCACAACACTTCCAGTATCTTGTAGAATCCATGCCCAGATGCCATGTTCTTCTAAAGGCCAGAGAAGGCACAACACACTAATAGAGACCTAGTAACAGCTCAGTGTTCTTGGTTATGAGTGTTTTCCGCCTTCCTGCTCTCTCATGAAGTTTGTTTCTGCATGGTGTGTCCTGTACTACTGTTCCAAGTGTTCTCCTGTTTGGACAAGGGTGGGAAAACTTTTTTGGCCTTTAGGCCACATAAAATTTTAATGGTCACTTTATAAGGCCACTTTAAGCTACAGTTACAGATAGTGTATATCCTATCTAAATTTAAAATTTAACGTAGGTTCCTGCATTTAAAGATAATGATCACCTGGGAGTGACAAAAAATCTTTTCCACAAGGCTTCTTGAATAATGAGGGGTGTGGAGCTGATCGTCTCTTTTTGTAACACCATCAAAGTCTGCTGACAGTTGTGGGGATCCACAACATGCAGCAAGTGGTGGTCACTCAGTGTAACATCACTTGCTGATGTTCATCGTGCTCTTTGTTGATCCGTTAATAGACTCCATTGACAGAAGTTCCTCCATAATGGTGACGCTGTCTTTAATTCCCCTGAAAAACCTTAGAAGCTGTGCGGTGTCCTTGATCGGTACTTTCATGGAGTGCAGTTGAATGAAACTTTAAGCGCACCATTTTCTTGTTCAACTCGCATACCGATTTCTTTGACTTAATAGGTAACTGTTCAAATTTGCTCTTGCTTTCTGGACAAAGAATATTAGCGTTTTCTATCATACTCTCCTTCAAAATTCCCCTTTAGAGGAAGTGTTTTTAGGAATTTAATAAGCAGCTTAAATTTGTGCTGGTCTCTTGAAGAGTTGAATGGTGGAAAAGTACATTTTGCTGAGCCTGTAACCTAGCAGCTCATTTGGAAACTGCATTAGTTGACTGCTGAATATTGCTAGCATGTTTACTAGCAAAATGCTAACTGAGGTTGTATTCTTTAAATCCTGCAACACTCTACATTTTCCTCAAACATACAACCTTTGTTCCATGCTGAAAAAATATATTGTTTGTTAAACACCCTGCCTTTACTGTCAACTTTCCACTTCTTCGCTCTGCTCATTTTAATGCGTGTTCCCTCACAGCGTGATGGTCCCATCAAGAAAATCAAATTGGTATAACATTGGTGAGCCTTCTATGTTCATGAAATGTAAAAAAAACGCCATATGACAATAGCTTTAAAAAAAAAACCTTTAAAATTGTGATGTTTAGTGAGAAGTATTACCGTTTATCCACAGACTTACCACCCATCGTAAGCCCACAGTCCACTGTAGAATGCTAAGCCAATGTTTCCAAAAGAAGTCGAGCCGTCGCCAAAAGTATTTGTTAGATTTTTAGTTTTTCCTGCGGTCAGAAACAGTGACATAAAGAATATAAACAGAGTGGCCTGAAACACCAATGAACACGTGCAATTTGAAAAAAAGAAAAAACTAAACATGAATGACAACATTGAACCAAAATGTGTGACACTGTAGCTTCATCCAAATGACAGAAAGAGAAAGACTGATGTATGATGTTGATTTGCCATCTATGGATTACCTTGTGCCAGCAGCGCAATCCCAGCAATAATAATGACGCAAATAATGAAGAGTTTTGCTCCAGTGAAGAAGTTTTGCACATAACTGGCCAGTTTCACACTGATGCAGTTTACTAATGTGATGATCACTGCGGAAAGAAGTCCATGAAGCCAAAGGGATATATCAGATACATCTGTACGGAGTTCTGTCCTCTGATTTTGAGTACAATGAAACAAAAATCAGATAAATAAAGATCATCTTTACCTACCTAGGTATAGACAGCTTTTGGAACTGATACTGAATCAAATAGTTTCTGAAATTTGAGCTCTCAAGTTCTTACTTACAGATGACGGCAGCTGCCAGGCACTTGATGACAATGACTGGAGGGATGCAGCCTGGGTAGAAAGGAGCAGCTGCATACTCAGCAAAGCTGAGGGCAATGATAGCAAAAGAAGAGGGCCTCAAGACTATGATGCTGGTCCAGGAATACAGGTAGGCAATGATGGAGCCAAATCCTTCCAATAAATATGCATATTCTCCTCCAGACTTTGTAATCATAGTTCCAAGCTCAACATAACACAGGGCCCCTGGAGAACAACGCATACAAACATGTATATTTACATAGAGGCAGTATACAAACATGCACACACATACACAAATACATACAAGAACACTTAGACTGAACAGACATGTAGGCAATGCAGGGCTTTTCTGTTAGTCCCTTAAGTTCACGAAAAGAACACACTGTCCTCTTTCAGCCCCTCTTCTGGTTTAACAGAGAGTGGAGATTGAGCTCTTAAAATGCTACTGAGAACTCTTAAGAGCTATGAATAATACCTCATAAACCTTAACTGACTCTGGTTTATGTCGATAATGGTAAAGTTGGCAAACGCTGTGATCCACTTGTATCTTGTGCTACAAACGTCCAAGTTAGCAGGGTAGTGTGTTGTGGACTTTGTTAGTGAGAGATGAGAAAATCTACTAGTGCTGCGTGTGACGTCACTACTCCCACTTCTCCAAGTTGTTACAGACCAACTTATTTGCAAAATATTAAGTAGCCTTTTTGGAGTTTAATGAACTTGACTACGCAAAAATATCACTTTGGGTGACAAGTACCTGTGTGCCAAATTTCAAGATCACCCATAATGTGTTTGTAATGGTACTACCCCTATTTTCAGTTTGTCTAGCTGGTCTTAGGGAGTGTTAAACCTGACGTACTCACCCAGGGTGGCTAGGACGCCACAGGCAACCCACACACACAGAGATGGTCCCACCGCACCCGTTTCAGCCAGAACTGCCTTTGGTGAGATAAAGATCCCAGAGCCGATCATCGTTCCCACAATGAGACAGATCCCGCTGAACAGCCCCACCTGGAACAAAGCATCATGAGTTCAAGTATATTTGTATCCACCGTTTCCCACCTCACTCACTGCACTGCGAATCAGCAGCAGTGAAAAAGCATCGTATCCACAGTATGACTGTATAAGATGCACAGTTTTAGCTGGACCTCATGAATATTCCTCAAAGGTAAAATTTTACATTTAATATTTTCTCTTCTGGGAATGACAATAACCTGCAACACAAATAGTGAGACTTGTTTCTCTTCTTCTTAATTACTGTTCAACTAATATTTACAGAGTAAATAATATTTATCCAGAAAGCAACTGGATGATTTTCAAGGTTTCTGGAAGAATGTTCTGTAGACTGGTGAGTCAAAAGTACAACTTTTTTAATGACATGGGCCCTGTTGTGTCTGGCAAAAAGTAAATATAGGCGTCCCCTACCTAAGAGCATAATGCATTCTTGGAAAATTGGTTCTAAAACGGACATAACTATCATTCATTTCAATGAAAAACATGTTTAAGCATTTGTGTCATTAAGACCCAACAAGATGGAGATAAATACTAACGTTCATATTAAAAACAGGTACTTCCTTTTATTAATAATACACAACAATGTAGTAAGAATAATACAGATTCAGTAGATAAAGTGAAATAAGATCATACAGGGTAAACACAGAGCAAATCTTGAAATGAAGGCACTGGGGATAGTAACTGCAGACAATAATGGTTGGTAGTGCCACCAGTGAACTTGGTGTGGGTGGTATGTCTTTATAGGTTACTAACAATAAAAACTCAACTTATAATAAAAATTTCTCAGAGTGTTGGATTGCACATTTCCAAAAAAACCTTTACTTAATATCCACAATTATACGTGTGCATTGAACCCAACAAACAGAACTAATCTATCACAGATGCCCACTCACCCATACACTATCGTAGCTGACAGAGCAAAATTCCCCCACACTCTGCTCTTGTTACTCATTAAACACCCTGATATTCGGTCATAACTCAGTAAACATTTTTAACTAATCTTTCTGGTAAGCACAAAAATTCATACCACCAAGACTAGTATCTCAGGGGATACTTGTGCAGCATTTCAGAGTAAGATCCTTCTACCAAGTGTCAAGCATGGTGGTGACAGTATGGTGGTCTGGGGATGTTTTGCTGCCACAACACCTGGGTGCTTTACTGTCATTGAAGAAACCATGGATTCCACTTTGTATCAGGCAATTCGAATGAGGAATGTGTCACGCATCAATCCTTGAATTAAAACTGAAGTGTAGATGTGTCATGTAGTACGATAACAATCCCAAACATGCAAGCATGTCAACATCAGAAGAGCTGAAGAAACACAAAATTAAAGTTATAGAATGGCCTAGTGAAAGTCCTGACCCGAATCCAAATAAGATGCTGTGGAAAAACCTGGAGAGAGCTGTTAGTGCTGGAAAACCTAAAAATGTTGCATGGAAGAGTGTAGCAAAATTCCTCCACAGTGATGTAAGATCCTGGTCAACAGCTACACATGTTTAGTTGCAGTCATTGCAGATAAAAGTGGAGAAACACGTAACTGAATTGAGGGGGGGGGGGGTATTTTTTACACCAACAATTGTACAAAAAAGAAAACAACATAAAAACAGTACTGATATCACTCTTTCTTTCTCAGGCTCCATTACAAATATACTACATTATATACTGCTATAGCTAAAAATAAATCTGATAAAACTTAATATAAACAAGATGCAAAAAAAAGAAAATAGCACTGGGCCATATGCATTTTTTTCTGCAAAGTGTACCTTTACCAGTTACTTTCAGTTAACGTCAAACTTTTAAACAGCACCTTTTCAAATTTGGAGGTCTCAGTGTGTTTAAATACATGAGCTGTCATATGTGGAAAAGTAAAAAAGAAAATTTAAAAATTAAATAAATCAAATGAAACATGGGGTCACCAAGTAGGAACGGATTAGCACAGGACGGCGCTGAAAGGTGCAAGATAGATGTGCTATGTGGTGCCTTTTGTATAGACCCCATGGCGGGAGCTGCTAATAATCGTGAGAACCACAAAGGTCCCTGGGTGCGATTATCCTCCCACCCCCCACTCACATCTTTCTGTAGCACAGTGGCCTTCACTTCCTTGCCCCCTTGCTGGGATGGTGACGCCATGCTGGAGAAGACACTGCATTGGCAGGAGTTCCTCTTTATCACATTTTCTTTGTTCATGTTTACTGCTTCTTACAAAAAATATCAAATAAAAAGACCACAGCAAAATCAGTAAAAACTATCCCCTAACTTTACACAGCTTGATAATTCAGGTCACTCTTCATTTGTACTTACATGAAAGAATATTTTTACAATAATTGCTGCAAACCCCATAAAACACCACATTTAAACATATATTAAACTGTATTTAAGTGTTTTAACCTAAACATTTGACCTGGTGTTTGACAGTTTACATTATGTCTCACTCCCAAATTAAACATTTGCAAAAATGAACAGTTTGGATCTTCAAAATGTAATAGTAAATAACCTCAACTGTATGCAGTGAAATAATGATCCATCCTTCAAGGAAAGCCTCTAGCTCTTTAAGGAAAAAAATGAGATGGAAAATCTAAAAACCTTCCTATCAACGTTAATGATGCATCTATTGATCTATTGACTGTGGAGACTAAAGAATGTGGTCATCTTGGTTGTTCAAGAAACCATTGCTGTTTATCAATGTGGACTGGGGTGTAAAAAAATAATTTCTGGACCATAAATTGCAGCTGGTTACTTATTATTTCAATAATCCATACATTTTCTCCCAATGTAAACCCATGCAGATCTACGAAAATGAATAAAAGATGGCCCATCAGAAAATATTACTTAGTTTTATAGATGTTTTGCATTGACCTGAGATACCAATGGTTCCCAAATAGCATTTGCACTTACAATGCTGAGTTTACTGATGCAGGAGATTCAGAGATTTAAGTTTGTATGCTAACAATTTTTCACACTGTTCCAATTGGGAAATTACAAAATGCAAAAATTTTTGTTGACCATGTACTTGCAATTCAGTGGCCTATAGTTATTGGTCACTTTCCAGCTCTGTTAGGATGTTTTATGTTACTTTGACATATTACAGCAGTAACTGCAGTACATATGAGTACATGGTGTTCTTAACATCTTACCTGTAAAACTGCCTCTCTAAATGTGTTTTTGATTTTTCTCACAAAGAATTTGTTTTATTTTCTTTTCATATTTTTTATCTCTATGGTTCCTGCTGGTTGATTTACCAGTAGTAAATCAAACAGAGAAGTTAATGAATTACCTGCAGTGGTGAACTCAATTTTATCACTTTATTACACTTTAGTTTTACCATTTACTGCCTTAAAGTCTCTTATCATCAACCTGCCACTATGGTGACATTGAGTTTTTACTCACAGGCTTCTTAGATATGTCTTTCGGGGTCAGTTTGCCTCCAGCAGCTGACAGCTGTAACAAAAAACAGGATAAAGGAGCAGAGCACCAAATTAATTCTGTACATGTATGTATGTCTCTTATTCAGTATGACATAAAATGATACTAATAAAATTAAAAAAGCACCCATAAGCACATCTATAATTTGACATGGCTGATGTTGAATTGGTCTTACAAGTCAGTGTTTCGTTACAAATTGCACAAGATGTTTCTGCTTTAGCAGCGATCAAGTTCCTAATATTCTATACCATTTAAAAAAAAAAAAAAAAAAAAAAAAACTTTCAAATCCTCAAATCCAGAATGAAGGGATAACTTTCTACTAGCCAAGTACGTTTACATACACAAGGAATTTGACATGGTAGATGCTCATTCAGACACCGGGGGCAAAGAAACACTTATGATTCAGACCCTTTATGAAACTGGAGCATTGCTATTTGACTTTTAAACTTCTGACAAGTCTGAAGCTGTTACCAGTCTGTCTTTTGAATTCTGAGCGAAACAGAAAACAGTCACATTCCAGCCACATCTATGTTTGGCTTTTCTTGCTCTGTGTTAATGAACTACAAGGTAGGGAGGGTTAACTGACAGATTAGTATAATAAGACACCGTTTTTTGTAATACTTCCTTCTTCAACATTGTTTGAAAACTTTGTGCCTAGTTTTCTTAGCAGTCAACTGCAGACCCTGGTACTTCTGTTGTCAGACATTCCCGACCGCAGCACCACTTCATTTGTCTTCCCAATTTGAAGCATCGCAAAAAGAGCATCATCACTGTTACTATAATTTAAGGCTCATGATCTTTGCTCAGGTATCAACTGCAGTACTGAAGTAGATAAACTGGACAGTGGCTCACCACCTGGTGTTTTCTGGTGTCAGCCAGCCAGCCAAAAAAAAATGTACTGTGCACAATCTACAAGTGTAGCCTTTACAGCCTTTAAGGACCAGCACTGTGCAGCACCACGGCATCCCTCAAAGAGTGGAGTTTATAAGTAACAAAACACAGGTGATTTGAAGGCTGACCTGCTCAAACTCTGTGCACAAAAGTGGACACATATTTAAGTGCCCCTAAGGAAAGAAGAAATAAATTAAACAACTAAACCTTTACACTAAACTGAATTTTGCTTTAGGTGAATTTAGAGTGCAGTGTCACATTGCCTGGCATTTTTGTGGTGTTCATAGAAAAACAGCTCATTGTTCTCTGCCTGTCCTGTGGCCAGATAAAGTTACTCTGACTGGAACACAGCCTGCTTTCACAACATCCCTCTGACAGAGACATTTTACACCTTGCATTAGTTAAAGACTATCTTAGTTACCTGGCACTACCTTGCATCAAAAAGGTATAAAGGTAAAAAGTAACAACACATTATATATTACCCAACTGTTGTACCATGGAAGTGATTTTATTTAGTTCCAAGTACAGCTAGTCCTAACAGACAGGTTAATGCCAGAGAGTGACATAGGCGCCGGTCATAGTCAGGTGATAAGAGGGTGAATAAAAAAGTATCGCTAAACTTTAATATCCTTACCGCAAAAATGTGTGCAGCTCTGTCTGTGTGTATCAAATATAATTTCTTATTAACATTTACATTTTCATTTGCTCACATACAGCAGCTACTGGCTCCTGTGCTCAAACCTGCATATGGCACTGACACCAACACAAGCACCGGCTGTAGCCACGTGCAGACAGTGACAGGTTATACATCACCAAACTTTACTGTCTTTAAACTTGATGAACGTGGTACATTTGTATGTGTGTGAGTGCGTGAAAGCGACAGATAGAGAGAAGGAGAGAGAAAGTACATTAGCATGTGTAGAGCAAGAAAATCCATTAGTGTCACGTACATCGGCGCTCCTGTGTAGGCAATGTGTGGCATCTGCTGGTTTGTTTGTATGACAGAAAATCCGGCAGCATCACGTAATTAGGCTCCGTGTCTAACGTCATCACATGCTCTGTGACGTCACTACGCCCTCCCGCTTCTCCGAGCCTTGTCAGAGACCCGAAATTTCGGCGTTCGAAATAGTAAGTAACCTTTCTGGAGTTTAATAAACATGACCACACAAAAACCTAAATGAGCTTTATATATTCAGAAATGGGCTGAATCAAGATTTTTGGGGGGGGGGTTATTAAAACAGTCAGCTGTACATGACACGGGGGGACCACCAAGAGAAAAGCAGCGTTGTCACGTGTCCTTAAGCACGTGGCATCACCAAGTGTGGTGGGTCGTGTATGGATTTTTTTTTTAAGTCTAAATGTTCATGAGTGCTTTTTTGTTGTAGTGCATGTTATTTCTTATGCTCTCATATTTGTCGCTATTAAAGCGAAAAAGGAGAAAAGTGTGTCGTTCTAATGCGGACATACAAACACCTTTTATAACATTAAATAGAGGATTCATGGAACCGGTCTTGGTGAGATTACAAACATTTCATATCCAGGTGTAAAGTGTCTTCCTGGCGCTGTAAACAGAACATACATCGGATGACTGATGCTCCTGTATCTCAATAATGTAAGTAATGTATGTACATGGACATCATTTTAATACTTTGGTGTTTTGCTCTAATTTCAGCAGGCAGTAAACACACATAAGACTGACAAAAAGTTGAAAAATAGTTCACACAACGTTAGTAAATCTAGTTCCAGTATATATTGATTATTTAGTTGAAAAATGTTTGTCAGATTAAGTTTTTATTTGTGAGAACCTTCACCTAACCCGTTTAATGGCTTTCGCATAATACAGTCCAGTGCAGGTCCACATTTTCACTTCAGCAGTTCTTCGTTTCGAGACGTTAACGGAAGGACTAAACTGTAGAAAATGACGACAAAGTTCCTTATTTATCTTTGACTTACCGGCGGTTCGGCGTCGGCAGCCGGCGGCGACGGCGCTCAGGAGCTCCGTTACAGATCAATGAACCGCCTGCTGGGGATCTACCCACCTGAGAACAGGCGATCTGTCGACGTCATGGCTATTCGTTCATTTGCATACACAGGTTCGAGTCCTTTATGTTCATAAATATCTGTACAAACGGCAAGGCGAATTGTCAGGCTTTTTAGACGACCAAAAATACTTGCAACAGAATTGTAACAGTTTCTCTAGTATGTAGCATAAATAAAGAATCAGGTGTGTGGTCAATAACGTGGCCATGGTGGTAAAACAGAGTGGAGAAGAACTGACAAGCAGTTTAGTGAGGCAAGGTGAGATGCAGGATGTGCACAAACTGAGGGGAGATAATGGGGCACAAATGTTAACCCCAAAGGAATATCCCTCAGTGTAAGTCCTTAACATTGAGTAACTGCAACTTGATCAGATACGAAATTTCTAAAACATTTCCTTCCACACTTGTACATGGTCATCCTTGTAAAGAATAAAAGCAGTGACCGCTTAACTTTACTGATATTTAAGCATCTCTTTTCGGGTCTTTAAGATAATAAAAGGCCCGAGTGCAGTTTACCTGACACCACAAAAAAGATTATTTGTGATGTGCAACACGAGAAGGAACTACTGTTACTGCTGGGACTTGGTTTGTTAAATAGTCAATATGGTGTGGAATTGAATGTCATTTTGGATGGAAAAATTTGTGTTCATTTTCCATCCTTTGTTTAAAATTGTATTCTGTACACAACTTCTGCATTGCTGAGCAAGTTTGCAAGAAACTTTTATTCCAACAATAATACGGCTAAGATCCCAGTGTCTACTTAAATCTGGAATACGTAAATGCCCACACACAAAAAGCACGTTCACCTAATAACGTCAACACATTTCATCATCCGTACTGCTGTCACACGTATGTTGTTAAAGGACAATGACTGAGCCTTTGGTGATGAGACAAAGTAATTATTGCCCACCTTCTCAGTGTGTTCTTAAAAACTCAGTTCATAGCTGTAGAACAAACACAATCCTTGGTCTTCTATTCGGGGACCTGATCTCAAAAGCACTGCAGAATAAAAATGGTACTGTAGTTCACACAGTGAAATTTGCAATTCTCACACAGAGGCTACAGAACCTGTGCCACAAATCAGAAAGCAATAAAAAACACATTTATTTATTTCCTGCCTGTGTTAGTCCTAGTGCTAATATGATTTGTAAAGTATAATACATCATATTTTTGAGTAATATCTTCAACAAGTGTGTGTGTGTGTGTGTGTGTGTGGCTACCGTGCAGTTGACTGGCATCCCGTCCATGCTGAACCTGGGATAGGCTCCAGACCACCCCAAGAGGACCACAGCTAACCATCAGGGGTTCTTATACACCAAACAGGTGCACACCTGTCCTCATCAGATGTACAGCACTGTTTAAACAGAAGCTATTGGAGTTGGAACACTGTGGAATCTTAACAGTTCTGTTTGTCTGCCTGTCTTGAGTTTGGTCTGCTCTAGATCTACTGTGTCTTGATTCAGTCCTGTGTTCCTGCATGTTGCCCCAGCCTCTTTGTTTCCAAGATCTCCATTCTCCTTGTACCCAAATCTCCAGTTACCGTATTCCTGAGTCTTCCGTTTTCCACCGCACACAATACCACCAGTCTTTATAGCACTTATTTGTTCTTTGTAACATTTATTCACTGTATATACAACCCCTGCACTTGATCTCACAGTCACTAATCACTGGGTGGTCATGACACCTAACCGAGGCCTAGACAAGTGGTTTGTGACCATGAGTGAATGAAAAAAATGTATAAGTAACAGGAATATATAAATATACAAAATAAAGGTTTAAATACTTCTGGAAATATAAGACATTATACAACAGTCATTAACAATCTATATCTATGAACCTGGATCTGTTTGTTCTGTATGCACAGCTTTGTTTTTCAAATCACAGATGTGGAATTTGTCACACAGGTACTTCATGGCCCAAGCTGGATTTTTACATAGTTTCTCTCTCTCTCTCTCACACTCACACACACACACACACACACACACACACACACACACACACACACCTACCTTAGTGACAGGTGCATCCAGGCATTTCCCAGTTGAACTATCAAGATGGAAGACAAATGGGGCCAATTCACGCACAAACCCCCCACCCAATGCTCACAATTTACAAGACATAGAAGAGTATCTACACTGAGAGTTTCTACACAGTTTGATGTTAACAAGTTTTCTCACACCCCACAAACTTTACACAGGCTGACATAA
Source organism: Arapaima gigas (assembly GCA_900497675.1). Lineage (NCBI taxonomy): Eukaryota > Metazoa > Chordata > Actinopteri > Osteoglossiformes > Osteoglossidae > Arapaima > Arapaima gigas. Next base: position 103,751 of record UFQX01000479.1, on the reverse strand, counting down.
GACACATAACAAAAAAGGCAAAAAACATGATGCATGACAGAGACAAACTTTGTCACACATACTGATGTACCAGACACTGATACGTTTTCTCCCCACACACACACACACACACACACACACACACACAGCAGACACCACATATACTAGTTAGTAGATAGATAAATTTTTTCAGTACACAAAATCACTAATGTGTGCAACAACATGTAAGGATAGTAAAGTTTGGGGAGATATATACATATGTGCCTTTTGCAGCCGTGGGTAGAATCTCCTCATGTCAGACCCCTCTACTATCTTCCGGTCGTTAATTCCATGGAGGGGCTTCTCCTGCCATGGCACCTCCTGTGCTTCCCTACTATCCTCATCCCCTGTCTGCTTCATGGATGTTCTGTATGTCACACAGGACAGTTATTAAGGTTTAGCAAATTCACGCTCACAATATCAAAATATATATCCCTCTGTAAGAAACACCTCTATGGTCTACATACTATGCTCACCGGCTACTTTTGTAGGTACATCTAACTAGTACAGGGTAGGACCCCCTTCTGTCCCTCAGAGGGCACAAAATCAGTAAAAAAGGTGCTGCACATATTCCACAGGTTGACTGATTGTGGTACACAATTTCTGTACCTTCTTTGGCAGCACATTCATGTTGTTATCATCCAACTTATCCCAAAGATGGTCTATGGAGTGAGGAAGGGCTTTTTGTTTTCAAATGATCAACATAAAATATTGAACTATTAAACTCTGGGGTTTACATTATGAATATTATTTAAATTTTAAAAAATAAAAATTTTCAAATGTGATACAAAATGAAATTAACACAAGAATATGTTTGATTTATGAGCAGTTTGCAAAAAACTATGCAAAAATGGTAAAATACATGACAATTATTGCACATTTTTGTTTTTTACTGGTATAGTCACAACTTAAAAAAACTACCTACTATAAGGTGTTTTCAGCATTAGGGTCTTGGGACCAGATTCTGAAAAACTGGTTCTATTCCATGATCAGTAAAATGCATTTGGTAAAGTTTAAGGTAACAACACTAAAAAAAAAAAAGCTTTTACTTTCTGCAAATCACTGTTCTTTCCCTTCTTTAAAAGTTTTACTCTCCTTTGGCACCTGAAGCGCGGAAATGATAAATGAAGTAACAGGGCAACATCTCACATGTATAAACACAAAAAAACAGAAGGTGGTAAACTTGATGTATGAGCTGTTTTTCAAAAGTGAATAAATGAATGTATTTCAGCATTTTTTAAATTTATTATAACTTTATATGTTATATGTTACACAACTGAACCTGTGAATAAATTGAGGTATTTGGCTGCATCATTAAGCTTTTTTAAATACGATAGGCAATTGACTTACAAACAGTTCTGACTTACAGTCAGACTTCCATTCGGAATTATACTGAGGTACAAGTGTATTCCAATGATGTACCCTGGGAGGAGATCTCAAATGTTCAAGGCTTCTGCATCCGATCACATGCTGTCACTACAGGATGCATGGAAAACGCTTGGAATTTGTGAACTCCATCTTAAACTATTTATCAGAGCAGATAAGATAGACAAATGGAAGTGAAGTTGCTAATGGACATGTAGTCCATCTAGACAGAAACAGTTTATCTGCAAGTGTACAACACCCAAGATAAAGCTACTTTAGACTTATAATCACTTCGATAGTGTTATGTGCAGTACAGCCCACCTCCCACCATTCCTGGGTCTCAGACAACTGTGTCATGCAAAGAATTTGCTTCATCGAAACAGAGAAACAAAAAAAGATAAAAATTTGGCTATGGGTAACCTTCTAAAAATAATGAATACATACATAACATAACCTTACATTAAACAAATATATTGAAATGTGTCAGTGATGCTGTTATGCCTACTAAACTGTAGTTGTGGATTTAGGTTTCCAGTGGAGCTGTAAGCATGGCTTATGAGTAGAAATCTGGGATGTTCTTTTCACCCTCATCAGATGACTGGTTCTGCAGTTGGTCTGGGTCAGATTTGTACCTGGCACTGTGAATGTCAGTCACAACCCTGTTCTGATGGAAGCTGCAGGGAACCAGGACTGAGCTCATTGGTGGAGTTAGTGGGGGTAGATCCTCCCACTGTCTAGATGTCCAGAGAAGAGATGGTCCCTTGGTAAAATCCAGCTCTTCTGGAGGACCGAGAGACAGCTCTGCACAGTCCAGTGATTGGAACAGGGCCTCCTTGATGTGTTGGTTCTCCCTGGATGTGGACTTCCACACTATCTCTAGTTCACCTTCCACCTCCCTGGGGGGTAAAAATTGACACATGCAGTGTGAAAGAATGCATACAAGGCCTCTGATGTAGGGCAGCTCTCCTCAGTGTTCTAGAAAGCAGCTGTGGACCTGCAGGGTGATTACAGCTACAGTATTTAGAGGCCAAATAACTGAAAATACCCTCCTGGAATCAGGAACTGTGTCCTATTATACCAAGTTAAGTGGTTTAAGTTAAGAACAATGAACTATTGGAGCTTCTTTTTGCAGAAATGACTAGATTGTGTCGTCCAGTTTCCATCAAAGCCCACAACTGTGTACCCAGTTTGTACGTTTGGACATGATTAAGCTGCATAACTGAACACCTTCAAAACTGATTCTCTCCAGTGCACAGAAGAATTCTCCCATTGGGTACTAAATACACTGTTTTAGTATCATTTTTTCACTCTTATAAATCATTGGCTAGATGTTCACCGGTCATTTCTCTCACCACTTGAATAAAAATGCTGTAGTAATAGATCAACAAAGATGACTCTGTACTTCTGAGGTCAGCTGACCAATTTGGTCATCTAGTGATGAAGACCAAATGTTCACGTATCAGAGTTGAGAGGTCAGCACAAGCCCAGACTGATCTGCACTTCAGTCTCGGCTTATTGAACATGGGTGTGAAGTAGCTGAACGCTGTGGCTGTCTTTATTTATGGCCCAGTCAGCTGTAACACACAAGAACTACACTTCACTGAAGCTTTTCTTTCAGATTTCTCTAAGATCAGAGACTAAGGGATGAAATACGTGTAATGCAGGACGCATAGTTGTGTATTAGCTGAAAGAACTTGAAAGAAAATTTAGCAACTCTGAGTTAAGGAGATGTTCGTTCAAACTGGTCATTTGATAAGCAATAATTAATTAATCCTTCCAGGTACCTTGAGATGTTATGAGAAGCTTATCATAGCTGGTGTTGAGTGACAATGTGATATATATAACAGGTGTTTCATTGTGAACCGTTTAATTTTAAGCTTGAGAGAAAAGATTAAATGACTATGTAAATTAAAGGTACCTCCAAAGGTAGCAAGAAGTGACAGAAAGAACCAGAAAAGAATAAATGGAGACCATGCAAGGAAATCAAGTGGGAGGAAAAAGGAGAGCAGGTGAAGGAGGGAGGCAGAGAAAAATTGAAAGCACGTGTGTATTACCTTTTTTGCTGCAGTGCTCCATCTAGTGCTTCCTGCTTGTCTTGCAGTAACTGCTGAAGGTGATGGATCTCTCTTTGGAAGGAGGCAGCTTTCCCTGCAAAGTCCTCCTCTTGCTCCTGTAGCCTCTGGCTCATAAACCCCAGGCTGGTTGCTGCTTCCCGTTTGTACACCTGTGATGGAGGACCGAGGGGGGGGGGGGGGGGTACGCTCAGTTTGTACCAGCAAGCCAACCAGAACNGGGGGGGGGGGGGGGGGGGGGGGGGGGGGGGGGGGGGGGGGGGGGTACGCTCAGTTTGTACCAGCAAGCCAACCAGAACACCATGGCTGGAATGCCAAACACTGGCAGTCCGGTACTAGTGCTTCCAGAATAAAACAAACAAAAATAAAACAACTAACTTCTGCTTTCGTGCAAAATCAACAACGGCACCGTAGTTCCAGACAGGTAGAAATCACGTCTAGGGCACCAACTATTCCCCACTAACCCCAAAAATTCAAAACAGACCTGGCTGCATGGCTTGCTCTTCCTATTTCATTATTGGGCAGAATTAATATGGTCAGGATGGATATTTTACTTTACTTGCCATACCTTTTCCAATATCTTCTGTTACCTGTCTAATTAATTCTTCAAAAAATATATACATTTTTTTAAAAGATACTAAAAATTAAATACCTAGAATCAGACTCTTCAAACTTGGCCAACTAAAAGAGACGAGTGGGGCTTCGGTACTGGATATGAACCTTGTGAAAGAAAAAGTCTAAAATCTTTGTCTTTTAATGATTATATTAAATTATTTTAATGCAACCACGTGATATTAATGCATGCAATCGGGAAGCAAAGAACTTGGAAATATGAGTAGATGTTTCAAGCTTACAGTATATACCTTAGAGTGAGCATACATTCCACGTGTACAGATACTATCCTCCAATAATACTGCCGTATGGTTATCTTAAGCCAATAGCAAACCAGGCAGTCAAGCATGGTCACTGAATCTGACTTAGACAATGACTGAAGAAGTTGCTAAACTCTGCAGAGGAACAGCATGACCTGAAACCTGGTACATTTTACTCAATCTTATTTTATTTATTTTATTCCACAGTCCCCTCTTTTGTGCTTTTGGACTCAGCATCCCCGGCCTCCCTTATTAAACAGTGCTGTATGATCACACCTGTGATACGCGATAAGTCTCTGCCTTTATGTTGCTGTGACCTAATGATGCTCAAGAATCCAAAAATCACTAATAAAGAAAATCACACAATAGGAATAACTTTTACATTTTTAAATTGGAAATTCAGAAGATGTAGACTTGCTGTCAAGTTAGTGAACAAGAGTAATTCAGTGGATTTTGGAAGAAAGAATATGATTTGCATTGGCGACAACAGTTGTTAGCATAATCATGTCAGCAGTTTTTTTTATTTAATGTTGTACAATAATGACAGTAATTAAAGGTTCATGATTTTAAATATACATTAATCCCTCGGTATCCAAATCTAATTTGTCCCAGAAAAACGGTTCAGATACAGAAATTTCAGATACAACATGCCTATTTCACATTATTTTGAAAGGTGGGGGGGGGATAATGCACTCCTAGCCCATCAAGAAAAAAAAAAAAAAAAAAACATATAACTACCTATAGAAACTACTAGCACACACCAGTTACCCAATTAGAAAACACTTAACATCATTTACTTGCATATTTATAATACATGGTAAAGTATATACAATGCAGAACATTTTGAATTTTAGGGCTGCCATCAGCACTTAAATAAATAGGTAAAATTAAATTCAGTTAAAAAAAACTGCAGATAAATCAAAGCTAACAAGTTTTACTGGGTCCTTTTCATTCAGATACCAATATTTGGGTATTAAATTTCAAGTGCTGTTTTTATAGACAAAAATTGGATAAACAGAATCAATACTGAGGGATTACTGAATAGTGCTGAGGCAGACAGGCTCTTTGACCAAACCACCATCTCTAGGAAAACTTTGCGTGATAATGTTATTAATTTGTAATAGCATGTTGTCCTTAGACAACATCCATGCCACTTCTCAATAGCCATGGAACTCACCTTGACCTTCTCCTGCAGCTTTCCAAGACGAACGGTGCCTTTGATGATCTTGGTGAGCACTCCTTCTTTTTCGTGCTGCAGAGTAGAGGCCTGCGACAGAGAGGGAAGAGGAAGGGTTACGGATCTAGGGGTACAGATGGAGTGGGCAGAAAGACAGAGAAAAGGAGGTTAAAGTCATCTGAGTGATCTTGCAGAATGACAATAAACAGAAGCGGTCCTTCTTATACGTACTGGTTATGGAGAAGCCAAACTCCACAGATGGTCCTCCGATACTAATGGTCTGATGAGGGCCAATAGTCTCTTGACCTTCCATTGTGGGTTGGTATAAAGTGTCAATGTGTTTAATAAGGGGTCTCACAGACCAGTATGCTTTTAAACACTATATGTTTTAGGTATAGTTGTTATCAAGAAGGTCTCAGGAGCTGGTTTGTTTGTTATTAGGAAGTGATTAGTGATGTTAATTTAACATCAAAACCTGGAATACTAGTCAAAGGTTGGTTCTGTGTTTAACCATGCTGAGATAGGCAGCTTGAGTGCCTCTATAAGACAATCCAAACATAGTGTTAGGGTGAGACCTCTTCAGAATTGTTCTGTCTCTCACCCATGCAATTGCTTGTATTAAAGTCTCTGCTAAAGCATATGTCTCACTGTCTTCATGTGTTTTTGGTCTCTTGTATCAGTGCGATCATTGACTTTACGTTGCAGTGTTGCCTACGATCACTAAATGGCGGTTATCTTAAAGCACCTGCGATCAAAAAGATTGCAGAAGGAGGATGTGCCTCTAGCTATAGAGCACCCAACCTTTGGAATAGTCTGTCTCATGTCAGAAACGCCCCTTCTCTGTCAGCGTTTAAAACAAAACTTAAAACTCATCTCTTTTCCTTAGCGTTTTGGACATAAGTAAAGTGGAATCCTTCACTTCTGCATCTTGCTTTCATTGTATAATTATGTTGTTTTTTTATTGCAATTAGACTCTGATTGTTCTGTTTGAATTTCTTTGTATCACAAGCAGAGATTGCTGACCCCCATCCCCTGATGGGACCAGACTAGACCACCAGTCAGACCAGCACTCTATGCCGCCAGGAGCTGAGGACCCCTTGCCATGCAGACGTGATCAGCACACCTGCACCTCAGCATCACTTTATTCAGCTTTTACTGTCCTACACAATGCTGTCCTTAGCAGTATAACCTGTCTTAGCTGCTCACTATTTTTCTATGTGTAGTAGCTCAGGAGGGGTGGGCAGCTACTTGTACTTGGACCTCCAGAGGTTTATTTGTCTCCCTCACCTCCTGGTTGGGAGTTTTTTGTTTCCCTCTCCTCAGTTGCCAGCAGGCTTAATGTATTGTGCTTATTGTTTCCCCGAAGGCCATTTATTTATTGAGGAAAATGATCCAATAACACATATCTGTGAGTGGCAAAAGTATGTAAACCTTTGCTTTCAGCACTTGGCATGACCCCCTTGTGCAGCAATAACTGCAACTAAACGTTTCCGGTAACTGTCGATTAGTCCTGCACATCGGCTTTTGCCACTCACAGATATGTGTTATTGGATCATTTTCCTCGATAAATAAATGTCCATGTCTAATTTTTTTTACGCATTTGTTTGATTTGGCTCTCTTTATCTACTTTTAGGATTTTTGTGAAAGTCTGATGTAGTTTTAGATCAAATTTATGCAGAAATATAGAAAGTTCTGAAGGGTTCACAAACTTTCAAGGACCAATGTAAGAGGTTATCAGTGGATTGAAGAAAACCCCTGGCATGCAATTTGTACTTTTAAGGTTTTTGAAGTCTTATTCAAATGAAGAAAAATACATGAAAGCAACCTATTTGAGAAACGCATTAGTGTGAAATGGTGTATCAACCGTTCTCAGAGGACTGTGGGTAATACTTGACTACTTTCTTTCAAAGAAACATCTATGAAATTCGTATTCAAGTAACACAGCCATTAAAACAGAATTATGCATTTGCAAATCCTTTGTAATGGTTTTGTGTGCTTTCTTCCAGACACATCGGCATTAGGAATTTCTTGTCTTGGGTCCTCTGACAGCTCTGTGGACCTCTGTATTAGAGTAATTTCCCCCTCACCAGTATGGTTACATAAAAAATGCAATTTTAAACCTGAGTCTTACAGCTAGCATCAGGTAAACTGCAAAACAGTTTTCCCCAGTTTAGCTGGACTTGAGGCTAGTCAGTTAATAGTGGATGTAGAGGTGTACCTCCTTCTTTTGCCCCAGGAACTTGCATTGCTGTTGAATTAATCTGTTCAATAAGATTGTTTCTCAATCTGTTCTTTATATGCTTTATTTTTCAAGTCACAGACTTGAAATTTGGCACAGTGTTACTTCTCACCTTGGAGGTGTTTTTGCATAGGCAAATTCATCAAACTCCAAAAAGGATACTTACTAATTTGAACGTTTAAAATTCAATCTCTGACAAGACTTGTCGAAGCGGGAATAGTGATGTCACAAGCAGCACATAAAAGCATCACACAGAACGTACAAAAAGACGCACTACCCCCTACCACACACAGATTAATGTACATGAAACTGATGAAGTTTATCACCCCCCCAACACACACTCGCACAAGTCGGACAATAAAGTTTGGTGGTATATAATTTGTTTTTACTCTCTGCATGTCAGTCTGTACATGCTGTATACATTGTATACGCATATTCTCTCTCGCTCAAACATGTGCACAAGTACTAATTTCAAAAAGTTTAAAAGTAAGAGAGTCTGGTGATATGATGTGTTGGTACTGTGCACACGTCTAACTACAACTGGTGTTTGACCACAGGAGCCAGTAGCGGTTACATCTGATCAAATGAAAATGTAGAAACTAATAAAAAAAACACACACACATACACACTGCACACACCAGCGATGTACCACCAAGTTGTTCTATTCCTTATGACTGGGAGTTGCACAAAGGTTAGAGTATATTAAGTCTGACAGGATTCCAAAATTGTAACCAAGTAAGGATAGAACTTCTTCATAAAGCATTACCATGTTCACTAGTTGGTCCCTCTCATGTATGGTCTTCTCAGCCAGGGACACGATGCCAGCTAGGTACTGGTGAGCTGCCATCTCCCGTTGCAAAGAATCTTCCACCTGCAGCTTCATCAGGGCCACTTTCTGGTCTGCTTTCCTAGGGGAAATGTGCAGATAGTTCTGAAAGATGCAACCTAGTGAATATGATATTCCTAATTTTTCTTAGGGGAAGAGGCAGTTAGTCCAGAACTCCAACAGGATGTTTAGTGATCAGTCCCTCTGAGCTTGTCTTGGGGTAGCAAGCAGTTAATATGAGAATACTGGAGATGGCATAGCAAGTAAGAAATTGGACTTCAATCAGAGTTGAAAGTATGAATCCCAAGAAGAAAAGGCCATTATATCCAACTGCTGATGCATATAATGCATACATCTGTTATATCCAAATCCAACTATTGCCAACTTCAAGAAGCCTCATGTGATCCCAATTATCAAAAAGCCTATTTCTAAATCCAATAAAAGGGGACAGATAAAAGTCATAATTTGCACAAGCTCAAACTTACAAGTTTGGCAATCAGTTCAACGAACAAATACACAATCTGTACAACTGCAATAACATCACAGTAACTAGTACAACGGATATTTCTGGCTGTTACACAATGGGGAAAATTAAGTTTTTAATGCAGCTCCCAAAAACAACATTTAGAAAAATGAAGAGACTTAAGAAAAATCTTCATTGTTGCCATGGCTAACTGTTTTCTGATCTTTGGGAGTACCTCTTAGCACAACGTGATGCTTTCAGCTCACTCTCCACACTTTTCATGTCAGCCTTCACGTTGGTCATCTCCAGCAAAAGGGCCTTGTTCTCCACTTGGAGACTGACCATTCTGCTAGTTAGGTCCTCCACTTCAGCTTTCCTGCTTTGTGCCTCCTCCTCCAGCTGCCTGCAAAGTCAATAAGTCTGTAATTACCCTGAGGGACCACCACCAGGGTATGCTATGCCTTAGCAACAGCTTCTAATGGACCTACAAGTATAGGCAGCCTTCACAAATTTCAGATGACAACGGTAGGTCACTGTACCAATTATTCACAGTACTTTTATAAAGGTAAAGGTTAAATGTAAACTTTTCTTGTAATTTTTATAAATATACAGTACTGTGCAAAAGTTGTAGGCAGGTGTGGAAAAATGCTGCAAAGTAAGAATACTTTCAAAAATACAAGTGTTAGTAGTTTATTTTTATCAATTAACAAAATGCAAAGTGAATGAACAGAAGAGAAATCTAAATCAAATCAAGGGTGTGACCACCCTTTGCCTTCAAAACAGCATCAGTTCTTCTAGGTACAAAGTCGGGGATTTTGTAGGATTATATTTAGGTGTATGATTAACCAATTATACCAAACGGGTGAGAATGATCATCGTTTTCATATATAGGGTGAAACACGGTCAGTAACTGAAACAGAAACAGCTGTGTAGGAGGCTTAAAACTGGGTGAGGAACAGCCAAACTCTGCTACAAAGGGGAGGTTGTGGAAGACAGTTTCATGGGACAGGTCATACACCATGGCAAGACTGACCACGGCAACAAGACACAACATACTTATACTGCCTCAGCAAGGTCTCTTCCAGGCAAAAATTTCAAAGCAGACTGGGGTTTCAAGATGTGCTGTTCAAGCTCTTTTGAAGAAGCACAAAGAAACAGGCAACGTTGAGGACCATAGATGCAGTGGTTGGCCAAGGAAACTTAGTGCAGCAGATGAAAGACACATCATGGTTACTTCCCTTAGAAATTAGAAGACGTCTGGCAGTGCCATCAGCTCAGAGCTGGCAGAAACCAGTGCGACCCAGGTACACCCATCTACTTGGAGAAGTCTGGCCAGAAGTGGCCTTTGTGGAAGATTTACAGCCAAAAAGCCATACCTTCGACGTGGAAACAAGGCCAAGCGACTCAACTATGTGTGAAAACATAGGAACTGGACTGCAGAAAAATGACAGCAGGTGCTCTGGACTGATGAGTCAAAATTTGAAATATTTGGTTGTAACAAAAGGCAGTTTGTTTGCTGGAGAGCGGTAAAAGAATGTCTGTAGGCAACAGTGAAGCACGGTGGAGGTTCCTTGCAAGTTTGGGGCTGCAAATGGGGTTGGGGATTTGGTCAGTATTAACGGTGTCCTCAATGCTGAGAAATACAGCCAGATTCTTATCCATCATGCAATACCATCAGGGAGGCATCTGGTTCCAAACTTATTCTGCAGCAGGACGACCCCAAACATACAGTCAATATTAAGAACTATCTTCAGTGTAAAGAACAAGGGGTCCTGGAAGTAATGATATGGCCCCCACAGAGCCCTGATCTCACTATCACTGAGTCTGTCTGGGATTACATGAAGAAACAGAAGTATTTGAGCAAGCCTACATCCACAGAGGATCTGTAGTTAGTTCTGCTAACTGCTGAGTTCCTTCAAAAACTGTGTGCAAGCATACCTAGAAGAATTGAGATGGATAATGCAGAAATAAAGGTAATAATTTCACAAAAGTTACAACCCCAAAGAATCCCAGTCAACTTCACACAAAAAAGGCTCTGGAGCACTGCAACCCTGGACTGGGACAAAGTGGTTGTTAAAGTGAATGAACGGAGGGATGGATAGACAGCTGAGCTGAAACAAAGGCAGTGTACTTCCAATTGCACACTGCAGTAATAAACAGAATTAGGAGTGGAATGAAATTTAAAAGTGGGAGAGACTGGAGACATAAGAGATTATCTAAATCTGAGTTTGTCTGACATCACAGGCCAGAGGCTGTAAGGCAATAACCACTGTGCCAGCATGCTCCCCTCCATCCATCCAAAGGGTACACATGCATTCTTTTAGGTTGCTTCCCTGGTCTCCTCCAAAATGAAAGTTACACTGAAACCTTTAACAAAACCAAGAAGGCCAAACCAGCACACTGGCCAGTATAAAGGGAAGAACAGGTTTATGCTTTTCAACAAATGTCTTTCATTCCCCCGTATTTTTATATTGAAAAGACATTTGAAAGGCCAGAATCAGACTTAATCACATTTTGGAAGATGGAACGGTGAAAACTGGCACCCACCTTTGAAGCTTTCTGATGAGATCACAGTGCTCTTCTTTGCCCACACTGCCTTTTAGTGCAGAGAGAGCCTGTTGGTGCTGAGTCTGCATGGCCTGTAACTCCCTACGAACCTCCTGAAGTTCCTCTTGTAGTTGCTGCCGCTCTGCCTCCAGCAGCATCAGCTCCTTTGAAATTTTAGACACTGAAGAGGTGAAAGAAAATAAGAAACCAATCTGTGGACAAACGCGACTTTGATACAAGGTAGGGCCTGATCAACCCCAGGTGGGTCACCTAGGTGAGGGTGTCTGAGAAAGACCTGAAACATCCAATGACCCCAGACAGTATCAAAGATGATGCGTCTAAGTACATCAGTAGATGTATTACGTCAATTAATCACAACAATTATGGTGAACAATTAAAATAAGAATGTTATAAGTAGTGAGGATTGATATGACCCGTTTACAACTGTCTCAGACCAAAATCCATCTATTTTATGTGCATACACAGGTGTCCCCCTACTTATGATGTGTTCCTGTATATTTGTTTGCGAGGTGAAATCTTAATCGGAGATGTAATTACCATTAATTTCAATGGGAAAAACTTCCTGGGCCCACCATGTCACACCCATGTTTGCTCAAATATCATCAAAATGGAGATAAATAGCAACACTTATTACCAAACAGTAATGCCGTTTCATTAGTAATATACATCAATGTAATAATAATAATAATAATAATAATATCGTTCCATTAGATAAACTGAGATGTGCTCAAGAGATCACAAAAAGAGAGCACAAAAGAATCACTCAGTTAAAACTAAATTAAATTTTCAGAACTGAAGACTGGAAACGCTACAGTGCCGCTCACACATATACATATATATGTATGTTTATACACACACACAAAATTATACCTCTGCATGTCAAATACACTTTTACACTACAGTCAAAATTCCCCTACACTTAGCTCATTACTCATGTTTAAAAAAGTGATTTTCATACAACAATTGTCCAGTAAACAATTGTTTTGCTGTATTTTGTCAGCTCTAATAAAATGTACAGAGATACACAGAGATAGAGATTCAGCAGTAGGAATTATGGACTAGGTGACAATAAACACTGGAACATAAGCTCTACTTGGAAGAGCTTTGGAAAGCAGAGCCTCAGAGTAAGATCTTCTTGATCCATGCAGTCAACAACCCATTTTTTAATGCATGTAACCTGTTACAGCCACAAAAAACCGTCAATGCTTATTATTTCCAAAGAGAGAGAACATTGATCACAACCTCACAAGCTGCAGACATGAGCAAAGTGAGGAGAACAATTGTGCTAAAGGCTGTGGTAGAAACTAAGTTTAGTTATAGCAGTTGGACCTGCTGACTAGTAAGAGAGGACATAGAATTTGTTCAGAAAGGTGAAAGGGTAGACTCAATATTTAATGCCTTTTCAGGGTGTTGCTGATACAAGACTGTAAGATGAACCAGGACTGTAAGAGTGTAAGACAAACAACTTAGATTTCTCGCCACCATCACAGAAATGCCTCTAAGACCATCCTACTGTGTGAAGCTTCAAGTCAAGTCATCTTGTTGGGGCCAACAGTCAAATGGGAAGAATACATGGATAAAGCCAGTGAGAGCAAGATGATAAAGCATGAGGAAATGTAAGAAAAGTGTCACTCGAAAAGCTGGATGGGAACAGGTATGGCCATCTAAATGGGCTGTAGAAACTGCTGCAGGAAGTTGCTGTACATGTTAATTTAGGAAGTAAGAAGCATCATCTATTGCACCACTGTACCTTCCTTCAGGTGACAACTGTGGCTCTCCTTGGCTTTGGTCTGCTGGATCTCCAACTGCTCCAGGAGCACCTGGTTTTCTTTCAGCACAAGTGTGGCCTGTTCCTGTAGCCGGTGCCTGCAAAATGTATAACCACATATCTGGCACAGCATGCACATATCTTCAACTTTTTTAAACTGATAACAGAACTGTGGAACAACAGTAAAGACACAAAATAGGTAGAAAATGGGTGATTCCATGCAATCACTTCATCAGGCAAATCCCTGTCAAAAGAGGATAAAATTACTATCGTTTCTTTGTCACCTAAAATTAATTCAAAATAACAAAATGAAAAGGTATTTCACTTGTAAAATGTTACTGATAGATTGTTTTTTAATGTTATATTTACAGTAATTCATTCCATTTTAATAATCACTGTGCAGGTCATAGTCATAAAGGTCTGATCTTTCTGCTAGGCAAAAACGTGTTATGGAAAAATATGCCTATTGTATGACAAAATACTGTGTATGTGCATATACAGTACTGTGCAAAAGTCTTAGGCATGCAACTTCAATGTCTGTTGAGAAGTACAGGTAGATTCTTGTCTACCATCAGGGAGGTTTCTCATTGGTCCCAAATTCATTCTGCAGCCTGAGAATGACCTCAAACACCCAATCTTCAGTAAAAAGAAGGAATCCTGCAGCAGATGGTCTGGTCCCCACAGAGCCCTGATCTCAACATCATCAAGTCAGTCTGGGAGGACATGCAGAGACAGTCAAAGGCTGCAGAAGAACTGTGGCCAGTTCCTCAAAATGTTTGGAAGAACCTACTAACCTCTACCTCAAACTGCTTGCAAGTTTGCATAAGAGAATTGATGCTGTTTTAAAGGCAAAGGGTGGTCCCACCAAATATTGATCTGATTGAGGTTTTTTTTGTCTACTGCACTTTTTAGAAGGTTTATTGATTAATAAGTATTCATGGCATTATTTTTGGAACCATCCTCGCTTCATAGCATTTTTCCCACAGGTGCCTAAGACTTTTGCACAGTACTGTATATCCATGTGTATATAATGCTATAGCAGTTTTTTGTCCAAAGCTTATCCATTAAGAAAAAAAAATTTAAATAGTAAAAAAAAAAAAAGTGTACGGTAATAAAAAATACCGCATGTATTGTAAACTATACTGTATATAAATTATCTTATCGCATTCAAAACTCCTGCGCTGTTGTCAACTGTTTCACGCTTCCCTGCTAGTCAAATGCTTGTTTTGTTTGACCACGTTTGCACACGGTCAACACATTACTGTGACCTAAACTGAATAATCCAGCTTCAAAGGAAAAGGAGACACAACCGAAAATCCTTCCAGTCCTGGAAAAACTTCATGAGAAGTTTTAGAGCCTGCAAACACAATGATTTCACTACTTGTGGAACGTGACAGTGACATGACCAGGAGCCATGCTTTTAACAACTGAAGATGCTGTACCAGGTTATAAGAAGATTTAAGACAAAGTTTCATACTGTGTTTTTTTGCCCAGCATCAGCTTTGGAATGGGGAAAACTGACATAGTAAAAGTAGTTAGTCTTGATTGTTTAAATTATCACCAATGTTTTTAAGTAAATTTGTTTTTCAATAAACAAGCAAATGCCAGTGGCAGCTCTAAGATGTGAAATGTATGTACAGTACAGGACATTATCCAAAATGTTAGTATCTGACCCGTTTTAGATACCAAGGGGTTATTGTATTTTAAATGCTAATGCGATGAAAGAGGACTTACTGCCCATCATGTTCTACATAATGTTACCGATTAATCCTAGTTACATAGCATTTGGGTGCCGTTCTGAAGAGTTTAAGTGGCACTTTTTACGCTAGACACAAATCTTCACTTACTTCTATAACAAATTTCAAGTCCCCTTAAAAAAAACAAGCACCAATCTATTTCTACAGATTTCTTTATCCTTGTAAACTGTCTTGTTTGTTTTTTAATTGTTCACTTCACTTACTCATCATAAATTTTGTTGCACAACAGCGTTTCCCTCTGCTAGACAATGTGCTTGCTGTGCAACTACATGGGGCTCTGCTGTGCGGGGCAATTGCTGCACTGGGTTGGGCAATGCTGTGTCTGCTACAAGTTCTTTTAGTAACATTTGGGAAAGCTGGTTTGAGGTTTTAAGACTGGCCGGGAACGATTTGAGAAAAAAGAAAATCCTTGCTGCCCATTTTTGGTCCAGGTGATTTGAGGAATTAGTTTCACCTGCTGCCTCCGATAAAAGCCGATGAGCGATCTTAGGGACTGATAGGTACATTTTCACTCACAACTGTTTTTGCCGGACACCGCCTTTCTTCCTTAGCTGCT
This sequence comes from Arapaima gigas, assembly GCA_900497675.1. Lineage (NCBI taxonomy): Eukaryota > Metazoa > Chordata > Actinopteri > Osteoglossiformes > Osteoglossidae > Arapaima > Arapaima gigas. The sequence goes on along the minus strand of UFQX01000479.1, from coordinate 88,070 downwards.
CGTGCAGTCTTTCATTTTCACGGATCACCTCCTCCACACGCTCATGGAGCTTCTGCATTTCCTCCTGGCGGGCAGAAATTAAAAGTTTCGGCTGAACGCAGTTTTTCTGGAACTGATTTAAAAAATTTATGTTGGAGGCACTTTGGTGTGTCTTGTGTGTTATATTTGAGTGTGTACAATGTCATACAAAATACTGTTGGAAGGAAAGCAACATTGCCTGACTTCCAAATTATACTTAAATATATTTTTGAAATCAGTATTTTTATTGTGAACTTGTGTTCTAACATTAATTGTCTTTTGTCATAGCCAAAACTACATGGCGCCATTGTTTTGCAGAGTAAATTGTTTCAGTTACCCTGATATTAAATATACACGTTAAAAATTCCAATTCAAACACAAATTTGTATTAAATGTACAAATTACATTCTTTTCAAAATGTTTGAAACCTTCCTAAAAGGCTACGTAAATATGACCGAGACAAAAAGTTACAACTTCGACAATCTTATTACAAAGTGCCATCGAGTTTGGCTGTAAGTATCATTGCAACAACCAACTCGTGACATTTAGTACCAGCCTCATCCAATTCAAGTTTGGATGTTCAGTACCGGAAATTATTTTTATCTGATAATTCTCTGTTCATAAGAAAAAAATTAGTTCCGATTTAGTTTAGCATTTATGGTGCCACTACTAACCTCACAGGTCCGCAAGAAAGAGTCCTTCTCACTGAGCCGATCTTCGTATGCCAGAAGCAATGGTGACAAGTATTTCATATCCACCTGGATGCAATTCAAACAACACAAAAGTACAAACATGAAACTAAACCATTTATCAATTTACAAAATACATCTATAAAACAAATACAGGAACCATTTGAAAGCCAAGGAATCCAAATCTAACAACAACTCAGAACAACAAGAGTAGGGTAAAGATGCATAATACGAATAACAATTTCATTCTGAATAATACCAGCAAAAAAAGATTTAAATGATTAAAAAGATTTAATGAAAACATTTACATTGTGCATCAAACCATTCCACATTAAATTAAGCATTTCTAACTAAATCAACCACACTTCACACTTTTCACCCATTCATCTACAGGGCTTGACGTAAATCAAAACCGTGTAGGAATCCTCCCCAGCATTCAAGCAAGTCAAATATAGGTCTCCTGATGAGCTTTTAGCTTACTGATAGAAACTGAGAAATTCACTGTGGCTAGAAGTAGCCATCTCCAAGACTGAAACCTGTAGCTAGTAAGGACTTAAGAAATGAGTGTCAGCTGAAGACAGTTAAAATTCTTTAACTATTCTTTAACTATTTCTATTAATTCTTTGTTCAACTTAACTGGTCATCAGAGAGCATGGTTTCATTTTTGACTGGGCATTCGTAGTGTAATTTCATTAATTTTGCAAATGTTGGTGGACTACAAGTCCACCTTCTACAGGTCATGTTCACAGAATAGAGAAATTTTTAAATACTTGTGGTGTTTGCTATGAGCTGTGCTAACCTGAAAAGGCTGCCATGCTCAATAAAGACCACAGACTTCACTGGAGGGAATCACATGTACCTTAATGTTAAAATTCCTGTTTCTCTTACTAAATCAATGTCACAAAGTCACTGCAGATTCAAAAATCGGAGATTTTTTTTTCTGTGTGTTATTGAGTAATCAGTTTTAATCCCCAGACCATTTTTTCCCTCTAAATTACAGGCATACATACAACTTTTGAAAATAAATAAGAATTGAATTTCAACTGATTTAATTGAATAAACAAAACTGAATATTAAAATCTTACCAGCCAAGGTGGTACTGGTCCTTTCTTTGGCAAACCATTGATCCTAGATGTCTGGAAATTAAATGGACAGTATAAATTATTATTTATTCCAGTCTGTTTTAGAAGGACAATGAGATAGTTTTAAAGACACCCTAAAAACAATGAGTGCAGCTGCAGACCTCACTTTCCACAACCTTATAACTTCACGAGCTAATAAGACATACGCTCTCCACCATTTAAACAATTTTTCTGTTAAATCTTGGGACAATTTTCCTCTTGTGGCCACATCCAGGGATGTTGGCTACAGTCCCACAGGCCTTAAAGTTCTTGATAATATTGGCAGCGGTGGTCACAGGAACATCAAGCTCTTTGGAGATGGACCTTGTACCTTTAAATTGACCATACTTGACTGTTGCCTTCTTTCTAAGCTCCTCAGGCATCTCTCTGCTTTTCTTTCTCCTTCTCATGTTTAGTAAGGGTACAAATGTGAGGGTACAAAAAATTGTTTTACGTCTGTATTTGTCTCTAAAAAGAACTGTAAACTACTGTAGATTCATCGTTTTTATTCATGGTTTTATTGTGCCCTATTTGTATTTTTAATGTATCTAACAAATATCTGTTATAATGACCTTGTTTAATGCTCTTTGGTTCACACTGTACACTCTAGGAACACATCCTGAGCGTTAACCGGGTACTACTGCTATGTCCACCCTCTGCCTAGAAAAAATGGGAAACTATACTTTGCAGTGCAAAATTATACATATGTTATCTGCATAGCTGTCAACTGCCTTGCAGATTCTTACAGTAGTTATTCACCTCTTCCTTGGACAGTGGGCGGTATTGCACTTGGTATCTGCTGAGCTCCACGTTAAGGCGGTGGACAGCCATTTTGAGGCCATCGTTCTCATCCACCAACTCCTGGGCCTGTTGTCTGAGATTACGTAGTTCCATCTCTCCACCTGCAGGGAGTGCAGCACTCAGATGTTCATGTCTTTTGTTACATGGCTTTTCATCATGCAGCTATCCTGGTTCTATACAGTCGTTGTACGGCTAATGCCAGGACTGGGGACAGGCACACTTATCTGCTAACTGTGCAACTGGGGGGGACAGGCCCTGTTCTGTGAGGTCCTATGACTGATACAGTTTTAGTTAAAGGCTGGGAAATGGCTGTATGTGGTTATTTTTATTATTAATTTCCTGAAATATCACATTAGATGTTAAAAATAGACACCAGAGTTTCAAACTAATTCAAAATATAAAATACCATTTAAAAATAATCTCTTATTTTTTTTATTAATGTGGTTATTTTTTAATTAATTTTTTAAATAATTTTTTGAATAATTCTTTGGTCTATGATGTTGCATGATGGAGAAAGTGCACAGTACATTTTAGCATAATATAAAAAAATACATATTTAAATTTATTTTTATTTTACAGCTTCGCCACGCATTCATTTATTCTCCCTATAAGAATACAGAAAACTGGAAAGCCACCCTTTCTTTATTTTAATTACGTACACATTATAACAGTGGTTATACGGTACTCTTTGTACTCTTTACAGCAGTGGTGAAGGACCTGTGGCTCTCCCATTATGCATTGCTATGGGATTTCCTTTTTTCTTGAACAAATTTCAAAGATATTTTCTATTGCGCTGGGATTATTTGTGTACATATTTATTGAGAGTCACAGTTTACTGTTACAAGGAATTACTAATTTGTGTTCTTTTAATGACTGCCAGGTGGAACTGTGTTGTTGACCTGCTTACTGTTCTGTATATTCAAGTGCTTCTGGCCCACAAGTCTGTGCGTATTTCACAGATTGCTACTGAGACATAACACGCTTAAATGAAAAGAGTGTTCCCAGTAGTTACAAATATACAGGATAAATTCCCAGAGTCCTATGTCCTAAGCTCTTCACTGGCAAAGATAAAGTGATACGTTATGTTTTAGGTCTTTATCTGTAAATTATTACTGAATATCACAATTTGTTTATCACATCAACATGCTCAAGGCTGCGCCACGTGCACAATTTATGCATCTAACTGGTTCCTGAAAAGCCATGTAAATTGAAAACCCATAAATCAAAAACTTTTATGGGGGAAAACAAAAATGCTTCCCAGTCCAGGTAAAACCCCCAAACCAACTTTCCCAAATATCACCAAAACACTCTAAAACACCTTGTAACTTGCACTCAGGTGATGATCATACAAGACACACACATGCACATACAGTGTGATTTACTTTGTGAAGCATTTTACATGTTTTGATGAAATGTGTCATGGTAGAATTTTATGTTTTTTTGACAAATTTTTTTGACTAGAGTGCATTGCATCAAGCAAATCAGCACGTAGGTTGAATACTGTAATGGTATTAAAAATTAAATCATGTTGTAACAAAAATTTACATGGGTAAATCGAGGCAGTGTGAATCAAGGGATGCCTGTACTTGTGACCTTGAACACTACAGTGAGAATTAACAAACCGTTATTATTATTATTATTATTCTCATTATGAGAATTATTGGCACCATTATTGTTTGTGTGTGGCTTTAACTGGGTAGTGACTCAGTTTATTATTCCAGGTAACTAATGCCAAAAAGCCAGTTTATGAAGTGCAGTGAACATCTAGGAAGAGGTCTGAGTGACCATAAACTCCAGTGCCTGACTGGGATCATATGGGGCTTCTCTCTCACCTGCAGACAAGTAAGTTTCCTTAACAGGATGGTGTTGTTCAAGCTGCTGCTGCAAATGGGAGCAGTGCTCCTTAGCCTGTTGGAGCTGTAAAGCCTGTTCCTTGCACTTCTGTGTCAGCTCCTGGTTCTGCACCTGCAGCATCCTCACCAGCTGCTGCTGTGCCACCAGCAACTCCTGGTGGACCTCCTCATCTTCTGCTCAGGCCACCACAGCAAGGCAGAGCACAGCAACATCCACAGCAGGCAGATCCCAAGTGTGAAAAACAACATTAATAACAATGTTTATACAATGCAGAGCTAAGCATTAACAATCTGAACATTTTTAATACAAAATGCTCAAAACAGTACTTTTGTCACCTTGGATAAAAGTGTCAGCTAAATACTTCATGGTAATTGTACACATTGGGTAAAAACATCTGTTAAATGAATAAGGATGCATTTCTTAAATAGTAATTCTTGAACAGCAAACTGACATTTTAAAGTTAAATAACCACCTTTAGATAAATCTGCACATGCCAACGTGACAGAGACTAACATCCTGCAAGTTTTATTTAATGGCCTGACAGCCCTTGTTATAAGATGAAAAAAATCAAATGTTAAAAAAAGAGGCTGAAAAGAAGGAATGCTAAAATCTACTATGCCATTTTATCTTTATATCAAAGACTACTGCAACATGCCAAACACATCAATTTGACTAGACTTAAATATTGTCAGAGATCCAGAAAATATACATTTAATGAAAAGATGACAAGGAAGAGGGCAGATATGTCATATTCTACAGTATAGCACTGAAGGGAAAAGAATGAATTGACAAACGGCCATATTGTTTCACTGACTGAAAGAAAGACAGAGATATCATCACCGCACATCAGAGCGGAAAACCAACCCAATGTGGCATCTCCAATGGAGCTCCGATTCGGTGACTTCTTTTGGAATGAGCTATGATTTTTATGAATAGCCTCAGTGTCCACATAGTCTCGCAGATCTGAGGAATGAAACACGTAGTGATGACCATAACGCAGCTTTTTGCCCGTTAACTGTTTATCTTTAACAAAGCAAGAAACAGCCCATACATGTCAAAGCAGCTGAATCAAAACAAGTATCACAGATATACAGCACACAGTATGTACTGTCATGAGAGAATGACTAGAATCTGGATTTGTACCCCAGAGTTATCAGACTATTGATAACACAAAATGGGAAGAGGTCAGCGCACTCTTTACAGCTCTTGCCTGGTGTTCTGCTGTGCCAGAGATGAATATGCGAAATGCGGCACATTTGGAATAAATTAGTCTTACACTTTATGGAATAAATCAGTTCATACACTTTATGAAATTTATAGTTTATGCATTTCTACAATACCAGGTGTTGACATGGCCCTCAAGGAAGACTGATTCTGTTCCATTTCAGGTGATGAAGCCTTAAGAAGAGGAAGAAAATCAGAAACATCTTTTATAATATTAAACTGTTTGCACAGTTTTGATGTACTAATCACCAGTTATACTCCTAACCTACATTTCACATAAAAGTCTCTAAATTCTATGTACTTTGTTACCCTCGCAGCAAGAAAAAATTTTTCCTAGAAAAATTACACTCATGCACCCAGTGCATTTGGCAGTAATAAACATCAAACCTTGTTTCTCGGGGTGGAGCGAACCTGTTTGTTTCAGGGTTTTTCGTCACCCACTGGCAGGCTGCGATAACTCTTGACCAACAATTTGCACCAAAAGTTTTTATTAAAGTGCCCAGCAAGTGAAAGAAAAAGGGAACAAATACTATATACACTATTAACAAAAGGTCTGTATGCTTCACTTCTGCATTCAGCATCTGCAAGATCATCAGCAGACATCTATCTCGGCCCCCCTCAAGAGCAAATTAACTTTTCAAAAAGTCTCACTTTTGTCTTAAGGAAGGACTGAACCACTTTGCACAAAAAGGTTCACACAATAACATAGATTATCATTAAGTAAGTTATTTATATTGAAATTAGCAAACCTTATTTATCATTGAAGACAATGATTAAATCATTTCAAGGAATTACAAACATTTCCACCAATAGGCTGCCCCACTCAGCTGCATCTGAGAATGTGCAACACAGAAACAGGCACTACATAAGGCTAAAACTTAAACCTTACTTGGGTCTTTTGTCAGACCTAAAAATAAACAGTGATTATGGGTAAGCAACTTAGGAGTAAAATATTACAAATAGTCCAGGTAACAGTAGGAAAAGTTCAGTGTTTGTTTGTGTTGAGTGTTTGTGTATGACATAGAAATGTAGCAAATTACATTGACTTGAATGCCTGATCAGTGAAGCAGGCAAATGGATGGATGGATGGATGGATGGATGGATGGATATAGCATTTGCCATCAGGACACAAAAAAAGGCTCTGCCTGAAACATCAAATCTGGCTCTATAATGTTTAAAATCATGTATGATATTTGAAAGGAGGACCTAATGAAATGTATTATGTCACCAAAATGATTGTATGAGATTGCACACCATTAACATGCTTTCTCATCGCTTTTACATTTTTGTACTGAAGCACAAGGGATGGAGTGACAGATACATTTAATGAGCAAATAAAGCTTCTGAATGATATTTAAATATTAAATGTCACATGAAGGTTATTTCAAAGCACTAATAAATACATATCAAGCCAACCTCTTACTAAGCTGGCATCAGAATTAATAGCTCCATAAACAGATCATTGAGAAGACAAGCCCCAGATCACCTGAAAAATTACATACCAACTGACCATTTCCCATCAATTTTCAATAACAAAAAACACTGGATAGACACACTGATCCATCTTCTGGCATGACTTTCGTAAACTTGTCAAGTATACTCAAAAAATTCTTTCAGGCATTAAGAAAATTGATAGGTGATTCCCAAATTAAACAATAAAGTAATTATTTTATATCAGACATGATCATTAAACATAGAGATTCAGCATACCTTACATGAACTCCCCTCTTGAACATTGATTTCATCTGGAATGCAAAACAAATAAACCCAAATTGGAAAAAAAATGAATGATCTCCATAATTCCCTTAATTCAACTAACCCATAGTATAAAACTCAAGTGTTCTTATGTTACAAGCCTGAGGTTTTTCTATATGAGAATATCTGTGGAAGCACAAGGGAGAAACCATGCCCATAACCAGATAACAACCACACTTTACTGAATTATACACTTGCCAGTTTCTAATTATTTTGACTTAAGATTCTTTACAGTGAAACTAAGGAGAGTAACCAGGCAGCTGATGCTGAAAGGAGGATGGGCAGTAGGCATCCCCTGAGATTGTTCAGGCTTTTTCTCTACACTGTGATAACCATCAAGATGAATGTTCCTGAGATTCTATGTCTGTGTATATGTCCAGCTTTCACACATACGTTTGTGAGAGTCGCAGGGCACCAGGTTCAGCTCTAGACACTTCTCTTTCCTGGCAACAGCATCTAGCTTTTCATGATAAATTCAGTTCACTCCATAAGTATTTGGACTCTGACACTTTTTGTTGTTTTAGCTTTACTACAGTGCACTAAATTTGGAGTAGACCAACTATGAAATTGAAGTACAGACTTTCAGCATTAATTTTAGGTTATTTACATCTATTTCAGGTGAACTGATTTCAGATAAGCAAAAAGTAATTTGACAAATTAACACAATCCTTTGCATGTGATGACTTTCCAATGTCTGTGAGTTTCAGCAGCTTTTGGCCTTCAGTCATGCTTTTTTGGGGGAATTTAATTTGCAGGTGGTCTTTTGGCCAGAACAAAGATATTTGTGCCATATTACATCCACTGTTGAGGAGTATGTCACACTCACTCAGTAGATGGCAGCCCAAGAGACCATACTTATGAAATTATAGCATTATAGAATTATGAGCACTCCTTCTTTGGGTATTAAAATAGTTCAAGAGTTGAATACCCATGTCTCCTGATAAAACTTTTTTGAGGATCTGTATCAAACCTTTTGAATCTCACTCTGCCAGTTCCCCAACAATATACACAAAAGATGGTTGATGGGTCCACATACACACCCCTTGCAGATGCCACGTTCAACTCTGAATTATCAGTCAGGTCACTTCTACAAGAATGCTTTATACCCTGAAAAGAAAAGGAGAAATAGTAGTTGTGAAAAGTTGCATAATTAGTGCAGAATTTCAAAGCCCAAGGCTTTAATTCCATGTAGCAAACAATCCAAATCCTTACCAAATTAAAAGCAAAAACTGATGTTAAACAGAAAACCTGCATACCCAATGACACTCAAACACTGTATTCTTGCACTGTGTAAAAACTTTACCTGGGTTTTGGTACACTGAAACTTTTACGATAACACTTTTTTATCCAAAACTTAAACCTTCCTGTCTTCTCCCATATGTAATGAGGTGACACTGGAGGGGGGGGATAACTTCAAATGCCCTGTACTGTACATACTGTACCACATGTTATAAACATACAAATTAATGACAACATTAAGCTAATTGGTGTTTAGAGTGTTTTACTGAGCTGAAATCATGGGTTGATAGGTTATTGTGTATTTTTCGCCTTTTAAAATAATGGGAAACAGGCACTCAGTATCCGGAAAATTCAGCATCCATCACATTTCAGGGATGAATTAGATTTGGATACAGAGGGATTACTGTATTCTATGTAATCCTTGAAAACAGATGCATGATGATGCTGCTGACTGTAAGTACAGACAGACTGTCAAAAGTCGCACAGGTTATAAGTTGGATCCTCAATGAAAAAGAAACTTCAAATCATTCATGTCTTGAGGAATATTACAAATATTACTTTGACGTAACCTTCACATGACATCTATACTGTACCTGTTTGTGCGGCACAGCGTAGATGTCGTTTCCAACCAGGTATCTGGTGTGCCTCTCCAAGCTTTCATAAATATGGTCCTTGCCTCGATCTGAAAGTGTTTCTCTCACTATACTTGTCTCACCATCATCATCATCATCATCATCATCATCATCAGCATCGCCATCCTGGGAGGACCTAGAGCGCGGCAAGCAGGGTCTGCCTCTTGAAGATCCATACCATCTATCCCTACACAAAAATTAAACTATTACAGAAACAGAACTACTATTTACATCCAGAAAGCATCTAAAATGCAAAGCACAAGATAGCAAAAGCAGACCAGACTGTTATCTTTTCATATCTAAGGTTTGAATAGGTACCACGCTCAATACCTTGAGTAGTTTGCAGTGCTAGCATATGGCTCCACTCCTGTCCTGCTACAGCAATCGCTCTCAGACAAGGACCTTGGTCCCATCAAGGGAATGGCCACAGTGCGACCAGTTAAAGAAGAAGACAGTATAGCTGCAGCCAAAGCAGACCTAAGTTGGATGGACACAAAAAAACTAGTTAGATTAAAGGTTTTCTTTAGTTTTTATGAAAGCTGACATGGATTAAGAAATTGTGCGATTATGGCAACAGGCTGAAATTAAAGACAAAAAAGAAACAGAAAGGAAAATGACTCAGACATTGGCCACAAGCACAGTAGGTACCTGGGTCTCTCTGGATAGGGGAATGGGCTGCGAGGGGGAGGGGTGCGAGGAACAGCAGGTCTGGGAGCAATGGTGGCTGCAGGGATCAAGCCATGGGCTATGTGCTTCTAAATAAACCATTGAGAACTGCATTAGTGAAAATTATGGATGGAAACATCATTACTGATGGTTAGCTGGAAAAAGGTCACGATAACATCCAGTGTTCCAGGAACAACGTCAGATGACAAGGACTAAAGCAGAAAATTCAGACATTCAGGTGTTCAAGACTCCTGCATGTGTTTTCTGATCTTTACTATTAGCCTTTTATCGATTAGGCCCAAATTTTATTCACTGCAAAAATTACACCGATTGTTCCATATGTGAGTGCGTTATGTTTAGAATACGATTGTTACATGCTATCCAGCACCAATGTTTTTAAGATATTCTGTGCTAAATATTAAAAAACAGAAACAGTACCTGTAAAAACACCATAAATAAAAGACACGCAGTTAGCAGTCTAATAAAAAGCAAATAAATAACTGCATGATATTGCTAATGGAAAAGACAAAGTATTTTTGAAAGTGCTTAAACTTGTACACATGTAGGTATTGGCCCATTATCCTCAATCGCTTTATCCTGGTCAAGATCATGGTGGTTCAGAACCCAGTCCAGAATGACTGAGCACTATGCTAAGAAACCACCGCCTTGATGGGACGCCAGTCCATCGCATGGTAGTCACGTACACACATTTGCACACACAATTTAGAGTGACCAATTAACCTGTAACACATGTCTCTGGACTGTGGGAGGAAACTCACAACTCCACAGGGACTGAGCCATTAGAACCCACGCTGGAACAGTCCAAAGAAATTATATCTATCTATCTATCTATACACACACACATACACACCTTCCTAAAATTACATTCCTTTTGTACCGCTGTGTTAACCCAAGTTTGACACAGGACAGTATATTTTAATAGAAATAAGTTAAACGCTGGCAGTTGTAGCGTTTATCCAAATATGAACAATTAGCTATACACATCTTAAGTCGCGGGGAAGTTTGCTAACTTTCTTGAGCCTAACTTTTATATTAGCTATAAAAGTTTAATTCGTGCGAAGCGCAGCCGCTACGCACGTATTCCACCATGAACGACATATGTGCAAACGTCCGGATTTAGCAGAACGGCAGCACAGTAATGCACGTGTTCAGACAGTCTAAATTTATAGGACATTTTCAGTTTCTTCCCCCACAAAAAAAACTCAGCTTAGTAAGTGTCCAGCGTGACAGCAACAATTCGTTTGTAAAAACTCACAAATTCCGCGTTTTCTTTTCTTCTGAAACTGAATTTTGACATTTTTGCAACATACGAACTTAAACTAAACTATTTTAACTAAAGCCCACTTCTGAATTTACAACAGTACTAGCATTACGCTAAGTTATGTTAAATAAAATGTTCGGCCGAGGCTGTTCACTCAGCCACCCCCTTTTCGGTGCGATCGTTCGTTTTCCTCATTCTTGTATCCAGACGCTATACACTCTCCGGCACCAACCTACAACGCAAACTGTGATTGGCTGTATTTAAACAGGCTAGCCAATCGCTGACTGCTTCTTACCCTCTTAGCAACACCGTCCGTGTCCACGTTATTTGCAGCTGCCATCCAGCCGGGGTTCGCCAGAGCGGCGGGAACACGCTTGAAAACATTTCTAAATCGAGCTAGAGTTGCTTTAAGCTGGTTCCTCTTAAATTCACGAGGATTTAAGTAACCTTCTTGACATGTTGAAATATTTAGATACGGTCATCTGTTGATTACTATGTGAAGGAAGAGAAACTGCAGCCGTTTTCTGAGTCCAAAGTTAATGGAAGAGTCGTGTTGGATCCAGGGAAATGGACTCCGGGTCTCCAGTCTGCAAGCATGCCGCCCCCCCCTATGGCCACGTTATCGTCCATGACAGATGGAGAGGCTCTGCTTTAGTCAGGGGATTTAAAGGTAAGAACACTTTATTGTTTAATATGCAGAATGGCAAATATACGTAAGCAGGATCGGTAGTAGCTAAATATTTATATTTTACAGTCTAGTAGTTTTCTTTTACTTCCTTATTGGTGGCCCTTAAAACGTATTTCAACCTACCGCTCAAACGGCACGACGGCAAAGGAACGCCAAGGTTTGTGCTTCACTGAAACTCTACGTCTTTCCCTGCCCCTCAGATTTATGCTAAAATGTGACCAGATCCTATTAGTTGTGGATACAGTTATTTATATATTTGAGATTAGATATAATATGACAAACAATATATGACAATTTCCCTCCATTAATTCCCCTGGAATGTTGGACGACTGTCTCCTGTCCTCACTCATCTTCTAGGTAGCTGTTAACACACCTTCCACTTGGTCCACACTCACAAACAAAACACACGTTTGACACACGTTGGTTTTGCATTTATTCAGCCTATTGTAACAACCTGCATCAGCAGCGCGAAACAAGCAACACAACACACCCGTTCGCCAAACTGTTGTTTGTTGAATTTGGCAGGGTTCTGCCACCCAGGTACCCAAAGCAAACCGTTTCAGTAAATGCGGGGGGTCTGTGGCTTGCTGTCTGACTGCGGGTACAGGTCATGGCCTTCATCCTGTTGCCAGATAGCCTTCACACAGCCTCAGGGGCACTGCCAGCGCTAGACTTCCCAGCATGGTTGGATATATTAACTATGCACACAAAACAAAGCACGATGGGTGGCACAGTTCCACCCGTTGTTATGCTACAATAATAGTTATTTTAAAAAAAGGAACAGTAAAGACTAAATAAACCAACGGAAAGCTCTCTGCACAAGGTGATGTTATTAGGATGGTCCAAACAAGAGCCATGATTCCTGAGACTGAAACAGGTGAAACTAGCAAACAAGGAGTAATGGGCAATGAGAACTTAACACTGCTTAAGCTGAACTGTAACTGTGAAGAAGGTTGCAGGGTGTTTCTATTGCCACAAAATCAAAATTCTGTCCACCTAAACATGAAGAAGTACTTCCTAAGATGAAGTAGGTTTATTGAAATCCTACCGAAATCGAATTCTCATGACCTGTATGACTGCACACTATATTTGCAATCATGAATGTGTTGCTTGTCTTAAGACCTGGGTATGTCCATGTGTTGCAGGAGCTGTGAAACCCCTTTTTGAAGACCAGCTGGGTGTTGTCGACTTCCATCTCTCAAGTACAGCTTGTGTCCTCTATGTATCTGAAAGTGACCTTGTGGCTGAAAATGGTTATAAGAGAAAACTTGTTAAATTCAGAAATGTAAGTGAACCAAAAAATCATTAAGGGTATATGTCTCACTTGTGAAAACTTATGGGCAAGTTTCCCAGAAGTTGCACTAGCTGCACTTGTCTGACAGAATTATCAAATTGTAGTACACTGGGTCCTTGTGTTACAAATGTTCAAATTGGGAATTTTCAAAGATACACGCATTTTAAAGTTTAATTTTAACTTTATTTTTGTATCTGCAATTCTATCTTTGTTTCACAATATTTTCCAAACATTTCTATGTTATTGTAGGAATGCAACCTTTGTTTAGGCATCCGGATGAATGTGTGGGACCAGCTTAATTCAACTCCTTTCCACGTTGTTTATAGTTGGTATCTGGTGTTTGAAAGCTGGCAGTCAATAACAAGATGACAGTAACAACAGGGTACACATGCCGCTTCAGTAAATGTGGTGTGTCTGTGGCTTCCTGTTTGACTGTGGGTACAGGTCATGTCCTTCGTCCTGTTGCCATCCAGCCTTCATACAGTCTTCGACGTTGCACCTGGTGTACTACTCTGACTAACACTGGCAATCTGCCTTGTGGTGGATTCAGGGCTATGACATAGGGTGAAAAATACTCAAATGGAAACAAGACAAAGGATGGGCAAGTTTTCACACTGTCAACTGCTGTTTATGGTCCAGCTTTTATTTATTTATATTTAGCCCCTTTGTAACATAACTGCCTTAATGTGCTGCAGTCCAGGCCTGGTCTCCAGGGCATTGTGGTTGTGGAGAAGACCCAACTCAGCAAACAGTACTTCTCGGCGCTGCAGAAATTTGTGGTATTTCAGTTAGGCTTCCCCTTGCTTCCGGTGGCTGATCAAACGGAGGCCTCTCAGCTGATTACACAGCTAGTAAGTCCATTTTTTTTATTGGTTTTGATCTCCCTACTTCCATAAACAACCTGTACCTCCTTGCCACTGCACATTGTTCGCTGAAACCATTCTGGTGAGGTACCTAGATCATGAGAACAATGCATGCACCAATCTTAGGGGTTTGAACAATTAACCACAAAGCCAACTGCCGTCTTAGTGCATGGCTTGCTCCCTAAGTAATCTCCATGCCAGCCTCTTGATTTATGCTAACCGGTCATCATTGTAGTGTAGCTGTGTATATTGCATCCGATTCTAGCTACAGGACAGACACTTAATTGAAGTCCCATAGTTTTAACTTTTTAAACTGTCAAACTATCTCTTTTTAGTGTAACTGCCATGTGCCATTTTCATGTGTCATTATCATTAACTGATCGTAGTAATTAACCATACCTCTCTGGGAGACTCACATGGGGAGAAGTACCTTGATGGTCTTCTGATGCTGACATGGAGCCATCTTGTACACAGGCTAATGAAACAAGTAAGTCCAGGGAGAACCCATTTGTTTGGAAGAGCACAACACGGCTGTCGGACTCCCTGGTGCTGGACCTACTGCTGAAGATACCTGGAGTGGGCAGAGTAAAGGCCTTATCCCTGGCAAAGAATTTTCCCAGCATTCATCAACTGAGCCAAGCCAGTGTTGAAGAACTAAAGCTGGTGGTTGGGCTGACTACTGCCCAGCAAATCAGGACATTCTTTACACAGTCAATGTAACCTACAAGGACCTTCTGCTTGTACTCATATGTACTTAGAAATGGTAAAGCTCAGTTACTTTCAAATGAGGTAACATTGTTTAAGGGTTTGTGAACCAGGCAATTAAACATTCACATTTTAAATGTTTGTAAGCTCTCACTGGGTTTAGCTATGCTGTTTAAGCATGCAGAGGAAGAATTTTCAGAAGTTATGCCATCAGTGCCACACACACACACACACACACACACACACACACACTCTCCCTCTCTACAGGCTGCTGTGATATCACTTGAATAATCCAACCACAGTGGTTGGCCCAAAAAGTGGAAAATGTAATCTGTTAGCAATTTCAAATCCATTGAACAGGATTAAAGAAAATGATGGGAATTTGACTTTTTTTTAATTACTTTTATGCAGCATGGAATAAGGAAGAAGGTCATTGGGTTTCTTTTGCAGGCTTTTTCTGATTATTATCCTGTTCTGTTATGTAACAAGAGTAGTCTATGAGCAAATGTTTTCCATTGTAGTTTGGTTTTTTGCAGACTTTTTTTTTTTAAAGAAGAGCCTGAAGTGCAACTTTATCTTTCTCACAGGCCATTAATGCTGCACACCACTGGAGCTGCTTATGGCAGTATTGGTATGACAGCGTTTGAAAGGGTCAGAGAGAAGAGTTGCATCTTTCCAGAAATCACATTAGTCAGTAGTAATTGTATTTACTAACTTGTGTGATCAGAATTGGGTGAGGCAGTTGCAATTGAAGCAGTCCATAAAACTCTATCATAATGTTGTGGGAGTGCTAGTAGACTTCTACTGCTGTACTGTATCTTAGCATAAGAAGACCCAAAAAAGGTGACCACATTTTCCAAAGTTTATTCAATTTAGCCCACAAACCTACCAGTACTTTTTATGTAAAATTCCACATAGCCCTGCCAAAAAAGGATGAGACACATGTACTGTAATGAACTGTCTACTGGAACCAGAGGCAAATTAATAACACCCATTACTGAAATAACAAGGTTAAGACTTTCCGTGAAATTGTTCTGTTAGGTGCGTTCCCATTATTTACCATTATTCAAAATACATGTACCATGAACCTGATTTGGACCTTGGGTGGGGAAAATTAAAATACAAAATTAAAAAGTATGTAATGATAGTAATACTTATATTTTGTTCATTTTATNAATTGTTCTGTTAGGTGCGTTCCCATTATTTACCATTATTCAAAATACATGTACCATGAACCTGATTTGGACCTTGAGTGGGGAAAATTAAAATACAAAATTAAAAAGTATGTAATGATAGTAATACTTATATTTTGTTCATTTTATTTTTTTTTTCAGCTTCTAAGTTGTCTTTTGATATATTTTAATTCATTATCAATTACCACTTGAGGGTCAATGAGAGGCTGCAGTGATTTAGACAATGTTTTAAACCTCATTTGTGTGCCAGTTGAAGAAACTATATTTTCCTCTGTGAACTCAGTATCTGCTGTGACCCCCTCGTGCAGCAATAACTGCAACTAAACGTTTCCGGCAATTGTTGGTTAGTCCTGCATGTCGGCTTGGAGGAATCGCACCAGATACTGAAAGCGAAGCTTCACGTACTTTTGCCACTGACGGATATGTATTATTGGATCATTTTCCTTAATACATAAATGTCCATGTCTAATTTTTTTGACTCATTTGTTTGATTTGGTTCTCATTATCTACTTTTAGGACTTGTGTGAAAGTCTGATGTAGTTTTAAGTCAAATTTATACAGAAATAGGAAGTTCTGAAGGGTTCACAAACTTCCAAGCACCACTGTATGTTTTGGGTCATTGTGTTCCTGGAGGATCCATGACCTCCCATACCTATTTTTTCACACTATACAGCACATATGACTCTAACACTGCCTTGGTAATCCTCTGCTTTCATGATTCCCTCAATACATTCAAGGCCTCCAGTTCCAGAGTCAGCAAAGCAGCCCCATAACATTATGGAATCTCATAACCATATTTAAGTGTAGGTCAGGAGCTCTTCTTACAAGCTTCATTTTGTCACCTATAAACAAATTGCTGGTCTGCATTGCTAAAGATCTCTATTTTGGTTTCATTAGGCCACAGAACATTTTCTCAGAAGGATGTTGGTTTTTCTAGGTGGATTTGGGCAAAAATCAGTCATGTCATTTTGTGATTGCCTTTCAACAGTGGGGTCCTCCCTTGGTCTTTGCCCATAAAGCCGTTCTTGTTTTAGTGTGTAGTGTATGGTACAGGATTGAAACTATCCCTCCATATCAGCTTTAAGCTCTCTGGATATTTTATGTGGTTTTTTATGTGTTTTTTCAGCAGTTGACACCAATCTTTGAATATTTCTTTCATCAATTTTCCTCTTCTGACCATATGCTGGAAGGTTCTTGACAGCACCATGAGCAGCAAACTTCTTAATAGCAGTATGAATTGTAGAAACAACACTGGCAAGGTCTTTGGAGATGGCCTTGTACCCTTTTCAATTTTTGTTTTTGGTGTCAGACAGCTCTTGTCTTCATTGTAAAAAAAGAACAAGGAATTAACATTAAGCATTAAAGCCACATTCATTGGTTAATTCATGTCATGTGAGAACTGTGATGCAATGTGACTCTAGTTCTAAACAAAATTATTCACAATTGTCTTATGGCAGCTTTTCCATTTGTATACTATGTCCACACTTACTCATTACCTTATCCTGTACTGCTGTGTGTCAAATGAGTGAATATAGACAAAAGCTGTTTCACTGCCCAGTTTTTTCAGGATATTGTACATGATGTATCTAAAATGCAAGGGTGCCAATAATGTTGACCTGTACTGTATATGAGGACTGAGTGCATATGTAGCAAAAAACAAAAATGTAATCATTCATATAGTTTAATATTTATTCACCAATTTAATGCTTACAAGTAAAAGGAAAATAATAAAAGGTTTAACCCACAACTTCACGTTACTATGTAGTAAATATACAAAGGAAATGTCTAATCTGCCTGAGAGATTTAATTTACAAACAAAAAGTGAATAAAACCCAAGACCAGGGACACAAGATAAAAACAAAATCATTTCATCAAGCAGAAAGCATTTTAAACTACAATACCTTATGCGGTTACAATTGTCTGATAAAGCAATAAAAACTTTTATTTTACAGTTAAGCAACACTAAATATTTTTGTAAATAAGACTTACTACACAGTAATTTACATGAACAGCACTTAACTTTTCCAGCAAGTCTTCATATATCTAATAAGTATACTTCAGTTTCCTAAAAACTACAGAGCAGTTAGTATCATAGGACTACTCACTATAACTAATGTATGAATACTGCTTTATACAAAAAAAAAAAAAAAAAAATCAATTACCCAATACATTAAAAAAGTATTAGGATCCTAAGAAAATAAAATGCCTTACAAAAAAGGTGCTTTGGAAAAGAAACCAAATAGTTTAAAACACATATATCTCATAATGACCTAAGTATTGTATTTTGGTATGTTTCCGTATGTATGCATTTTTATGTAGCACTTTTTTGTAAATTATTTGATTATCAAATGTAAATAATCTACTTTGTAGACAATTCAACAATCTAACACTTGCTACACAGTGTTAGCAAACAACTGTCAGACAGGAAATGCTGTCAAAAACTGTCCTTATACGATTGTGCAACTGGAATTGGGTAGTCCCTCGGTCAGACCTGCACCACCTACGCAAAAAGGCACCCGATCCTTTCCTTGTGCCTAGTTGTGACTCCCTAGTTTGATTACATGGAACAATTTGCTAGTGTTCAAGAGCTGACCACAGTCCTTCATTTAGCTCACCTCACTTTCCTCATACATATACTGACTAATTTTTACATAACAGAAAAATATGCCCAACTTGTAAGAATAGTATTTCCAGCAGCTAACAGTGTATAGTCTGTACATTTTCATTATAGTCCTGCAAGTGTTGAATTATGGTCTCTTGCACCTTCCGTAAAACATACTGACACAAGTGTCCAGTAGGGTAAGTGAAGGCACTCTGGCTTACTGCTCTGGGGTGATGTTGCCACAAAGCATACCATAATCTATTCATAAAGTAGTATTATCCAATGTAAAGATGTGTTACATACTCAACACATTGACATATGGAAAAGACATAGTACCAAGCAGTCAAGGAGTGCAACACATCAATGTCCCCATTTTCATTCTAATGTAGCACTGAGTGAGAAGCAGCATCCACTTTAAAATGAAAAGAAAGCATTTGGCAATGTTTCAACAGAGCTACACACCTATAAATATGTGCAATGTTCTCTTTCATATTCTTGGTTATTTTCCCAACAAGTGAGTATTTGTGCAGGATGAGCTGGAGTAACCCTAGTAGAGAGCAGGGTTATTGTAGGACGTGGGGAAGGAGGTGCGTTGCTTGTTAAAAGGCAGTGTGGCCGCATAGTCAGCCGTGGCCAGATTCAGAGTGCTGGCGCTCTTGGGCTTGTTCTTCATGCCCCAACTGAGGAATGACATCTTCTTTGTCACCTTTCGGTTCTTGGGAATATTGTTACCATCGTCAAGAGCCAGGCAGATCATGGAGTAGGTTTTGGAGAGGCCGCCACTGTAGGTGGCACTTTTATTAGGCTGCAAGGCACAGCAGGGAAAGACAAAGACCAAAGTTAGAGAGGGGCCACACTTTGTAAGGACCTGTATATTAGGATAGAGGTCTTAATCTAGAACTTAGATGCTGAGGCAAGAGATTGGCTCGTATTCTGCCTGGATTATTGCAACCTGCTCCTGTCTGGCCTTCTGGCCTCCACCATCAAGTGCAGCTGATTCAGATTGTTGCTTAAGTTGTACCTGACCTGTCAAAGTGCTCCCATATATCTCCTCTCCGTCTCTTACTACTGGCTCCGTATAGCTGCACGTATCAAGTTCAAGCCTCTGGTTATAGCCTACAAGACAACAGATCTGCACCCTGATACCAACAGGACACAGCCACTAGCTTCAATTTAGGATTAGGTTAACCATAACGCCAGCTAAACCGCTATGTTCCCCTACAGCTCCATGCAAAAGGAGTCAAAACTCAAAAGCTTCAAGGTTCTCTTTTCTGGCTCCATTTAGGCGGAATGAAGTCCCTCTGTCACGCAGAAC
The DNA here is from genome assembly GCA_900497675.1 of Arapaima gigas. Lineage (NCBI taxonomy): Eukaryota > Metazoa > Chordata > Actinopteri > Osteoglossiformes > Osteoglossidae > Arapaima > Arapaima gigas. The sequence goes on along the minus strand of UFQX01000479.1, from coordinate 68,129 downwards.
TGCAGAATCGTCTAACATTAATTGTGCACACAGATGTGTGTGTACTGTAATGTAAACTGGCAAAAACAGTTGTTGGATTTGTGACTACTTAGAAAATTGTATGTATTCTTTGTCGGGTGAAACTTTTTTCTCAGAGTTGTACATTAATTTGGAGAAAAAGTATTGTTTAAATGAATAAATAATGTACAATGTAAAATGCTGAACAAAACAAGCTGCCATATTTTAAAGAGAGAAAGCATGGCTATCATCTCAGCAAGAACAGCTCCCGTTCTGAAAGGTCATGGAGCTGTTACTCCTGTTCTTGGTACTCAGGAGTGTCATTTGTTCTTGACCTAGGACTGACTCTTGTTGCTTTAAGAAACCATACACGCAAAAAATGATGAAAATGAACAATAACAATAACTTCATACACTTGAGTATCCAAAGCAAAGCCAAACAGAGTGGACTCGTTTCTCAATGTCCAAACACCAGCAGTACCTGCTATGCCACTGTGCTACCTCGTGAATGAGAATGAAACATCAATACAACTTCTGAAAAAAGCGTGACTTCAGATACATAGGAGGAACAAAACAAGGCTCTATTTGGAAAAAAAAAAAAAAAAGATCAGCAGCATTCTCTGATAAAATGAAGTGGCAATCCACACTAAGATGAGAGAGTGACAGTTGTAGGAATCAGACCCTTTTCAGGATTTGGCATCAAAGCAAAACTGATACAGCAAATTGTGACTGGAATGGCTCGGTTGTCACAGGGGTGGGGCTCACCATGGGCAGGCTGCCTTCCATCATGCTGACAACTTGGACGTCCACGCCAGTCTTGTCCCAGTCCTTCAGAAGCTTCATCACCTCACTCACACCCATCCATTTGCAGTCTGTTTCTTTGACAGCAACAATGTAGTCACCCTCCTTCAGCCCATTTTTCTGTAGACAGCAAACACCATGCAGTTTCCACATAAGTTATTATGAGCTCACCATTAAACAATCAAACATGGCCGGACACACAGCCAAATTCCATACTTCAGTGACAGAATGAATTCAGAGTCCCATTTCCCTAGGGAGAAAACAAATAGCCTATTGTTTAAAATACAATTTGGGACAATTCAAGAATAACTATACAGATTAAAGCAAATAAATGATTTTAATATAAACTGACAAATTTTCCTTTCTGCAAACAATCCAAATACAAAATAACTGGCTTAATAACCAACCAACCAACCAACCAATGCTTAAGACATCAATAGACACACGTTTTCCCATGATAACCCCCCCCCCTCCAAAAAAAGATCATTCAGATGTATTACAATAAAGAAGGCAGGAGAGACACATGTACAGTTGTAGCATGTGTTACCCTGACGTTGACACACAGGACATTGTACTTTTTCTTTTCATTAGGTCAAAAACTGAATCTTCAGAAGTGGCTGCTTTAGACAAGTTAACTTCCCTAAATAAACATGTCCACTGAAAACACGCACATATTCTCTTGGTACATTTATCTGCTGTTCAATAATCCTGTCACTATTGTGGAATGTAGTGTTTCTTTAGTGTAATTTTCTTTTAAAACACCCTAGACAGCACAGATCAGAAAAACTACTCATATCAGACAGAAGCTTTTCATTTGTAATGTCTTTTTGGATTTAATGTATTTTAGCTGCTGGCAAAATAAATGGCTCACTTCAAACCAATGTTGAAGTAAACAGCAGCAGAAGAACATGCGTTTTCAACAGGCCAAAACTGAATTGGTGCTGTTGTGATAAAATTGGAGTTTTACCTCAATTCAACAAATTTTGCCAGTTATATCATTCCTGAAAACAAGGCAAACAACTGCCCTCTTAACTATGCACCTAATAACTGTGGCAATTCCAGTAATCGCCACTATATTATTTGTAAAAGTCCCCCCTGCCACCTTTTTTAGGGAGTTTTTAAACCTCTTAATGTGTAATCTCATGAAAGATGTCACATCTGTGGCAAGGCAAAGCTGATGTTCAGGCTGAGGCCATTTTATACCTTTTAGTCGGGGAAAATGAGCCAATTTCACCCCCCCTCCTCTTCAAGGGACAAATAACTGGCCCTGTGACATCGGTTTGTGGTTATGAACAGCTGAGTTGGAACAATAAACTTTTGTAAACTTCAAAAGGCTGTTGCTTAAGCATTAGTAGCAAAACCTGAAGAGCAAGTTTTGCTTCATAGACCAAGGTAAAATTCAGTTAAATTGTCTGAGGTTCTCTTTTACTCTGAACAATAAACATGTCAACCTTTAGCATATTAGCAGTTCAACAAGTACTCTACGTGAGCCTGTGATGATATATTAAAAAAGAAAAAAAGACAGCTGGCTTTTCAGTTTCCTGACAGAAACCTTGTTAATTTAGTTACATCTGACATATGAAGAAGCGTATTTTCCCTGGACAAAGTCATCCATAGTTTGGAACAGAACATGAAGATACTATAAATTCATCTGCTTAGTCAGTCAGAGTTTATTTTATTTTTGCGCTCTTCTCAATAAAGCAGTTCAGAGTACTGTCCCAGATTGTATTCATTTAACCCACACTTTTCTCCAAAACCATGTATAATGAATCCGATGCATTTAGTTGACATCTTTAAAGATGATTTGCAATGCTAGATACATTAAACAGCCTACATTCACTCATCTGTACAGCAAAGCAGTGTAAAACAGTTGAGAGTGACAAATGCACCTGAAGCCTGTCTTTGTATGGTTGGGGGGGGGGGGGCTGAGGCACTCTGAAGAAACCCATGTGAACACAGGGAGAACATGGTAACTTCACATAGACTGAATAGGGATGGAAACCACATTTTAACATCATCCTAGAGCTGTGAGGCACCAGCACTACCCACTGTTAGAGTATAGACTGATCCTGAACCTTTCCTGCTTGTGCATGACTCCTGACGCCCTAGATTCAAACCAAGGGCAGAGAAAACAAAACTCACCGCAGCAGAACAGAAGGGATCTAAGGACTGGACCTGCACAGGCCCGTCCCCTTTCAGAGTGAAGCCAAGGTCCCAGTCATGAGGGTGCAGCTGGACTGTGCGGGGGGCCGTCCAGCGCTGCTTCGCTGAAAACACAGAGAGCGGGCCCTGCGGAGAAGGACCACCATTATTGCTACGGAAATTCTCCATGACTCAAATTGGTCATACAGCTTAAAAAGCCCTCATATCCTGGTGGAGTGGGGTAACATGACAGCCACCAGGCCAGACTATTTCCACTATAACAACTTATTTAACAGCTCACAGAGGGCATAGGCACCCACCAACATGGATTTAGAGGATTCTATATTTGTATCCTTTTTTAACCCTTTAACATTACAGAGACCAGCCAGTATTGTTTTATGCTTTTTTTAGTCTATTTAAAAAAAAAAAGGAACTTGCACTGTGAACATATTATAGACCCAGAAACAAAAGTTACATACTTGATGAGTCAGTTTAATTTCTCACAGAATACAGACAGCCAAAGCCAAATCCAGGCCCTAGGAACCATTTTTTAGAAGAGACTTAAAATTTAAAATAGATTGCTTTAACCTGGAGCTATACATTTTATACATTTTAGTTTCCTGTAATAATCAAGGAAAATCCAGAAAATTCAACATGTGAAGCTTCAAAACAGTGATACTGCCCATCATTATTGCTCCAGCTGTCCCAAAACAAGAATGAGAGGCTAGTGTCTTAACAGGAAAGCATTAGCTTAAAGCCTTCCAAGCAATCAAAGATTGAACAAAAAAATACGTACAGTTGTACACTTGTTTTTAACATTTAGACTGACCTATTATGCATGCCAGTATATAGGTCAAGGACAACAAAGAAATGCCAAAAAATCTGACAGTTTCTCAGTGGTCCCTAATACATCAATCAGTATAAATGGTAGCTAAATATGCCCCTATTGTAAAATTAAAACTTTTCAAAGGTTTAACTTTTCAAAGTACTTTCACCAAGGTTAATCATGTTAGTAATGATATAGTAGCTCTCACCGGCCAGTTTCAAAAACAGCACACCAACTACAGTTGTCATGCATGTACAATGGAAGAAAAAAGAATTTGCCCCATTTTATTTTCTAACTGCATATTTTATAGCAACTTTTATCAGATCTTCAAGCAAAACATTTTAAACAAGGGAAGTCCAAATAAATAATAGAAGGCAATAGTTGTGTAGTAATGGCACTATGAACCACAGACCACCAAATAATGCTCAATGACTATAAACCAACACTTCTTGTATATGTTGATCAGGGTCTCAAATCAGTGAGAGTGGAATTCTGGCCCACTCCTCTATACTACCTGTAATGTTTAAGCTTGATTTCTGGTCTTGCGATAACATTTCATTCGGGGGTAGATCAAGAATCAGATATTCGATAACGTAAAACTTATCCAATTTTCGCAGCATTTTATTAGGAAATCATGAGACGAGAGGCCTGCGGCTCTCTTTAACAATCTATATTTTTGGCAACTGTGCTTTTCATAATATAGCTTTAAATTGAAATTTATGTTGGGCATTAATGCCCCAAATCAGGGCAGACAGTTTGAGAATGTATTCAAGCAGCTGACCTTAATTAACCCCTGGATTATGCTGACATAACTTGTGGACCAATTGCATTTCACAACTGACAGCACATCTAGTGGCCTTGCAAATGTAAGTAAGAAGTAAGTAACAATATTGATATTTTTTGCCTTGGACTTCCTTCAAGAACAACTAGAACCAAGAAGAAGATCTGATCAAGTTCTTTGGCTGCAGTCAGAAAGGGGTCAAATACTTTTTCATGACACTGTATGCATTCTGTCAGACAAAAACTGTGCAGTTCTTGAAAAATTCACAATCTGCATTGAAGAAGAAGGTTATTGACAAATTAGTAACCCACATACCAGTTTGTGGAAAAAGTCTTTGACTTTCACCTTTGTGGACATGGGCATCTCAATTTCAGCCTTCTGCTCTGTATTAGCTGGTGGAGGGGGGAAAAAATTTAATTATCCTCATCTTCCTGTTCAAACATTGTGTAACAGTTTCCCCTTTTGCTATTTTTACCCACGCAGGTGGGCTCCACTCACAGACAATGTCTGGTGCATCCATGTAGTCAGTAAACTCATCCTCAGAGTCATGCTCATCCAACTTGGCAAGGGTACGCCTGTGGGTGGCTTGTAGAATCTCCCGCAGCACATCCAGCTTACGTAAATGGTGGCACAGGTTATGGGTGCGAAGTGCCTCTTCGTGGCCCATGATGGCTTTGCAGAGATGTGCCTTACCTGGCGAGACACGCTGAACGTCAGCCGACATTTGCCGATTCACAGTGTCCAAGCATCTTACAGTAGTGTGAAAACAATTACAACCTTCTAATTTTGTAATTTCAAATATATTTTGAGAAATTTGGACATCTCATTCAGATTTAAATACTATCAGAGATTAGTGAACACATTCAACATGTATTTTATTTTTTTATGCAACAAAATTCAGTAAAACAATTTCCTGTGGTGGAGCAATGAGTACACCTCTAGTTTTGCTATTTTTCTTCCTTTACTGGATACAGCAATGTATGTATTGGTTAGTACTTGATATTGGAACTTAAAAGCTGTATGATTCAGCACCCCTGAAGCACTTAGTGTCCTTTTATTTTAGCAGGACTCACAGAAACATAATAGAACAGTTACAACCGTTTCCACTCATACTGACCCCACAACTTCCTAACTAATCGACAGTATGTAATATTGTAACATCCTTTCGTTACGAGACCGTCATCCGTCATAAGGCTGATAGTGAAAGTATTTTTAAAAAATTAGTGGGGAATACAAAGTTAAATACAGCGAAGTGGTTGACTTGCGTTTTTTCCTCACCTATTCGTTGACGCTCCTCCTTGTTTCTAAGGAGGTCGAGAGGAGAACACCCACCAGGCATTGTATCATACAGTTGAGCCATGGCCTTTTCTTGCTTGTCCTCATCATCGCTGAGGCGCACTGCACACATACCAACAAGTTCATTGAACTGGGGCCCAGGACTATCCCAGAGGTTTGTGAGCAATATAACCTGACACAGCTGCATAAGAATTACGAGTGATGCCACCCCACAATATCCTCCTTAATGACAGACCTCATATGCAAATAAAGACATCAGATCAGGCTTTGATCGATCTGTTCCGCAAAACACATCCAAGCTAGAAAACTAATACTGAGCCTAATTTCTGTTCATGTCCATATCATAGACTAGAATAAATGTGACACTGTGTCTTGCCTGAGAGAAAGAGGAAAAAAAAACATGTTGCATAATTGCCTTACACATTAATCTGACATGACATGATTCTGATCCCTGAATATGACCTAATGCAACAGAAGACAATTTTTGAAATCAGATGTTCCAAAAAATAAAACAATGATCAAAACTTCATTTGTTTTGTGTACATAACTTTGTTCTCTCAGAAGTACAATGCAGCACAGTGACATCAACAAAACATGGGTGGCCAGCTTCACCCTCTTAGAAAATGGGAGGCTGTAAGTAGATAGATAAATTTGGGTTTTACTCACATTCATGGTCAAGCAGAGCTGTGCCCACAAAGTAGTGGGCCAAAGAGCGATAGTGGTTGACCTTCACCTGGGCCATAGTGGACCAGAAGAACGGAACATTGTCTTTGATTGGAGACTGGACCATGGACTGGTAGACCTGCTCATATGTATCAGCAACCTGAGAAGGTTAACATTACAGACCAAAATGAGCTCTTCCTTAAACACACAGAAGGTCAAGTGTGGACCCAAAGTACAAATGTAAATAATCATTAGCAGAAGTGTTGTTTAAACAGTCCCAAACATCGTACTTAATGAAATACAATAATTGTCATTAAAATTACATGAAATTCACTCTATACACGTCCCAGTGTACTTAAGAGACAAACTTACACTGCGTTTTAGGATGGAGGCTACGGTTGTCTCTACGGCATACCTTAGCTGATTCCTGGGCCATCCGGACTAGGGACAAGAATTCATTGCGGATGCCAGGAAGGGCAGTCTTCTCATACAGGCACTCCTGTGCCTGTGCGAGCATCATCCGCACCAACATACTCAGCATGGCAGGGCTCATGTCGTAACTGGGTGTGTGTGTGAATGTCTCTTTCAGGTGGGTTAGCACCCCTGTTAGGAACACACGCAAAAACACACAAAAGCATATCATCACAGCTGCAATTCTCAATTTGTCTTGTACTGAAACTGAACTCCTAGTCACATTGTTTAATGTTCTGTAAGCACACTATCACTGAAAAAAGTAAACTGTAGATAAAATAAGTCAGACAGCCCCACAGCAAGGACAGAGGTGCTGTCCTAAATGCAGCTGAGAATCCAGCATTACAATGACTTTCATTTAATGTACTTACTTCAGATTGTGAGGCATTTCTTTCCATTCACAAGTAACAAATTCGGATTTTACATAACAAGAAGCACTGCGTGGCCTTTTGCACAGTTGCAATGTGGCTTGTGCTGTGTTGTTCTCAACCTCCATTACACCTAGTTTGTCAGGTTCATGTTATAATCTTAGTAGCCACAGCCCTTGATTTGGACTATTCAAACAATATCAGCCTGTGGCAAGTTGAAATTAATTTCCATCTTTCCAAATTTGATAAAAATGAAAGAGGAAAATGTTAAAAAAAAACAACATACAGCTTCTACAAGTCAGCTAAACATGTTTTCTCTTTCAGTAATTAAAAGTATTACCATCATCAAGGTTTCAGACTGTTTAAGACATTCATTCTTTTGAAGTACAGGGGACATATCACCTCAAGGCACACTTTTTGTTGCAGGCAAAAGTGCAACAGGAAAACACGTTTAGATTTAATTTGGTCCATTTGAATGCTTTAAATAAAATTTTAACAAAGATAAATCCCCATCAAACAGGAACAACCACAAATACACTAATTATGTTTGTGTGAGTCTCTGGAAAAATGCATGGTTATGACATTGCTTGGGTGTGCCTGCCCAGCAGTGCTTTCACCTGCTGCTTTCTGAAAGGCAGTGATGGCATTTTCCAGGCCAACACGAGTCTGGCGGTCACAGCGTGTCCCAATCTGGGTGTACAAGGCGGCCATGTTGAAGAGCAGACTGGCCTTCTCCAAGGAGATGTTCTGCTGGCACACAGGCATTCCGGTAAAGGAGTCATACCTGTCAGGACACAAAGCAGTTGCCAACATTGAATGCAATGGTACAGAGCTTCCTTGATTTCACACAAGTCAGTAGAAACCCCTGTCACATTTGCATGGCAATCATTACTAGCTCTCAGTGAATTTCAGTAACTGACTGAAGATATACCAGGTGAAGAAGATTCCATTCTGGCCTGAAGGAGAGAAGAAGCGACTCTCAATAAGGGACACATGGCTGTAGTATGAGGCCAGAAGTTCAATTCCTGCTTCACTGCGGCTCGGAGTTCGACAAGCCTGTCCAATCATACAGGTACACAAAATGTTAAGCACATGCTGTAACATACCTAAGAGGGTATTGTTGCAAGATGTTATTGTTACTAACTGCTTTGTACTCATACACTTTACCTGTCGTAAATCCATAAGGTCTGCAATTTCATCTGCAAAGTCAGACCCATCTTCACTATAGTGCTCTAAGATAAAATCCTGCCACAGAGAAATGCCAAAGAAAAACCTTTTAGGAAATTCATGACCAAAAAAAAAAGTCTGAAAAAAAGCTTTTTTTTTCCCCCTTTTATTGCATGAATTTTGTGCTAGAATTTGCTTTGGGATGCTCTATGAGGTGTGTCCTTGGGAAATGCATTGAACTGTTTTGCAAAGGGACTATGTACAGTGCCACTGTATTGTAGGATACCTTGAAAGGCACAGAGAAGTCCACCTCTTTGGTCTCCTTCAGCCCCATTGGGATCATGGGAATGCTGGATGACTCCCTGCATACAAATGAGACGTTACACATAGGTACTACTGAGCCAAATGAGCGCAACTGATGGTACAGTTATGTCATTTTAAACATTTTGCTTGCATTTCTAAGATTTTATAGTGGTTCCTTTGTGTCATACTGCTTAAGGTTTCAATAAGCACAATGGTCAGCTGATCGTAAATATGTATTTTAAGGTTGGCAAAAAACTACAGCTTAAATGGTACGAAAGAAGATTACCAGGAGAAGCTCTCCTCCTCATTTTGCACCTCCATCCACACCGATATTGTATCCCTGAGCTATTTTGATCTATACCACTGCATTTATACCCCTTTGTGCATGGAAGATTTTACTTTTTCCCCCCCAACTTGGTCATTTTATGCTTATATTCCACAGGTACAATAGGTGATTATATTCAGCAATGTAAATCAAGTTTGTACAGCACAACAAAGACAGTACTCTCAAAGGGTATTACAGACTGCCAGTACTCAAGTATACCAGGGGCAGAGGAGAGAGAGGGGGTGCTCCTTACAGAAGGGAAATGTTATTGCTTGTGATCAGCTCTCTTCCTGAGCCGACTCGGGTTGCTGATATTTTTATCCATCATTGTCAGCAGATGAAAAAACTATTTATGTTAAACAATTTCTGGCCCACCCTCCAAGCCCTATTTATTTTGGCCTTTGAAATAGTGCAATTTATCCTTTTAAACCTTCTTTAAGATTATAGTGACTAAGAAACCAATTTGGAATTGACTGCATGCAATATTTTACACGCATACTAACATTTTACTTGCACATGCAAATTTGGAATAACTTCAGTGTTATTCTTGAAATTAACAAGAAAGGCTTGGTTTGGAGTATCAAATAACACAAAACTCAGAAAAGGGATAGTGGGGGGGGGCTCTTTCAGTACAACATCAAAAGACCATAAATCGTCTTATTCTAACGGATCTGTTAAATTATTTGGGGAGAAAACAAGGTTTAGAATTTCAGAACAGGTGTTTTGCAATGATGGTGAATCAACTGTGGACAGTTTTTCTCTACAAGCTGCGCAAAGCCAGGAATGCCAAAAGTTCAACATGCATTCCACGTCTGTTCTTTCAGAGACAGAGGAATGTGGTGGCACAAGAAAACCCCACATTCATTATGCACCTTCTCCTTCACGTATACAGTGGCAAGTAATGCAGTGAAGGTATGAGAACAGTACGGATTCCAGATAAGCTTGAAGTTACTGACAGATATTATTATGATAGTTTGCTTTTCTTCTTCTACTTACAGGTGCAACTCAATTCATGTGGGGGAGCTGTTTTATTTTACATAGGCATAGTATATAGAAATGCACTGAACAGAACATATTTGTTTGAATAAAGCAGCAAGCAATTTTTCCTCATTAAGAAAGTCATTATGTCACATCACTCTAATGAGACTGAAATACTCTCTTTCACTGCTTGCTAATAATGTAAGGTTGGGGACCTGAAATGCTTCAGTCTAAATCAAAGGAGCACAAGATACTCACTGAACATTCTGGTAGACTTCCACAGAGCTGTTGAGGCTCTCCAGCTGCTCTGTCAGCAACTGCAAGTTTGAGTTCACGTAACTGAGCTCCAGGGCTACCATCTCACGCACCTTGTTGTTAGAAGAAGCCCTAGAATCCGGAGACAGGGTAAACAAAAAATATGCACATAAAAACATTGAGTAACAGAATGAAAAAGGTACTACAAAACAGCTACAGAAAATAAAAGCAAGAAAAAGAAAGACTAGACAGAGCTGCTGTCTGTTCCTGTATGATGTGTCCCACGTTACATGGCAGATGGGCTGTTTCTGTGCCTCTGGCTTCTCACAGCTGATCATGAAAAATTCCAGTGACCACAATGCTAGCAATCAGTTCTCCACACACACTTGAATCATTGCTTCAGGACATGCCTAACCCCACAGAAGGGACATCGCCGTAGCCTGGACCAGGATATAACACACACACACACACACACACACGCACACACGCACGCACGCACGCACGCACGCACGCACGCACGCACGCACGCACGCACGCGGTTGGTTGTGTTAAAACAAGCTCACACTGTTGGGTCTTTAAGAGGAGTTGTACAAGTATACATACTGGACATTTTTAGGCAGCGGATGATGTCGTGGACCTGCAATAAACTTGGTTTTGTTTGTTAAAACATGAATAGACATTTTATTCAATGATCCTCTGTGTACACACGTGTTTTACAGTGTTTTCTGGAATGTTTTGTCCCTCCACCCCATCTACTTTATTATTTAATGTATTTTTTTCAGTTTAGTTTTTCTTTCACAATTGGTTTTAACAATTAAAGCATGCCTCATTTTATTTTTTTTTTATGTTGTACTTTCATGCTGTCTTCTAAATCACAGAATTTTAAGCTACTTACAATAATTTACCTGTGTATACAGCTGGGTAATTTCAACCAGAGCAATTTAAGGTTTTCATCAAGGGTATTACAGCAGGAGGGGGCATTTTAAGCCAGTTCCTTTATTTGTAAGGCTACAGCTCTAACCACCATGCTACCTGCTGCCTAGTGCACAACTGGACATCAGACGTGAACGAGGGATTGAATGTAGTGCTCTGCCATTACTCTCAAGGACTGATATACTAACACCATCATTTTTGTATCTCCTTAACTACAAATCAGTTTTGCTTGTTGCTATGGAGCTGTCCTTGGGCAATAAACTTTTTTAATGAACCAATCCCTAACAGCTGGCAGCACAAAAAGCCTTTGAGTGGAATGTGGCGTGACTCCTTTCACAAGGTGCCCTTCTGTCAAATTAACATGGGCCTGCTTTCCTCAGTAAAACTGACTGCAGTCTACCACTGAGCATAAAAACACTGGCAACATACAAACAGAACATTCTTCAACCAAGAATGAGTTTAAGAGAGTAAAGAAACAAAAAAGCATGGGCGGGGGGAGAGCAAACATTTAAATACCTGTGACATAAATATTTACCTGCTCATGCTTGGTCCCTGAAAGACCATATAAAAGTCAAGGTGTGTACTGATAAGTGTGTCCATGACATCAGTGGACAAGCACTGAAAACACCACACCTGGAGACAACCGCTATCACTGATAAACAGCCAGGTTTCTCACAGCTTTATGACCTTAGAAGACTGGGGGGGGGAGGACTGCATCCATACAGCACTCCCCACTAGAGACTGCAGCACCAAGGACCAGTGATCAGCTGCTAACTGTTTCACTTGTAAATATTAATTTCTGTGATTCACAGCACTTGTTAAAATGACACATTTTTAATGCAAGTAATTTTAGTAAAAGGAAACAGGGAAGACTATGAAGTGCATATATATTTAGCCACTAAAGTTACAGAGTAACTGCAGGTTCAATAACATCTGGCAATAACTGATCAGTGGTTTTGTATATTACCTTCAACATCTACAGGAAAATATTAAAACGTCCATCCATTATTCAGAACCACTTGCCCACTTCAAGATCACATTTGAGGGCAGTGGCAACTTTATACTGGCCCGACATACACTGTGTGCCCATTACTGATAGAAACAGTACACTGAAGAAAGAGCCTAGATAATTACTTTTTTCTCTTATTTTAGTCACCCCCAAATTCTACTTGTACATTTTTTTTTAATTTTCTGCAAAGAATGATTTCTTTACATTGCCAGCACCTCTTAGTACACTACTGGTCAGTACAAAGTTTTCAGGGTTACTAGCACGTTTATGTTGGAAACAATGTGAGATAATTCAACTACCCCCGCCCATACAGGGCAGACTGGTTCTTCAGGACTCAGCCAAACTAACAGGAAACAAATGTGTGTGTGTGTGTGTGTGTGTGTATGTATGTATGTATGTGTATATATATATATATATATATATATATATATTTAAAATCTGGCAGTGTTCCAACCAATAGAAGGAACTTCCCAAGAATGGCCAAAACTAAAGGCCACAGTTTTTCTAAAAGGTAATAATAGATTTGAATGACTGAAGCCTGGCAGACAGAGTTCGGGCTGTCTGAATAATTACTGTTACAGTGTACTATTCTTTAAGTTGAACATAAATAGCTCATTGTGATTTCAGTTATAAGTACTTATTCTGCAATATTAAAAGTAAACTGACATACTCAGCACAAGTTATCAACGAAGGGGAAAAAGGGTTATGGTCGGAAACTGTAATAATACGAAGATGCGGAGACTGAATCGAAATATCAGGATAACTACAAACAGTGTAACCTTAAAATTGGACTCATTTTATAAATCATCACAGGTAGGTTAGCATTCCTGTGTCCATATCAGTTAAGTACTGATGCTTGTGTGGCTGTATTTTTGCCCCTGATCATTTTTGAGATCAACATTCCGGCTTCGTGCCCACGCAAACTCCTGTTGCATTCGTGTGCAACTTGTTTTCCTACTGACAGATACGCATGTATGTCAAAGCCCAGAGTTGTCGGAAGCTGGCTCTGGCATCGTGGGGGTGAGCCAACCCACACAGCCACTATTCCCCAATGCTGCCACTCCCATAAGACCCGTGGGATCCTGACGTCAAAACACACAGAGGTGTGGCACAGACTCCAGGGATACCACGAACACCAAGGAAACCAAACACCACTGGGGCCGATAACCCTAGCTACAAGTTCTCATGTTTACTGTATCTGCTGCTCTGAAAACAGACAAATGGTTCTGGGAACATTCAGCTCAGGCCGTATCACAGTAATCTTAAACATTTCCAAAATACAAAATATTTGTATGGTATGGGAGTTTTCATCAAGTCCCAAAATTCAACAGATAAGAGGTGAGCATGTATTATTTGGATCAAAATTACTACCTGCAAAAGTTTAAATAGAAAATAACAACAGACACCAAGTGCTGTAACAAAAAAGACACGAAGAACCTGCAGGTCACCACAGGGTATGACCAAACACTTTGACTGTGGCTATTCACACACCTCATATAAATCTGGCATCTGTTGGTGGTCCCACAGGCAGTCAGCAGGCTCCACCGTAACAACAGCTATGACATAGACTGGGCCTTCCATGTGATTTGTATTATGGGCTAAACCACCAGTATGTGCTCCAGTGCTGCTCAAGAAATCCAGAGATGATCCTCTGCTCCACCTGTCACCTGTATATCATGTGATATGTCTGCATGCTATGATAAATCCATCCTACTTAAAGGCATCTGAGCTTTCAACCACAATCACTTTAAAATCACAAAACCCATGCTGTAAATGTGCCATTGTCTGATGATCGTAGATCATTACATTCCCAAGGTCAGGAACACATTGTGTGCTTTTAAGTTCCGGCTCCTTCTCTCACATAGTGCTATGGTAAACTGAGCAGATGGTACAGGTTGACTGCTCAGGTGTCACTCAGAAACATCTCCAGACTACTGCAACGGTCAGTGACCTGAAGGCCGAACTTTACAAGTCAACGTGCTCACATCCCGGTGTTATAGTGTGCAGATCCATTGCCTCTGGACCAAAATCCAACCTGTTGCAGTACCCTTGATCAAGGTACTGTATTTACACTAAGTTGCTTCAGTAAAATGATCCAGTTGTATAAATGGAAAAACAGGCATTTTAACATTCCAAATTGCTTTGGAGAAAACTGTCAACTAAATGAATAATTGTAAATACATATCTGTAGGATCAGGATGGTTCTGACATCAAAACCCCTGCCAACACAAATGAACAGCCTGAGACAAACTTGCTACTTATCCTGTATGACCACAAGCTGTGATTTATGAACAGAAAGTTGCTTAGTTTCAGTTCAGCACAATTCGCAATAGCAGCATTAACTTCAGTGGCCAAGTGAATGACCTTATCCAATTCACCTTGCACCACACCCAAGATATCTAATCAGACAAGTTTTCCAACCAAAGATCAAGGAAAGAAGCATCACAAGAGTGATGCAGGGCACTCAAACCTGCTTAGACCACACTGTGTGTGTGTGTGTGTGTGTGTGTGTGTGTGTGTGTGCGCACACAATCATCACAGAACATACCGTAGCAGATTCTCAGCACCCGCTCTCAACCTCATCTGCTTGATGATCTGCTGGTTGAGGCCAGCTCTCTTGTTCTGTAGCTTGCTGCGGCCTGTCTGAGCAAAGGGGTTGCAGCCCTGAGGAGAGCAAGAGACATATTGGTGAGCACAGAACATATGGAAGATCTTTGCCAAAGAGTATCATCATAATTCCCCAACACTTTAAGCCTGTAGTCAGTGTCTATGGATTAGAAATAGAACAGGGGGGGTCTGCTGGTAGCAGGAATGATCCACAATGCATGCCTGGCCTCCTAGTATCTCCAAGCTATTCTATACCTCAGCATTCCTGGGAGCCTGCTAGTTATACTACTGCTATGCAACTTCACTCCAGCAGTAACACACAAAACCTGAACACATTTCAATCTACTGAGTCACTGACAACAGGTGTGTCCTTTTCGCAATGCGACAGCCAGCACACACGCGCTGGGTCAGAGGTTCAGTCACATAAGGCAGCTCTCCGTTTTAAGAGGAGAGACCATTTTCCAACTAAAAGCCCCATCAAAAACGGGACAGGATGAACAGTCATAACATGATACCCCTTGAACTGTGTTCAAGCCTGCTTTAGGTTTTTAGTATTGCAAAATTGAGAAACCCATTTTAACTGTTTGTAAAAAATTGATAAAACATAACTCACCTCACGTTGTGATAATGACTAAGAAGTTAGTTATAAGGTAAAACAAGTTCAACAAATTTTTAGAATTTATGGTCTACAGACCTCAACTTCTGAATATGGAGTCTCAACATCTCAGTTTTTACAATTCATTTCTGGTAGCCAGTCATGTAACCAGACAATAGAGATGTACAAAATATGAATAAAACAAGTTTAATTCAGTGAAATCAGTCATCAATGATTTCATGACTTCAGATGTCTAGTATGGAGGATGACTTGAAGCCTTATGTAATCATATTTATAATAGATAAAAGTTGCTAAAGGGTCCAATTTGAATAGAACATCACCCAATGGTTAACAGACTGCCACAGCATAATAAACAGTACAGTGCAGCAAGATAGACACTGACACTGCTTCACAAAACCTGAGCAACCGGTTGTTGCCAAATGCACGTAGTGAGCCAAAACACACGTATTAAGAGGGGTGAAGATACAGCAACAGAAACCCAGCCAGGCATCAGGAATGCTAAGAGAAAAATTTCATGGCATGGTGGTCTTGCCAACCTCACCCCAAGATTTTGAGAAGTCTGATCCACCCAATAGTTACTCAGAAGCAGGCTGATGTTGTGCATGGCCTTTAACGGCAGAAAAAAAATTACAGCTGACAATTTAGTGGGGGCACAGCAGCAAGTCACAGCTTCTCTGAAACACAAAAACACTGTGTACATTTGAACAGAGAGCAAAGGTGTGTCACTTCTATGTTGTATCACTCTGTGTGGCTACCTTGACTTTACAGAAATGATGGGTTTAAAATATGTATGAAATGTTTTTCTAACATACATGTATAAAAATACGATTTCCACTAACAACTCAGTAACGTGAAACTAACCACATATTAATTGCTTATTCTTTTTACTTAGTTTATTTTGATAGCTTCTTTGCATACTATGAAAACCCAAGGTTTCCTACATTTCTGATATGGCCAAATCTTGCAGCAATGCATCACCATTCCTGTCCAGTACACATGTTGTCCATTTGTTTGTGTGGCTTGGTACTGAGAAGGCCTGGAGCAGATGCTAAGTCGATGCTTCTACCCTCAAACTGCATCCCAGGCTCAGAGCACGGTAGGCTAAATGTGTGCATTCGTCCTTTTTCCACATTGAGCTTGCCAGGATCTAACCCAGCTCAGGAAAAACAGAGCAGGCTTGGGAACAGATCCAAACCACTCAAACCCTACATGACGACATCTGGCAACTGAAAAAACATCTAGCTTCAAGCAGCCCTGTGAATCACTGAATGTGCACATTTATGCCTGATCTTTGCACCATGCCATTTAAATATTTAATCGTAAACAACATTAGAAAGCTACTGTATTCAAAAAATTAAATTTCATGGCAAGAAAATCTATTTGTTACATTTAATGGCAAATTTAAGCAGTATATCAACACTACAACCAGCCTCTGCCTTCTAGGCTTTTACTAACCGGGAAGTCCTACTGACAACTGAACTGAGTGTTTATTGCAGGCTTTCTGTGTACCATTTGGTCCTCTAGCATTTTTTCAGGTTTGTTCTGCTTCTTTCTAGCTGCTTTAGAGTGGTACTGTTAAGAATTAGAATAACCAAGCTGACCTAGTGTGGAAATCCCCTGGAAGACCAACAAGGACAATAAGAGAATCAGCTAAAAACTACAGACATTGCCAACAATAAAGAACATAGATAGAAAGAAGCAGAACAAAACACATTTTGTGTGAATCAGGTGTGTACAGACTGATGTGGCAGTTAGCTTATCTGTGAGAGAACTAGGCCTTCATTTAAATACAGGAGGCTTGTGAAGTGGGGCACTGTGGCTAAGACTCAAAAGAGCCGAAGGTTAGCGAAACAAAGGTTCTTTCAAAGCTCTTCAACATAAATGGCAATTCTAGCTGAAGCACATCACGATCTACAGATAGAATGTGCACTGAGCGATAAGTAACCTGGAATTCAAATACGCCAAGACAGCTTCACGGAAAAGGAGGCTTCTGGAAGACCCTGAGTAACCGGTGTCGGTAATGTCAAAAAACTAGTCACCGAGTTCAGCAAACATCACAAATAATAAATTTGCGGATATAAGACCACAACTGACAAATAATCGGATTTATGAAGCCTTTTGACAGCTTTGTGTTCTGTATGTTTTCTTGCTTCCTTCACTACACAGCTCACCCTGGCTCGGCACATTCTTTACATGCTTCAGGTCTAATTCACCTTCAGTGGATGACTGAGGTCATCACTCACTGTTTCCATAGGTGTAGGTGTGCAACAGGTAACGATCCTCAGCCTTAGCGTTCGTTCTTACTCAATACACTGTTTCGGGCTCCTGTGTAATGGGGTAGAAAACCTCAAGTGGGAGGAATGATATTCGTCTACTATGAATTAACTCAAGAACACGTAAATACTCGCTACCACGTCCGAGTCACATCGATAAGACAAAAACTACACGGGTCCTTTGACGAAGAATGCACTTGCACACCTTACCTGGGAAAGTCACTCATAAAAGCGCGGTTCCTTACAATACTGCCCATTTCGTCCGGGAACAAGCAAGTCATTAAATTATTGCTACCTTTTACATAAAACACCCTTTGATTCGTGGATTAATTGTCTTTAAATATATTTGTAAAGTTCGTAGGCGAGTTCTTAAGTCCAAAACAAAGCGCTCGTTGCGTGGCTCACCAGCACAGGTGTTACGCCGAGAAAGCGCTAGAACTTTCCCCACACGATGCGCGTTATGTGTGCACTTCCAGCACCAAGCTGGATAATAACAACGATTTTCACTTAGATCCTTGGGAAGTGCCATTTCTTCATTTTCTTCCTAGTAAAGATGAGCTTTTACTGGTCTCTGTGTTTAGAATAATACAAATTGTTTTAAAAAAAATATTCCATTTCCAATTTCTGTTTTACTTACGAAGTGCAAACATTATGCAAGATGGCTGGATGTCCAAACGTACCTTTTTAAAGTAGTTGTTTTCAACAGCTTGGCTGTCTTGGTCGGCTAATATCGTGTCGGCCATCGCGTTTGAGTTTCGCTGCGCACACTTGCAATAGTCGTCGGGGACGCGGCTCGTCGTTCGCGTGCGCGCGCGCGTGTGTGTGTGACAGCGAACTGCCGGGGAGGGTGTATTTCCACCCCGCAGTCACAGGGCCCTCCCAGCACGAGTGACGCCACCGCCCATCAAAGTCAGAACCCCTCGGGGCGCGACTCTGCCCCACGTCACATTGGCGTGTTTCTGTTAACATTCATTTCTGACTCACTTTTAAGGATTGTCTCGAGTCCGCTGTGGCGAAAGAGTGATACTGAAACGCCACCATGTTTGCTGTATCAGGCCAGCAGGTGGCGCAGTGCTTAGAGCCGTAGGAACTCGGACCGGAATCCCATCCCATGCTGTAGTTCACCCTGAGTTGATACTGTATTAGATGGATGCATTTAAGGTTTTGATCTGCTTTGGCTAAATAATAGCTAAACATCGAAATAATAGTTAATAATAATAATAATAATAATTTGAATTCCGAGCAACAAACGTACATGAAGCGTATCATTTCCAATGAGCCCACTTTGCCTGTTCTAAAGTTTTAAAATGGCCTACGTGCATGCCATGCATAAAGAGAGAGACGGAGATCTCCTAGAATCGTTTCCATTCGCATGAGCCTAATATTTCCTAGTGTTCCCAGTCCCTGGAGGCACGTTTTACGGCGTCCTACATCAGTGGCCAGATTCTCCTACAGACACACGGTATTGTTAGATCAAACTGGTTGTTTCGGGGTCCAACTAATAGCAGTAAAGGGGAAAGAAAAACTGTATTTCTCAGTTTAACTCAATATCCATTCTTGTTCCACCTGTTGTTCATCAGGTTTAGTCTGCTACACTCATGGCCTATTTATTAGGTACAGCTGGTTATTTACACATGCAACTTAGGCCACATGGTTAGTGAGTCATATGGTTGTGACTGAATATTTAAAACATGCAGTCAGGATCAAGAGATCCTGTTGCTGCTTGAATGAGCATTACAATGTGTAAGATGTGATCTAAGCGACTTTGAAGGTGGAGTAGTCATTATTACTATAAACACTGGTTCCAGCATCTCATATTTGGCTGCCATCCTGGGATGTTTACACAAAGCAGTGTCTAAAGCTTACAGAAAATGGTGTGGTAAGCAAACAGCATCCACTCCGTAGCACCTCGTTCATGACAGAGGTCAGAAGAAAAACTGAAAGACTTGCTGAAGTTAGCTAAAAGATCACAAGTGGAACGGTGATGTTGTGCACCAGGGTACCTCTCAATTTTCAGCCTGAAGTGGTCAGGCTGCAGCACCAGAAGACCATGTTAAGTTAATCTCCTGTGAGCTCAGAGCGTGGAAGTGAGGTCCCAGTAGACATATAGTTACTAAAACTAGATAAGAGTACAAAACTGTGTTACCTGGCCTGTCAAAACCCAGGTTCTGTTTTAACACCTTTGTAGCAAGGTCAGAAATTATAGAGGAAAAAAATGAATCTATAAACCTATTCTGGAGGATGGCTGTGGTAGAGACTGGTTGTAGTGATGTAATGGTGTGGAGAACGTATTCTTGGCAAACATTACAATTTAGTACCAGGCAAATATTGTTTGAATGCCACAGAGTACAAAAAACACTGGGTCCAGCCATCTATGGCCAGTCCATCCCATCTCTTTTGGCAAAATAGCATGTTTAAAATAAGATAAGATACTATATCAGCAGAATGAATGGGTGGGCAGAAAATCTGTAGAAGCAGTGAAGCCTGCATGAACTTAGGATCCAGTGGAATATGTTCAGCACCTTGTTGCTCACTTCATACTCTTCTGGGGCAAAAGTGTCCCACCCAGTAGTAGTTTAGACATATGTGAAAAAGGTTAGGAGTGTATGTGAGGAACCACTGCCAGAATGATTTTTTTTCCTCTCCTGGGCAGCCTTTCCTCTATTTGATATGCTTATTGACTTTCACCTAGAGAGAGCAACAGAGGGCAGCTTTCCATGATCTTAAGCTTGCCCACTATCCGGACTATTTCTGTCACCTGGCAAGACGGCTTTGTCTGTAGGGGCCCACGTCTGCCTGGAGTGGGCAATAAGCCCTTAGACTTATGGTCTCGGCTACGTAGTGACACGATTCCAATCATTTTGCATGTAAGTCAGTAAAATACAGTCAAAATAATACAACTAGCCTCTTTGGCACCAAAGCCTGATTCTTCCTGACAGAAACATGGTATCACCTAATTCTTAGACAATGAGTGACCTTTTGTCACAGTTCAGTGTAATAAGAGGCAAGCCTGAAAAGGTGAACAAAAAGGTGCATAACACCTTGAAGACTTGTCGGGCTTAGGTGCACTATTCCTTTCCACAGTCTTTACTTTTATTGATTGTATTTGTATGGCTGTTAGTGGTTGTGCAGCATAGCTACAGCTCCATGAGCATAGAGTTTATTTTGCTCCAGAACGCGCACACAATTCTTCGAGGCCTCTTCAATCACAAGAACAATTGTGAAGAGTGAATCTAAACAGCCTTGACACTTAAAAAAACACACACACACACACACACACACACACACACACACAATACCACCCTATTCTATAACAGGCCAATTTCAAATGGATCTATTAATTGTCCATATAGGAATTGTGACATTTTTAAATGCATGATTGCATATATGTTGAAGGGGGTTTACAGTAACAGTGTCATTACATTTACCCAAGAAAGACTTAAACTGTAGCTACAATGGTATATAAACAAGTCTCATTCATGTCTTGGGTGTTCCCTTAATAGGATTGGCAGGCTGATTTTGAGCTTTAGCTAGACTGTTTGAAGTCTGTGTTTTTTTCAGACGGCAGAGATTGTGTCACACGGGGCTTACAGAATATGCTGGACATACTTATGGTTTTTTTCTGTGGGCCTGAAAGCAAGGATTTTACATGGGGAGACACTACACACTCTTGTCAACAGCACAGCCTGTCCGCAATGCCTGCCTAGTCAAGCTTTTAAACTGGGTCGAGGCTTATGTGCTTCTAGGGCGTCATGTTACATACCTGTTTACAGCCACATCAGCACCACTGATTCCCAGCCAGGTCTCTAGTAAATTTTTGAACTTAGTTCTACCATCTGTTTGCTCTGATCTGAAGTGGCTTATCGGTTATCTCCTTGCAGCAGTTTTTGTATGACATGGAAGTATGGGATGTTATATAAAAGAATGCCTCTAGACTAGCAGGGGGTGCAAATCTCGTCTTTTGTCTCTTTTACAAAGTTGGGGAAAAGTGAAACATTTTGCTCCTGGAAACAATGTGCATTAATGCAAAGAACTTCAATTTCTACACAACTTTGCTTTTTACCTTTGAAACAGTGTGTTAGTAAATAATGAACAGTACTTTGTGTGCCATGCTTTTACAGAGCACCATTATGGTTTTTAAATATTCCCAATGCTTATCATTTTGTGAGTTGCTAGAATGTGATGTCTTCCGTCAGAAGCAGGAAAAAGGACAGGTGTGACCTGCATTCTTCTTGGGTGACACAACAGTCAGGCTAGTTCTTGCTCCAAAGAACATAAAATACAAGTAATCCTCAACTTAAGACGCACTCACCATGTGAAGGACTCACACTTATGACAGCCATTCAAAAATAGGTATATAAATAAACAATTTAATACAAGCAATAATTTAAGAAAAAGTCAAAAAATAATATTTTATATCGTCATTTATAGCCCGCCTACTGATCAGCATACAAAACTAAGTGTGACGTCATATACGCAACAATAAAATCGCTCATTCATTGGCCCATGACAACGAGAATCAAGCACTTTTTCCGGTTTGAAAGAACTTGTGGACTTAATTTAAATTCCAGCAATTATAAAAATGAATAAAGAACTAAATTAAGATAATGAAAATAAAAATAGTGAAAATAAATGTATTTATTTATTTAGATAAAGTTCGTTCCTGAGCTGCAGCCCAGGTTAGCCCAGCTACGTCTGGCGATATTGATAATGCCTGCCGACAGCCTTACAAAACGTAAACGTATACAGTAATATAAGATGATTGGGCGAAAAATGTTATAAAATGCATTAAACGCTGCACATATACCCGAAGAGTACACATCTTTGTGATTTAGTAATTTGACGATTGTGTGAGGTGAATGCCGGACGACACTGTCCTTCGCACCCATCGCACCCACGCGGCGATCGACCATTTTATCCACTGCAATCCCTCCCCTCTTCTTTCTCCCACCCTTCCGTGACTGAAAGTGTTTCTTATTCCCACTGTTAGATCTCACAAAGACACGGACGTGGGGGTCAATTTGGTACACGTTTTCCCTTTAGTGTGCGTCTCACAGAACTGAACTCACACCCAAAGCTTAGTCCGGCGTACTATATGGCTACTATACACAACTATACACAAGTTAAGACATGACCTAACATATACATTATAAAATATAAGGATGCCTATATGCGCGTTTCACTATTCCCCTGCCTACTACAAGGTGTTCTACAGTGACTCACGCATGCAGGGATCCTGCCGCTCAGTGTGCTGAGGTTGTCACATGTGAATGAAACGCACTCCCAGTTTTATTTTCTACCAGCTCAGAACGAACGTGCTTTGACACAGTGTGTCAGGCATTACCGACTGTCCAGCTTAACAGTTAAAACCTCTCCATTCAGCATCTCCGTCTTTACTTGAAACTGCTGACAGAGGCGCACATTGAGGGGCGACCGATCACTGTTTTGAGTACAAACTGATTTACGGCCCGGTCGTAAATCGAGGACTACATTTAAAAATAAAAGTCCTCTTTTTCTGTTGAATATGAAGTTTTTTTTCCATTAAAATGACATTAAAATTAAAGTTGGGAAGCATGACACAGCAAATAGCCTTACCTGCTGCTTAGGCATTACAATACAGCTCAGTTTGTGTAGAGTTGTCCTCCCCAACTGTTTTGGTTCCCTCCATGTGCTCTGGTTTCCTCCCACAGCCCAAACATATGCTTCCATCAACTGGTCGTTCTGTATTGCCCATAGTGTGTGCATGTGTGTGGCAACTCTGCAAGGGACTGGCATCCCATGCAGGGTGTAGTTTTACAACCTAGCATCGTATGATTCTGGGATAAGCTCCAGACCACTGCAGCTCTGACCAGTATAAAGTGGTTAATGATGATAGATGGATGGGTGAAAATAAAAATACACTGTCTCCATGAACTCCTATTCAATGCTGTCTTTTGACTGATTTTTCCCATAATGATTATGGAAGGATGACAATTTTTTTCACAGGATACACTGAAAGTAACAGATTTGTTTTAGTACCGATGTCATAAATTTCCAAGTACAACCCAGAAAAATAAACTTAACATACTAACTAAAAACAGTATTTGAAAGAATTCAAAATACAGAAAGATCAGATTTATAGCACTGGGAATTATGTACTCATTTGACCAGCACTAACTAGATGGAGTTGGAATGAGCTGATATGAACATAAGGACTTTTCTTGTGGAGCTCACGCCAAATCAGTATTCATCCAGTTTCAAGCCGCTTATGCTGTAGACATTTGCGGTGGCAACAAGCCGAGTAGGTCAGACCATACTTCCCTGTTTGTAGCAACAGTCTGTCTGGGGATACCCAATCATTCCTAGGTCAGACTGCAAATATAATCTGTCCGACATGTCATGGGTCCACCCCAGGAAGTTCTCCGAGTGGTACTTGCCTAGTAGACCTCCTGTTGGAAGAACCAAAGGAGGCACTCTGACTAGATATCCAAACCAGCTTAACTGGCTCATCCTGAGCAGAGTAGTGATTCTGGCCCCCCAGACTGCTGAATTCCTCGCTATGCCATTGAGAGTGACTCCCTCTACCCTGTGGAGGAACATCATTTCCTTTACTTATATCCACTTTTGAACACTTTCCAAAGCAGCTTTTGCAGTGCTCCGGCTACAGTACAAAGGCTTTGGTCTAACTTGCATCACTCATGAAAAAGACCCCAAAATGCTTAAACTGCTCCCACTGAGGCAGGTGCCCATCCAGCTGAAGATTGCATTGTACCTGATAGCTGGTGAGAACAATTATCTCAAATTTGAATTTGATCTTCATTCCAGCTGAAGCATCTGTGAACCACTCTAGTGCATACTGTAGATTAGATTCTGAGGATAGCAGGGCCAGAAATATCTGCAAACAGCAACATTGATACCCTGTTGTAACAGCTTCCAAATCCTAACTGCATCTTCATATCCTGTTTATGAGTTTCTCAAATAGAAGAGGAGACAAGGCATATCCTTGGTGCAGTCTATCATCTGCACCAGATGTCTTTGACTAAACAGCGAAAATGCAAACACAGCTGTTATTCTGAAGACCCAGAGCACAATTTCCATGCAGAAGACATCGTAGAAATCCATACTTGTACAGTAGCTCTCACAGAATATGCTGGAGCAAGTCTGTAGGCCAAGCCGAAAAAGCTCATATAAATTTAGTTTGCAAATTCCAAAAACCTTTCTATCATTCAGGCTAGAGTAATGAGCTGTTCTTCTGTTCCAAAGCAAGAATAAAATTGGTCCTGTGTATTCCCTTCTCCAACAACGTAGTGTTGACTTTCCAAGAACACTGAAAAATGCGATCCCTTGATATTTAGCCACAGCAACATCTTCCAGATGCCCCCTTTCAAAAATGACAACCATCCGTTATTTAAGAGTCGGTAAGTTATGTTCTATATGTTAAGCTGGACACTTATTTGTCCTTTTACTGTTTTATTAACTACACAGTTGAAGCATTAGCACTGTGTTTCGCTTGCTACATTCTGTCTCTTTTCCCATTCTGTCTCCTTGTGATAGCTCTTCAAAACACTACACGTGCCGTCACAGTTTTCTATGCGCTCCAAAAAATATGCTTTACCCACAGAATCCCAGCAACATCCTGTGTTGTCAGCACTTCTGGATTCAAATGAAAACAGTTTTATGGCA
Organism: Arapaima gigas; assembly: GCA_900497675.1. Taxonomy (NCBI): domain Eukaryota; kingdom Metazoa; phylum Chordata; class Actinopteri; order Osteoglossiformes; family Osteoglossidae; genus Arapaima; species Arapaima gigas. Next base: position 42,657 of record UFQX01000479.1, on the reverse strand, counting down.
ATACTAGCTGGGTCACTGTGCCGGACCAAAAAGGTGTAGTTGTGCAAAGGTACAATGTAATAGCACACTACGTAATTGCCAAACTGTTTTACTATTAAAGTGATTGTATTTAGTACATTTAAGTCAAGAGGAAAGGAAAAAAACAAACTTGTGTATCTGTGTGTGGTCACTGAACTCCCACTTAAAAGTCCACGTAAGTTCCCTGTCATCACCCATCCTGTAACACAAGCACTGCGTGCTGACATGTCACTGGTGACAGCACTAATGTGAAATTTCCTGTACTGTACAAACTGTATCAGCCATTATAAAAATGCAGATTTATTCCAACATTAAGTGTTTTCTAATTGGGGAATTGGTGTTTTACCATGCTGAAATCACGGGTTCATAGGTGCATAGGTGTTTTTTGTTGTGCTGGAACTGCATTACTTTATTTTTTCCCAAGTAAATTACAATAATTCTTTGGTATCCAAATGTAATTTGTCCCTGTAAACATATTGAATACACAATTTTTGGCAGCCAAGGGCCTATTTCCCATGATTTTAAATTCATCTTGTGGCTGCCATCAGCAGTTGTATCATCAGCAAAGTGAAATGACCCTCTTCCAGTACCAGCCATACTAACTCCGCCATATTGAAGAGAATCCAGACAAAACCAGCATATGAAGCTGTAGTCTCACTGAATGGCAGGATATTGAAGATGGAGGTTGACTCCGTGTTAGCTCACATACAGCAGACTATGTCCTGTAACAATAGCCTTAGGCTTTGTTTCAACTTCTTGACAAAAACTCTGTTTGGGTTTAATACCAGAGAGTCAAAATGCAGCTATTGCAAGTGATTTGAGAGCAAGGTCCCAGCACCACTTCTCATAAGGTATGGAGAAGTGTTTAAGAATTTGGTGAATGCCAGGGACAGCCTATGTCTACTGAGGTGGCTCCAAGAGTCACACACAAATTTTTTTAGGGCACGCCCTTTTTGTGCTATGACAAAAAACTGATGAGGATCTGGATCAACTTGTGAAGCAATGTGTTTTGGGGCCAGTGTGATGCTTGATATGGGCGACACTTCTAGTTTCTGTTGCAAAGGTTCCAGCCTATTTCCCCCCTACAAACTCGGAGCTTCTGAGGGCAATAATGTTACTTAGACAAAGAGGCACTGACTTGTTTTTTGGGGTTAAGAATTTTATTTAGCTGATTCAGGGGTGATAGTGGAGCACAAGCCTAAACCCTATCACAGATTCTGTCACCAAGTACGCTGGTTGGAGCTTACAACTCTGAACTCTGTACCAGAAAAGGAAAACAGTTTCTTTTCATGGAAACCTTGAGCCCCCTACTGGTAACGCTGCCTTTTGCTGGAACTGCTTCTCCATTAAGGGTGTTACTTTTAGAATTGGTGCCTGAGACACCCATGCAGACACACCAAATTGCAATGCTCCAAAACCCAGTGTGCTGAGCTGCCAGCTGCATGGTTGGTGATCCCAAGGACACTATAAGAAGAGGCACGACTAGAAGGTCCCAACAATCCTTCCTCACTAACATGGATTCAGATTCCAACTGTTTAGAAGTGACAGTCATTTATTCTTTGTTATCTTCTTCTGTTCCTGGCAACTGGAACCTTTTTCTATGATTTGTAATTGTTTCTAATATTAGTAATGCATTTTCTTCTGCCGAATTCCACACTTTTGCTCACAGAAACAGGGCATGGCAGGTACTCACTGTCCTGCATCACCCATTATCAAATAGACAAGCTTTGAATAATACAGACAAGAAACAATGATCGGTACAGAATAATTGCTGGCGACTGGCAAAGATGTCTTTCCATTTTTTGGTAGCCCAGCATACAATACTCTGCAGTGGAGCGAAGATCTGCAGAGCTGCTTGTGAATAGGTAACATATCATCGCAGTTGATCCTTACTCAGACTGACGTACCAAAAGCAGGAGGAAATGGCAGAGAGGCATGGAAGTAATCTCAGGCATTCCAACCCTTGGTGACAGTGCATGCCCAGAACTATGCTGGAAAAGCCAAATGGATTTGATCCGGATGAACTTCAAAAATTATTCCTAGCCAAACAGTTGGATCTCTTATTGCAGTATCTGGCTGCTGTGCCTATTAGCATGAAAAAGATTGATTCCCTTGTCTCACCAGCAACTGTGGGTGATCCTGTGGTACCAGTTCCAGTAAGCAGAGCAGTAAAGTCTGCACAAACACCACAGCCTACAGGGTCCCTCAGACCCTGTTGTATTATGTCAACCTAACCATTTTTGGGAAACATAAATGTGCCAATGGACTGTTATGTTCTGATTGTGATGTGTGGTTAAATTCATCACCCTACTTCTGTTCTGGTACTGATGTTTATATTTGTGATTATTTATTGTTTCTTATAAGCAGGTTTTACGGTGGATATACTTTTCTTACACAATCCAGAGACAATTGGTCTGTGTCTGGGTGTCAATAAAACCACCATTCTCAGCACTGCACATTGTCGGTGTCTGGACATAAAAGTAATATCTTACTATTACTTTTAGCAAGGATAGAGCAAATGAACAAGAGCAGAACATGTCCAGTTACTCAAACAAGCAGTCTTTAAACTAGGCTACAAATCAGGTTCCTTCCCCACTGTGACCTATGATGATATTTGACACAAGCGATGATAGCAGACACAAGCCGGTTTGCGTTCAACACTTTAACTTGTATATGATTTTGAGAAAAATAAAATATATGTAGGAAGTGGGAGATGGGGGTGTTCTAGTGCCCTGCCTGAGCTCAACTGCTGCAATACAATTTCCAACCACAAGAGGGTCTTTGATTTCTGGCTTGGCTGAACATGCACGTGCCGATTTGGTTTGCGTGTTGGTGTTGAGCTCCCACTTCTTCAGCAGGGACCCACAGACAAGGAACCCTGGCTGTCCTAGTAGCATATTTCGAATTAGCTCTGCAGAAATAAAAGCTATTACTCATTGTATACCCCAAAATAAAATTATAGTGTTGAAAGGAATAAGGCTGCTCATAAAGAATTATAGTTTTTGAAATGAAAAATCCTTTCCTCCACTGTCACTTTGAATCCAGTCAATGTATAAGGCCTGTTGATGCACCTTATTGGAAGAATCTGAGCTGCAGTTTCAAAGAGCTCCAAAAGGCTCAATACGTGGAACAACTGGGGTTTCTTTCCTTTGCGTTCCTTCAGGAAGGAGCAGGGTGATAAATATCCACAGCAGCAAACCCTCCCACAAGCCTCATTGCTTCTCCACTGTGCTGTTGCTATGCAGACACAATCTCCATGCAAAGAACTTAAGTGTTTCCATCAACAAATCATTTTCTTTACTAGAACATGGTATTCTTTGGTGTTGCAGTAGAATCCGTTCGAAGAACTCCAACCAAGATTTTTCTTTATTTTTTTTTTTTGCCTGGTGGGGGCAGGGAAGACATAGTGCTTTAGGTCAACTAATGTAGTAATGATGGAGGGGCAACCCAGCATCACCCGGAACACTGAAACCCATTTCCTCAGCTCTAAAGCACTGGTCCTTCAATGGGTGGGCACTTTCTTGGCAGTCTGGGGGGCAATTCTTCCTGAATCATTGTTGTAGTTGCCTTTTATACCAGTCACTACCAGGTCACTTAGGTTTGGTTTATTTCTGAAGAAACATCCCCCACTACAAAATGCTTGTCAATGTTGTAAGAAGCTCTGTCCAAAACGTGACAGTGGGCAACCCAGAAAACAGGAAATGACCCAAAAAAGAACAATTTTCTCTTTTGTTGGATGCTTATATCTGTTCAAGGACTTCTCACAAGGCTGGCATTAATGGAAAATGCTTCTGCTTATAATCAACTTCTAGAACCAGGGTCGGCAACATGTTCTCCATCGACCACATAGGGAGAACGGACAACATAAATTTAGTACATTAGAGTTTAAAATAAGTCAGTGAAACTGAGTGAAAATGTCCAGCTATTTTTTGTTACTATTGAGAGTTGCAAATTTTTTATGCAACAAAAAGATATCTGTAAATTTGTCAGAAACCTGCGCCCACCTGCACTTAGAAAAGGTTTACCTCCCCACGATTAAACAAACTGTCCATTTCCAGCGTTTTTTCTTTATTTGGTTTAACTTTAACTTTCAAAAAATCACTTTCAAAAAGATTTTTTCAGCAATTTTGATCAAATCAGACATCTCAGTTTCTGAATAAAAACTTGACAGGACTCAGATATGAGTTCAAACATGTTGCCAAACTTCATCTGTGACACATGCAGAAAAATGCCGGGATTTACAAATTGATTTTTATGACAGACTAAATGATCAGAACTAGAAACTTCACAATTTACATTTTCTTCATTTAATCAAGGATTCTAGAACTTTTTCATATCTCTCTCAGCATACATGTAGCTGGAATTAGCAACCTGTTATTCTAGCTAAACATTAAAAATAACTGGTTGTAAGGTGCATGTTCAAGAGTTTTGGCAGAGAAGAGACTGGCCTGCAGTTTTGTACTGAGTCTGGGGGCAGAGAAGGTTTTTTTTGACATTGCTGAGAAAAGGCCAGTTTAAAAGTAGATGGGAAACCAGGAGAGAGCAAAGAATTAAAGATTAAAGAAAAACTGTCGAGGAAGAGAAGGGATGAGATTGAGATTAAGGGAACAGGTGAGGGCTTGGTGGGAGAGCAGGAGGGTCACACTCACTTTCCATAAAGGGTTAAAATAATGGCAATGAGGCTTTGCTGGGAGTCCTGTAGAGGTCGAGAACCTAGTGGTGAAGAAATCCTCTTTATGTTTAAGGAACATAGGCAAAATCACCAGTAGTGAGGGTGGAAGAAAAAGGAGGAGAAGGAAAAAAAGAGGGAAGAAACAGTTTGTGGGGATTGTGGGCTGCAAATTGTAGTTTATTAACATTTTTTTTGCTGAAGAAGCAAGAGAATGATTTAACAAGCTAAGTCTGTGAGACCTTAAGATTTCAATTCAATGACATGCAATTTGGTTTCGTGAGCATGGAGTGTATCCAGCCCAATGGGGTGGATGAAGGATGTGCTGTTCTGGAAGTTAGAGGAACCTAGAAAGGGGGGAAGGGTTCAAAGGAAGACAATGGTGGTGGCACCTGTAGACAAACTGGAAAATTATACAGTGGATGGGTAGGTACTGATGTGTTCCACAGATCTATAAAATGTAATAATTGTATACAGTGGAACACATACATCTAAAACAAGAAAATAACAATAATAATAATAATAATAATAATAATCATCATCATCATCAGCCCCAGCTGGCTAGCCTCAATTCAGAGGAGCCTTGAAAGTAGTGTATTGTACTACATTCCCGAACTGCTGTGCTTCTGAACATTTCATGTAGAATGGCCCCACCAATCTTGCGTATAAACCTTATCCTAGCTGCTTGTGTCACAGTTCTTTCTGTTAGCTGCTACTCAAACCTCATGGCCATAGGTGAGGCCTGGACATAGACTGAGTGATAAATTCAGAGCTTCTGAAAACTCAGCTCCTGTTTTAGCCTAGAGATCAGTAAAGTGGCCACTGAATGGCTGACACTGCACCAATCTGCCTTTTGAATTCCTGCTGACCTACTGTTTCCATCCCCCTTGAATAAGGCCCCAAGACAGTTGAAATCCTCAACTAAGGACAGTTGTTTGTCTCTGTGAGTCGCTGAGTTATGTCATCTAGAGTTTGAAGTTTCTGGTAGCCTATGAAGAAGCTATACTTTAAAAACAAGCAGACACTTGCGCGTAAAGAAGGTGCGTTCTTCCACATATGCGACTATATAAATGTGCTAGCGAAATTGCAGAATTGTGGCATTTTATCCCACATAATTGATGAAATCAAGTTTGTATAATTATTAAAAAATCTCAGACTTGTTTGTTTCTGTCACATGCAAGAGGAGTGACTCATATAAATATTGAGTAATTTATAGGCAGCATAAAAGATTTATTTACAGTAATTAAGTGCCCTATGACAGAATCGGGTCTACACCATTGTGACTTACTTAGGACTAAGTGGTTAACAATGAAGGATGGATGGATGGATGGATGGATGGATGGATTTTATGGAGGAACGTTATGGAGGGCATGGTGGCACTGGAATAGTGCTGCCACCTCACACCTCGTGGGTTTGACTCCTGCTCAGTCTATGTGAGGTTAGAGTCCACTTGAGGGTATGTTGAGTTTGTATGTTCTGCCTGTGCCTGCACCCTTCAGATATGCATGGAAGAAGGCACTGGCGTACTTCCATTCCTCCTCAGAAACCATGCTCACGAATCAATTTTGACTCAACAACACTCACACACACACTGTCTGCTTGGCATTTAATTTGCTCGGCGTTTGCAAGCCTCTTTGTCTGCCAGGGTTTCCTCTAGGTGCTCCTGTTTCCTCCCACAGTCATGTGTTTCAGGTTAATTGGCCACTACGAATCGGTCACGGTGTGTGTCTTCCGTGTGCCGGATTAGCATCCCATCCAGGGTATAATCTCATATCTTTGTGCCCAGTGACTCTGGGATAGGCTCTGAACTGCAGCAATTCCGACTGGGACTAGTTGTTAAGTATAATGAATGGATGGATGGACTTTTATTTGCAAAGTTTATTTTACTTTTTTGTTGACTTATAGGATATTTTTCTCTAAGCAACATTTTGCATGAGGACATCACAAGCTGGGCAATGTGTGTGTCTGAAAAAGCAGTTTGGGTAAGCAGGAAATAGCCAGGTGAAAATTTGTGAAAATGTTTGAGAATAACTTAGCAGTCAGCTTCACCATGTTTGCTGCGTTCAGTTAAAATGGTCTTATTTGGATTTTCTTTGAAAGCGTCTGGCAGGGTGAATGTGCCCCTCATCACAGTTACGGAGGGAGAAACTTAAGTTTTTTTTTTGTTTTTGAAAACTCTGTAAGGCCAAATTAAACATTTAATGAACAGTTTACTAGTACATTGTATTTTCTAAGCCTTGGCGACAATTTTAATTTCTCCCAACACCTAAGAAAATGACAGATTGTGTACAGTATTTGCTGTAACTTCAGGTTTTTGCGCCGAATTTTTTTGCTGCAACTTCAAGAACGTACTTCTGAGTCGTGTTCACTCCGCACGTTCGTGTTGCCACTGGCGGAGTGAAGTCAGTTTGGACATAGTTTGAAATATTTTGCTATATTTCAGCAGTCTTATGTCGGGATCACGTTTTTAGACATTTACTAGCAACATGAGGTAAGAGTTACAGCGTATACGCTCAGACACGCATCCTACGTGCACAGGTGTGGAGATCTCTGCGGCTGGAGACCCCCAGCGAGCGGCGTGCGCATGCGCATACTGCCGGACGCCCAGCCAGGCGTTTATATGAGCCGAGGAGGAGAACTGCGGGGGGCGTCGCCAGTGGGCAGTGAAATGGATGGATCCGTGTGTTGCAGAAGTAACTCTGCTGAGCGGCACCCAGGAGCCCAAGACAAGATGAAGGAAGATGACAAAAAGGAGCGTGGCGCTGTTTCCGAAAGAGTGACACTCAAAAAAGAGATCGGACTGCTCAGTGCCTGTACTATTATTATAGGTGAGACTTTAACACTTCTGCTAAACAGCTACTTCACTTACTGAGGGCCACTGGAATCGAAATTTTTCCGTTGAAAACTGCTGATTCCACTGTTTGTTTAACCTGAAATTACGGATTACATTACGAAGTAAAGTTTGCAAACAAAACTGTGTCTGTAAAGAAATTTTCTGAGGAAGTTTTCCCATTTTGGTTGCGACTGTCTATGTTGTATCACACAATTCTGATGTGTACAAAATTGTTATATTATCGTTATATATACTACGTCATGGCTCAGTCGAACGAGTCTGGACTCTTCTCTCCAGATGTTTGCACTTCTGGCGTTAACTTAGCGAATGAGCCTGAGGATTCTCTAAGCAATTCTTTGCTCAGACTGTAATTTAAAGAAATGTGTAATGTCTTTATTATTAATGCTTTTAGTTTTTAACTTTATAAATATGCCAAAGGGTGCCAAGCTCTCCTCTGAGAGCTGCCTCTGAGAACCAGAAGTCAAGGTGTGATCCACCACTAGCTTTTGAGTCTCCATTCTTAGTTTGTAGTGTTTTTTCAGGCTTTAATATACCTTCTCATGCCGTTATATTGATGCCTTTATCAAACCTGCTGTTGGGGATCTGAGGTTCTACGTAGCCAGTCAGAATCTAAAAAGGTCTTGTCTCGTGTTTGTGTGACACCATCCTGATATTGCACAAACGGCTGGAGCCTCTGGTGACAATAGGTGTGATAGGTGTGTCCGAGAGGAGGAGGAAAAGGAATGTAAAATGTATGTTTGTATTGTGGTTTTGTACAAAGGCACACGTGAGAAAAGAACAGCTTGCTTCTGCCTGTGCATCAAGCATAAACCCACCAATCTTGATGTTTTCTCATGTACTGTCCTCAACACGCCACCACCAATCCCAGCTCCGCTTCTCTTCTGTCCTAAGATGCACCAACAGAAACAAAAAGTACAGGTCTTCCAGCAGACTCTAAGAAATAATACAAAATACACTATACATTTGCTCAAAGTCACTGTCTTATACTTCTAACTATAGGCTTTTTTTTATTTCGGGCTTTTTATAGCCTTATTCTAAATCAGTTTTTTGTGCTCAACCCAGCCTTGGTGGAAATGACATCAGTAAATGGACAGCAGTGAAGTGTTAAAAGTAAAGGTTACAGATACTTACCAAAGTGTAATTTGAGTCCCTGAGGATAAAGAGTGTGTTGAAGTTGATCAGTGTTTAAAGTAAGAAATAACAGCAGATAAGAAAGCTTGGTCGTTCCTTAGACTGTCTTTATTGTGACATCTTGAATGCTAAGGAACTATAACTGTAACCCCTGGGAATGTATGAAAAATGATTAGACCTCAGCTCTCCTTTACACTGTCAAACTCTCCAAGCATTCTGTGAATAAACAGCAAAGATTTAATATGAAGATCACATCAGTATGTAAACTGCCCAAAGCCAATATTGCAAACAAAAAGTCTCTCTGTGTCATTTTTACATTACGGAGTTAATGTAATTAAAGCTTTTAATTATACATAATTTTCCTTCCAGTTTTAGTGTTACATTTTCTTCTTTTATTCTCGTGTTCAGATGGGTCACATTTAAAGCCAGGGGGCTTTGAAAGGTTTTGCTTTAACAGCTGCACAGCAGTGAACCGATGTGAAAACAATGAGTGACAAGTCAAAAGAGACAAAATGAAGTCTGATTTACTTTTCCTGTGACCAACAGTCTTCAGTGGTGTACCTTTGCTGTCCCAAGAACGGTTTAATTTCTCGATATACAGAAAACAGGATGACAAGCCTTTCTTGAGGGGTTTGGTTAATTCTTCTTTTTTCACTCCACAGGCAACATAATAGGTTCTGGAATCTTCATTTCTCCCAAGGGAGTTCTGGAGCACTCAGGCTCAGTGGGACTGGCACTGATAGTGTGGTTGCTGGGTGGGGGTGTTTCGACCCTGGGTTCCCTGTGTTATGCTGAGCTGGGTGTCACCATTCCCAAGTCAGGAGGCGACTACTCCTATGTGACTGAAATATTTGGAGGACTCATAGGGTAGGTACCTCAAGTGTTCATTTCTCTCTGTGATGGAAGAAAACAAGCCGAACTTGCAGTTCACCAGCAGCTCAAGTTCTCCCAATATTACAAAAAAATACCTTGTACTGGGGTCCTGTGGTCTTTGCTTCTGTCCTGTATATTGTTATGCATAATACAATAAGAAGTACAATTCAAGCTGTATAGTTACAGTGTTGTGGGGCAACACGTGTGGATGCAGTTAGTGCTACTGCTTTGCATTACAAGGACACAGGTGAAAATCCTATTGGTTTGGCTGTAGTGGCCTAGAACGGGGTACCTACACCTGAACTGATAGAATAAAAATTTTACAAATTGGCAGTTTTGAGTCAGTTTGGAGAAACAGCATCAGTGAAACAGGTAACTGTAAAGGCACTATCTCACATTGTTCCCGGTTTAAATTTAGCTGCGCCTTTTTTGCAACACCAAGGAACATACTTGACCTGAATAAATGTCCAGCTCTATAAATTTAAATAATGTACATTTCTTTGGGTATAAGTGTCTTTTGAAAAATAAACTAATGCAGTACTATACATGTTAGCTACACATACTGTCTGGCAAGAGCAAACTGAAAAAAAAGCTAATAATTTGGACAAAATGATCACGCTAAAATCAAAATTTTTATATATCTTCATGTTTTCACTGACTGATTTCTACATGCTGTTTGAAGGAGGTGTATTTGTATATTCAGAGTTGCTGGAGAAAGGATGTAGACTATTATTCATATCTCATACCTAACATGGAAATTAAGATTGTTTGAAATTTGACTCTTGAACGTTGAGATACGATGAAAAACACAATAATTGAGAGCTAAATGAGAGGCGTTCATTTAAAGATGAGTAAGCAGTGAGTGAATGAGAAATGAGTCCTAACTGAATAATGATTAATAGTGGATGCTGAGGATGTTTAAAAAGAATAGGATGTATAAATCCATTATCCCTAACGTCTTTATCCTGGTTAGGACAGCAGCAGTCTGGAGCCGATCGTGGAATCACTGGGAATGAGACTATTAAACTGCACCCTGGATGGGACACCAGTCCATCTCAGAGTGGCCACGCATGCACGTGCTCGGGGCAATTTATAGTGACAAATTAACCTGAAATGGATGTCTTTGGACTGTGGGAGGAAACTGGAGCACCCAGAGGAATCCCACAGAGACACAGGAAGGACATGCAAACTCCACACAGACTGTGCTGGATTTAAATCGGTGCCTAGGTGCTGTGAGGTGGCAGCGCTACTTGCTGCACCACTGTGTTGCCCAGATGCATTGTAGCTTTTTTAAAATGTACACATTGTATAAGTGTAAGACCATTTTGAATTGCTGAGGTGTAAATATTTGCCGCTGTTTTCATTCTCTTACTATTCTTTAGGCTATAATCATAGCACCAGAAGATGAGTCAAAATCGGAAATGTTACGTAAAATAATTTTTATGCAGTTGATAGATGCATACATAATGAGGAGATACTTAACAAACACAAAACTGTGCATATATCAGTGAAATATCAGTGGCACTTATTCTTTCAGATCATAAAGTAAGAGTCACAATCATGAATGACTGAGAGGCTCGAATTAAATATACACGATGAAAATGGTCTGAGGAGTTTCCAACAAATCATAATCTCTGGTATCTCATTTCTTCTTAGGTTCCTCCTGCTGTGGAGTGCAGTGCTTATCATGTATCCAACCACTTTGGCTGTTATAGCTCTCACCTTCTCCAACTACGTCCTGCAACCAGCGTTCCCTTACTGCCCGCCCTCGTACGTGGCCACCCGTATGCTGTCCACGGCGTGTATCCGTGAGTGTTATGAGCTACCAGGCCGTTCATTGTTGCCCACCGACTATTTTGCAAAGCAGTGCTGACGTTTTAATTGTCATCTAATTCACAAACAACCCACCAGGCAATGGTCTAAACAATTTGTGTGTGACAGTTTATCCATCCATGTTATGTGCATATGACGGATAGTATAGTATTGCAGAATACTTTCTACCTTCAGAAAGCTGAAGTAAAAAGAAAAACTAGAATAGCTGTAGCATATGAACTTACTGAAACATTTGCACAACTCAAAGAAGGTACACTTACGGTAGGTGTTTGTTTTATATTCTTACACCAGTCTAAAACAAAACCAGCAGTACTCATAGAGAAACATGGGGCACAACATTAAAAGTGTCTAACCAAACATTACATAAATACATCCAGGTTAGCACTCCAGTAACGCAGCCAGTGTTGACATTAGAAACACAACCACAACACACAAGGACAGCACTAAAACAACAAGAGAGGTAGTTGCACGGTACAAAAGACATCTTTTTGACTTTTGGTGACATATTTAGCATGTACAGCACATTCAGATTTTTATACCAAAATTATCAGTTGGATTGTAGCTTATATTCTTCGAGTCTTAAAAACATGTCTGGAATGATGTTGTAAGTGAGACAGGAGGGGAGAGACAATAACAGGCAGTTTAAGAGACTTAATCCATTAGCCTTAAATTACTGAAGACAGATTTGAGTAAAAAGTACACGATTAATGCTGGTTAAAGTTAGTCATTTTTTAAAATTTTCATTTCATTGTACACAGGTGTACAGCAGAAATGACATATGGTTTGCAAGTGTAACAAAAATCGACTGCTACAGCATACAGTGGACATAGTTAACACGTATAAATGCACAGTCATGAAAAAAGACTACTAGATCAAGGGGACACCAAACCCTCTTCTTTAATTTATGACATTTCTCTAGTGCTTTGCTTGCTTTTAACTTTGAATCTGTGTTACTATGTCAGGGAATGTACAGCAGAGACAAAAAGATTCAGTGTGGATGAAAGCCATTAGAAGAAGGAGGAGCAGTATTTACAGGAGGTGGCTGACCAGCTGACCTCTGCATGATGTGTAAATAGAGAGGCAGCATAGCAGAGTGCTTGTGACCAAGCAAGGGGACATGTATCAGCTGGTTGGTGCTTGTCTGAACCAGACAGGCTTTGGCACTAAGTGTCCTTTGTGACTGCTTGGAGTACGTAAGTTTACCGGGTGAAAGACAGCAGCTTTATTTATAGCAACGATATTTCTAACTGTCCTGGTGTACTGAAGTCAACTGGCTTCTTGACACTGTGCCACTCCAGTGCCCCACGATTGGCCTGGAATCTGAGTGCCTCAGCAATGACTGGTGACTGAAAAAGAAGGCTGATCTAGCGATAGGGGTTGTACCTTGTTGGCTCCCTTTTCATTGGGCCCGTGTCACAGGAGCCGACATCATTGTTACTTTTTCCTGTTGGTAGAATTCAAACATTATAAGTGTGCATGTAGGCGGCCCAGTGGTTTGCATTGCTCTCTGCATAGCACTGCGTGGAATCCAATGTTTACACCAATGCCAACCATGAGAATGAAAATGGAGTGAAAATGGAAATGGAAAATTAAAATAACTTGATCATCATGAACAAAAACTGAGCTAAAACACTGGAAGCCTAAATGTTCTGAATAAATTACTTGAAATCACTGCTCCTATTATGCTCAGGTGCACCCCCCCCCCCCCCCCCCCCCCCCCCCCCCCCCCCCCCCCCCCCCCCCCACCCCCCCCCCCCCCCCCCCNCCCCCCCCCCCCCCCCCCCACACACACTGTACACTAAGAAAGTCCTGGTCATATCCTCGACTGACCCCCAACCTCCCCTCCAGGCAGTCAGATGACATGCACAGCATGTTCCTGCAGAGGTCCAGAGGTTTAGAGTCTGACCTGTAAACACAGCGTTTATTTTTGAAGTCCCATCTGCAAGTCTGAGAACATTGTGTTTCTTATTATTCTTTTTTAAAAAGAGCCAGTCTGCATGTTCTATTTTGTTTTACTGATTAAGAAAAGAACAGAACAATATTGAGTCACAGCAACATAGTGACAAAAACAGAATATGAAGAAACTGCAAATACATATTGTAACAATCCGCGTCGGCGGTGTTACGGACAGAGGGCGCGATAGGCACAGTTGTGGGAACGCGAACTTTATTCTTCCGCGGCATGTTTAACAACACGCCCACCCACAGAACCATCATACATCCAACCCAGCCCCAGCGTTGTTGCCGAGCCCTGGGCTTCCTTCCATGGTTAGACAAATCAACTATTTCCAGAGCGTTGCATGACGGGAGCCACAATTCCACCAGACATTACCATATACACACATAGAACAATGCAAAAGCAATATGTTACCATATTTAGCCAGGGTGGTTAAACATCACTTCCAAAAGGGTTATTTGATGTTCCAGAATTCATTACAATTATCACGGAGATCAAATATGAATTTTTCTCATGAAAGTGAGTTAGACATTTGAGTAAACACATATTTATAGATGGACTTTCAGCTGTAGACTGTAGCAATATTTTTATTTCATTGTACACATCTTGGAGTGCACCTGGACATATAACTAGAGACATAGCCTCGGCTCACTCTGTGTTTTTTCTGGTCTTTCACCAGACAGTCTTATTCAGACGTTCCCAATGGCTTTGCACAGACTTCAGCCTGTGTCCAGGTACTGCTAAATTGATCCCTCAGCTCACCTCTCCTGATCCACAGCCTTTGAGATCCCTTCCCTGCTGTTGCAGTAACAGCTTTGATGGCTTTCCCCTTCTGACTCCCTGTGATAGCCAACAAACCATAGGCCCTATACAAAGATTTCCCTGCAAAGCCCTTGCAGTCTTCTTTGATGCATGCACACACCTTGCTCTCAAAGCATCTGAACAATACTACCCCACCATTTCCTTCTACTTCATCTTCTTTCTCTCCCATGGAACTATAGGTGCCAAAAGTTGGTTGTCTAGAAGCTTCAGGCAGTAGGACAATGTCCAGTCTTAGAGGTGTTTCTGTGATGAGGACAGGTTTGTGCTATCACCAGGAGAACGTAATTGGTGTTGGGTGCTGAATCTCCTCTTTCATCTTCCTTCATAAATGCTGTGTTTTGATTTTCTGGCTGCCAGATACAACCGTGGACCCTCCCCACAATAATAAACTCTGCCACATCCTTCAGAACTTGGTAGTGGCATCAATGATAGTGGCTTTACCTGAGTGCTCTTTTGCAGCTCTTGCAGATGTGCTCCAGTGCCCCTATCTTTGGACACAATGAGCACGATGGATAACTTCCCCCTTAAATAGATTAGAGTTGTACTTGGCAGTATGTCATAAAGTAGCTGGCTGAAAAAGGTACTATGCTAAGACTGTCCTGTCGTAAGCTTTTTCTGAGACCGTACCCTTCAGTACTTGTTTCTACCTAGCCCACGGTCCTTGCTGCTGCAGTCATTCAGTCGTTCTAGTTGTCTGTTCTTAGTTTATTGATGGCTGCACATCCTTTTGAATCAGCTTCGGCTTCCCCTTCCTCTTTCCTTCATTTCCCTACCTTGTAGCATCTTTCCCTGTATCCTGTTGCTACCCAGAATGCTGAGCAGGTGTCTGGAGCCACTGGTAATCAGACCCCCAGAGACTTATCTTTTCTGTCTCTTTGTGGTTGGGAGTTTTTTGTTTTCCAGGATTACATGCTGATATAAACATGCTTACTTTCCATGGCTGCTTGCTAACCCTTCAGTTCTGGTAAGTTCCTTGAACAGCTACTGTATCCCTCAAGCTGCTTTCAGAACACTTACTTATGCTTATCATCGGTGTCTGTACAATTGATGGAATCGCTGTTTCTTGTGCTAAAGCAGAAGTTATCAGTACGTTTTCCTTTTATCAGCAGCAGACATCAGGACTTTGATGGATTAAACTTTTGGTATCTGACAGGATTAGCCAACGAAATGCCTGCAAAATCCACCTACAATTTGGGCCAGGTGATGCTGTTATTGTTTAGTCATCCATGAAAGGTCAGATGGCTGGTTGTCTGACTTGTGACTTGTGAGGTAATAGACCTCTGCTATACACCCTACCTTGGACTTCTTTCCCAACATATTCATGGGCAGAGCAACTAAGGACACTAAGGAGATATACAATCTGTATTCCCTTCTTCTGCCTGTATCAATGCGATGACCCTCATGCTGAAATCGCTGCAGTAAGCCACAACGCGGCCCTTGATCTTGTCTGTCAAGTGGTACTTTTTTAATGTCGTATTCATTGGGTTCTGCGGTATTGGGCTATAGGAATTTTTGAGATCTAAACACAACATCACTAAATCTCTTGTGTTTTTACATGCCTGCGTACTCAACTACATCTCCACACCAGGACGCTCTAAGCCGGCAGGTACCTTGTGGAGTTCTTCCTTTTTGCACTGTATGCATTTTTTTGAGGAACACTGCTAAATGCTGAGTGACGCTAAAATAAAACTGTATGTTAGTGTTCTCCTCTTTAGAGATCCACTTCTTCAACATATCTACTTCAGGATTTTCCAGAAAGTATGATGTGGACATTCTGGGGACGGTGGGTTCCCTCTTGGCCTGGTCTCTTGTGTCTCACAAGGGGTAGTGGATGAGGACAATAAAATATATTTAATTGCAAAATGGTGGTGTCCAGTGACCAGTAGTGGAAAACTGGGATGGTGTTGTGGAATGTTTTCCTGTCACACATTTGGGCCTCTGATTCCCACTGAAGAACATCTGAATCTCAGGGCATAGCTGAACATTACTGCTGACCAAGTTTATCCCTTCATGGCTATAGTTTATCCAGATTCAAATCGAGACTTCTATCATGATAGTATACTTTGTCCCCAGGTACGCATCGTCACTGAATGGTTCCATGAACACGGCAGCAAATTTTCATTACTTCAGTGGCCTGGACAGTCCCTGGATGTTAACAGTCTCGAGCATGTTTAGGATGAGTGGAAAGGGTTGTTCACAGTAGGAATGTGTAGCCATCCAGTTTGCAGTAACTATGCAATGCAGTCATTTCCACATGGTATCAGATTCTTGTACAACCCATCCAGCATTTTGTAGAGTCCATGCCCAGATGAATTCATGCTGTTCTGAATGCCAAAGGAGGCACAACTTGATACGTGTACCTAACAAACTGGCAATTCAGTGCATGCTCCATGAATTAATGAAGAACAGAATTTGGGTTGTGGTTTAACAGGAATACAGTGGGGGGGATCACTTTTTCTTTAAGATCTTCTGAATAGTTGAATGGACCCCATTCCAGTAAGCTTGTATCCTTTAACATTCCCACAACAGATCTGTTGAAGTTTCAGAAATGACCTTCCTTTGAAACACAGCTGACATGTCCCTAATTTCTTTTTCTAACCGGATGCAATAAACAAATAAATAAATAAAATTTAAAAATAAAGGTCTCATGTGACTTTTCTGTGGCTACCATTGTGCTGTTGACCACATTTTTAATTTAACCATATCATTGCCTTTAAACAGTTTAACTTACAGTGTTTCTAGTTATGGATTTGATGCAGAATAATGTACAGTTGTTTATTTAAGAAGTGACAACACCCAATGTTTACACCATGATAAACTCACAGAAACGTGTGTTATTTGGGACACACATTTAAAGTGTTGTTTGCTTTTGTTTTCCCCTATTTGCATATTAAAGTCTTTAAACAGATTTGAGTTATTATTTGCAAATTTCATGCATTTATTCTAGGACATGAATTTAAAATTTGATCATTATTATCTGTAATATTGTTGAATAGGTGAATGGTGCATCTCCACCTAGTTAGACAACAAAATGCCTAATACCAATTCTTAGTTTTCTTCCCTTTTACCAGCAGTGGCAACGCAGTCATCTAAGCATGGCATAAAATATGCATTTAAGGATTTATTGACATGTTTTTTGACCACAAAATCACTACAACTTTGGGCTCAGATCAGGTTTCTTTCCTAATAAGTGAAGACTTACTCATATTACTTCATGTTTTAAATGCATCGTTCACTTACTCATTCACACTCTCTTTTCTGAAATAAACAGAAGAATAAACTGAAAACTCACAAAGGGAGAACTACTCAGAATGTCAAACGACTCAGGGTGGCTTCATTATGGAGACTTTATATCTTATTGGTAGCAACAGATATAAAGCTCACTGGTTATGTACAGTATAGGGGTTTTGATGCAGTTCTCTCCCTCAGCAACTCCTACTGATGGGGAGCATCATAAGTGTAAATTGTTCTTGGTTGTGGATTGCAGGACGAATAGAGTGTTTTATGCTTTGAAGTTCAGGTTAGACTCTTCAACCTTGTTCATTTTGAGATTCCAAAAAATACAATAAATACTGCCATGTTGGTGTGATGGCTCACTATGCTGCGGAAAGTAGCTAAAAGCAGTAAAACCTGCACGCATATTCACTTTGCATAGAGCAATAGCTAAACTAGTTATTATGGTTATTATCTGGTTCCATTTCAGTTTTTTTTTTAGACCATGGCGTTTTCTGTCTATAAATTGACATGCCCAGCAGCCAACCAAAGCACTGGTTGTGTATTCTTTATATTTACTCTCTCTCTCTCACACACCCACACACACTCTCTTGCTTTCGCTTAAAAGAGATGATTGAGATGCAGTACTTTTGTTTGCTTTTAAGGCTTGGCGCTGCATAATCTCTCTCATGAGGGATTGCTTGCTATCATTGGGTTTTGTTGCAGTCATTATTAACCCAAAGTTTAATTTTTGATGTTGCAGGCTCTCTTTCTGCCCAGGGAGCAGTGTTCTTGTGTTATTTATATATACCAAATATTTGTAAATATATCCATCCTGTTAAGCTTGATATTACATGGCTTTAGTTTTTGAGGTTGGAGCAGTTGAAGCTTATCATCTTATGGTGCAGGTAGGGCCTGAACAATGACTCAAGTCATAGGGCCCCCAACCCTCTAAGTCTATACCTGATCATAGAATCAAAAAAATATGCTACAAATGCATCCCTAATACCTGTTAATAAATGTTTGAAAAGTGCAATATGTCCAAGAAGTTTACGACCCAGAAATTGTCAGTACATCATATATGAATTATCCACATTCTGTTTTTTTCTCGGGAAGTTCAGGTTTGCACCACAGCAACAACATATTTCTCAGTTAATAAAAAAAGCTGAAGGAAATTAGATGGAGGCATGGGCACGTGTTTCATGGTGCTCATAAGGCTCACTTGAATAGTTATCATTTGACCGGATGCCTCTTTATTCAGTTTGTATTTTACCAAATTTTAATCTAGAGGTGAGCTTGTATGGTTGATAATGGGATGGGTAGCAGGAGCATTAATCTCTTCTTTTTCATCAAACACTTACATTGCATCCATAACAACCTTCATCGATTGTGAAAGTTTTCTGGTTTTTGTTTTAGTTCTTTTCCTTTTCTCACAGCATTCTCAGGAAAAATTGCATAGTCCTTGCCATCCTTACAATGAGATGTTGGCTAGTTTTTATTAGTTATAGTAACCTGAAACTAAAAATGGAGGAGGAAAAAAAATCAAAACTGTTGCTCTCTGGAGTGGAACCAAAAGTTTTACCAGCCACCTTTTGAAGAACACTCACCAGACCCCGGTCTTTTGTGAGGTTTGCTAATGTTACACATGTATATGAAACAAAACTATTATTTTATTCAGGGAAATGTAGCTAAATAATGAGAAACAGTAATAACTGGCACCCCATCCAGTTCTGCAACCTATATGCACAGTATGTTTCACCAACAAATACACATCTAAACAGTGAGGTCTATATAACTAATACTTAACTAATTGCTGCCATTTTTCTCAAAGCCAGTTTACAGTGTTATGTTCGTACATTAAGCTATTTACACTTATTTACCCATTTATATGTTTACTCTGCCCAAGGGAATTACAGCAGGAACAAGGGTTCAAACACAAGTCATTTGTTGGCAACGTTACTATTATCACTGTCACTGTCAATATCATTACTATTTCACTTTAGTTCGGAAAAAAATAAAATCTTTAATGAACATCACCTTTGTCGTAGCTACGGTTCTTCATCAAAGAGCGTTGTGACTCTGACCTTAAACTGTTAAAATCATAGGCCTCATATTGCACACTTCTGTATATTTCCAAGTTAAGAATGTGTGTGTGTTCTGGTTTATTCAGTTATTTTTGAATGCATTTTCTTCAGTTATCAATTTCATTATATTTTTAACAGTATCAGAGCAAACATGACCTCTATTTACTTATCAGTAACATGCAGCCAAATAGAATGTGAACAGTCAAATAGAATAGCTTTTAGCATGTGACCTTGACCAAACAGGCTTCCACATCTTGCATTGGGTGTTTGAGAGAGCTAGTAATCGATATCAGGTAAAAAAAACTCGTGTTTATAAGATGTGTCTCTCAGAATGAGCACTGAATAGGAGATTGTGGAGACAGCAGATTTTTATCTTTAGTCTTTTTTAAAATATTCATACCTTGGTTGACATTCTGACAGGACATCTCTTCTTTTTATACCTTACGTTTTTTAGCCTGACCATGTACAAGAAATCCCCATTTGTGTTGCAAATGCTTGATGCAACATTTTCCCAGTATATTTGTGTAAGAAAAACGTTTCTATGTTACAAACTCCCCGTCTGTACCATGTTGTTATGTTGAAATGTGACGCTTTGTGTGTCTTGCTTATATCGTCTCTGCTGGTTACCCACAGTGTCTGGATCTCCGTTCGTGCTGCACAATATATTACACCATCCACGTTCTGAGAAACCTTTTATAGCATCCAAACTGAAAACACAGAGATTTTGAATTGGCTGCCAAGCATGACTGAGGAGGATCTGCTGTGGTTTTGTGTTCAGTCAGCTGTACATTATAAATCTCTGTCACCCAACATTGCCAGTATTGCTAAATATCTGTTGCTGTACGAGGAGAGGAGAGAGAGAAACAGTGAGAGCGAGAAATTAGTTTAGTTAGTTTTGCAGGTATTTTTACAGTGTTTTAGTGACATTTGGGGAAACAGATTTGGGGGTAGAACAGATTATAATTTTTTTCTCATTTAAAAAAAGGGAAATAGGCTCCCTATGTATGTTTTCAGGAACGGATTAGGAATGTAAACTGAGGTATTACTGTAGTTTTAATTGTATTATTGTTTAAAGTCAATACAATCACTCTCGGTCACTATCATTTTCTACTTGGACAGGATACCAGTCCATCGCAGGGTAACCACACACATGCTGTCGCACACTAAACACAATTTAGAGTCATCAACCCACCTGAAACAAGTCTTTGGACTGTGGGCATAACACATACAAATTCCACACAAACTGAAGTAAAACCCGTGTTGAAATAGGTCAGGTGCTATGAGATCAAAACAAATTAAGGACGGATGTATATCATACTAACAAATGTATTTATGACCACGTTAAGCAATATAACATAACAAGATTTGGAAAATAAAAGCAGAAATATTTTAAATATTTGTTAAAATAAAAAAAAGCTTTTCTTGGGAAACAGTTCACGTAACTTCATGTGATAGTAGAAGTTCCCAAAGTTCACGTAATTTCAGCCACGTAAGCCGTGCCAGCTCAACCAAGCCCCTCTGTCCAATTTAATCTCTGACAAAGTTGAGCTAGTTATGTACTTCACTTGAACAGTATCTTGAGAGATGTCTGCTGTTTTTGAACAGCTTATGGGGTCCTTTGAGGGCAAAGTGGCAACTCTGACCACTATGCCACCTGCTGCCCATATGTGTTTTCTCTGCAGTGCTCCTGACCTGGGTAAATTGTTCCAGTGTGCGTTGGGCCACCAGGATCCAGGATGTGTTCACAGTGGGGAAGCTGCTCGCACTGGGGCTCATTATTGTGGTGGGCTTGGTCCAGATCTGCAAAGGTGAGGCGCCATCTGCTGCATCAAGTGGGCACTGCAGTGCACTGACAGTACAACCATCCTCTATGGCTGGGGTCTCAAACTCAGTGTGTTTTGTATACTGGTGTCAGGTTTCATCGTTTTTCATGTTAGGCTTGCCTTGTTTACTAAAGTTTTCTGGGTTTTCAAATGTGAAAAATCACTACATCATAATGTCTCTTTGATTTTGTGATTGGGATTTTAATACAAAAATAATTGAGAAGCTGATAAGGTTATAATGTTTACAATTAGCATTTTGTAATGAATGAAACAGAATGTAGTATACATAATAACCCTTCACTGACCGAGTTTGAGACCTCAGTGTGTTACACTGTAGAAGTCCAAGAAAGAAAGATGCTACAGTAGAGCTGATTTGCTTTCGGAAATTTTATAAATAGAAATATTGTCAACATTTTTTCACCTAATAATGTTTTCATTGTTGCAACAAAATTTTTTTTTTTACTTCTTTATCTGTCTGCTTTGCTACCCTGTTTCTTTTCCAAGCCATGGGAGGGATTTATTACAACTGTCTTGCTAAATGCTGCCGCACCAGTATCGGGGAGTGGAGCTTAGGGTAGCAGCCAGCAGATGACCCCTCTTTACTGACCCACTTCAGGGCTGTGTTAAGCTTTGACATACAGCTGTGTTTACCACGTGCGTTGCATGGGTTGAAGTGCAGGCTCAGCTTCCAAAAATATCATAATTCTACTAAAAATGTACTTAAATGTTGTACTGAAATTGTATGCAGCTGAAGCCTTGCAAAATCAATATATGCCTAACAGATGCTAAGAAATTGGGCATCAGGTGCTAAAATTGTAAGGTGGTCAATGCCCAAAGTAACTAAACTAAAGTAACTAATGGACTGTATAACAGCTGAAAGTAAATAGCAGTTGAAAGGGGGGAAACCTTATGGGGCGATTTCACTCCACAACTGGGCTCAGTTATATGAAGAATAGGTGTGGCTGAGGACTGAGAGGTTTAAATGATGTCTTACCGAAGCGCTCACATAGCAACAATAACCAAATGTATAGACTGAGAAGCTTTTTTCATTTTTGTTATAAAGATTACAAAAATATAAAACTTAATACATCTTATCTATTATTTACTAATGCCAAAGTCATGCAGATATGTCTTTTTATTAATTAAAACATTTTAAAATAAAAATGACATTAAAATAATATATTTTAATCATTTTGTTACTGTTAGTAAAATTACATAACATTACATTTTATGAGCCCATTCTGTATTTATCCATATTGTGTTTTTTTATCATTCTGTAAATTTTTTTCATTCTCGTAACTTACTTCCCCTCTGTTCTGTGTACCGTGGACTCAAGGATCTTCATTTTGTTCTCCTGTGTATAGCTGCTGTATAAAGGAGTTTGACAATAAATGATTCTTAAAATACTTTTCATTTCATGTAACTAGATTCAGGGACTTTTTCACTGAGATTCCAGTCATAGTCTGTTTGATGACCATCTTCCCAAACACATAGGAAAAATATTGTGATGGAATCTTTGTTCGATCTTTGGAATTAAGTCCGGTAAAAATGCTTCATAAGTGACGTATTGTACCCCATAGCGTCATTTGTTTCGAAACTTGTTACTGCAAAAAGTGTGATGGCCAGAACTTCACTAAACTGGTTAAAATACAAAAACTGTAGATAATAAAAAATCACAATAAGCGCATCAAATTTCATAAGAATCTAGCATTTTTTTATGTTGAGCTAAATGTTGTGTTATATGGTGTAATAAATCCTCTTATGGTCCAGAATGACAGTTACTCACATGTCTTCCTTTCGTGAACAACGGATTACAAATCTCTTCGTTACTATGGACGTTTCTAATGTCAGTTTGAAGTTCTCCATATGAAGAGCTCAGAAGCTCAAAAGCTGTTTTTTTAATGACTCTGCTGAATGAAGTGCAAATCCCTTCTCAATGAAAACAGGTTAATGAAAAACCCCATTTAGACAGTGGGGAAGCAGGTGTGTGAATCCAGAGCCTTACTTTGTGTATTTACTAAAACTGATGTCACACATCTTGGACAGCTTTGTGACCTGTGTTTGCGTAAGTTCTAATAAGGCTCCTTTATGCATAGTAGAACAGACAGCAAGCAGCATGAGACAGCACTTTGCCAGGGTGGTCATCGTATGCCTCCTTCCCCATCCAGGACATTATGAGGCCTTGCAGCCTCAATCAGCATTCGAGTTCCTGAAGCCAGTCTCGGTGGGGCAAGTGGCCCTGGCCTTCCTGCAGGCCTCCTTTGCATTCAGTGGCTGGAACTTTCTTAACTACGTCACTGAGGAGGTGGTCGAGCCACGGCGGTGAGCATTCTGTTCTTCTGTGTTCTTAAATAGATAATGGGTGCATACATACATACTGTGTACACTGTGATGCATCATATTAAAAACAGGGAGCAGTATCTGAATATTAAGTAGCTAATATGGAGGAAGAAACTATTAAGCCATTCATCTACACGTTTTGCACCCATGACCTAATGTTTCTATGTAATCGTTCAGCATCACGCATCGGCATCGTATACGTGTGTGTGTTCATCTTGTGTGTCAGCGCATGCGCGTATGTGTGTATGGAGCAAGAAAATCCATTAGTGTCACATATATATATATATATATATATATATATATATATACGCTCTGAGTGTGACATTATTTTTCCTGCTCCTCCAAGCCTTTTCAGAAATTGAAATTGAAATTTTTAATTTTAAGTAGATCTTGTGGAGTTTAATGAACTTGACTATGTAAGAACATAGCTTAGTTCGAGAAGTACCTGCGTGCCAAATTTCAAGTCTTGAAAAACTAAGCCGGGTATAAAGAACAAACAAACAGAAAAAAAAACATAAGAATATAAGATTGGGCTTATAGATGCAGAATGATATATGATCATATTATGTTCAAGTTATAACACGGTTCCCTCTTTTCTTAAATAAGTCTGATCAAGTCACAGCACAACTCATAACATTTCGAAATGAATTTAAGATGTGGGCTTTAAGGTGCAAGTTGAGGTCAGAAATTCTATGATTTTTGATGATTGAAAATCCTTGATTTGTCAACCAATTAGCTGAGCAACATTTAAATCGCATCATTTTTTAAAATTTCACTTTAAACACGGAATTTAGACTCTTACCAGGGCAAGTGTTCTGCGCTTCATTTGGCGCACCGATGGATGATTTTCAATTCCTTCTGCTGCTGCAGCGTTTACATTTTTTAAAATCGTTTATTCAGTAAGTAATCAGGTTTCTTACGGAAAACTTGAATATACTGATGTGCTGTGTGTCTCATCAGGAATATTCCCCGTGCCATCTACATTTCTATCCCACTGGTGACCCTTGTGTACACCCTCACCAACATTGCCTATTTCTCTTCAATGACACCAGAAGAGCTCCTGGCCTCCAATGCAGTGGCTGTTGTGAGTACAGCGCCTGTCCCTCATTTTATACTCTTTGTGCCAGACATGACAAAAAAGGAAATATACCAGATTTTTGGGTTGTTAAGGGAACATTAGGGTTCAAGGTTTACTTTTTTGTCATTCTGCACTTGTACAGATGTACAAGAAAGAAAGAAATGTAGTTGCCCTGGACCACAGAGCAAAATACACTAAACACACTGCATTGACACACACTACAGGATGGCACATAACCTCACAGAAGCACATGCAGGGGGCAGAACAATTATGAAGGTAGCTGGTATATGAAGAAATACTGAACTGAGACAGTTTGGACAGGTAGATTATTAATTAAATGAATTAATAAGTGGGTATTTACGGTGGTTATGTGGTCATGGTGGTAATGGTGATCAGTCTGTGTTTTGTCCAGAGTTCAGAGGTTTAACAGGAAAAAGCTGTTACTGAATCTGGTTGTTTTGGTCCACAAGCTGCAATACACCGTTCCAGACAATATTGGCGAAAACAGGCTGTGGGAGAGTGAAAGGGGTCCTCAGTGATGATCCAAGCTTTCCTGGCACACCACTTGTTCCAGGTAGTCTGCATGGTGAACATTAAACTCCTATTGATGGACTGGGTAGTCCACACACTCCAGAACTCCTGGGTCAGAAACAGGCCAGTTCCCATACCTGAATGTGATGTCGGAAGTCGAGATGCTCTCCATAGAAAATCTGTAGAAGTTGGGTGAGGATGGGAGATGGAAGTTCGGCTCTTTTCAGCCTTCTTAGGAAATTGAGACACTGTTTTGTTTTCTTGACCAAGTGAGATGTATTATGGGTCTGTTGGTGATGTTCATTCCCAGAAACTTGAAGCTGTGCAATAGGTCCACTGCTGAACCATCAATGTAGAGGAGTGTGGATGGTTCGGGTCCTTGTGAAGTCAACAATCATCTCAGTTTTGTTTACATTGATATTGGCCTTGACTGACAGGAGTGGAACCTGATGTGGACTCAAGGTTTGACTTGTATGTTCAGAGATGATTTTTCTGCTGACCACTGTTGTAAAGAGTGGTTATTTGAGTTACTATAACCTTCCTGTCAGCTCAAACCAGTGTGGCCATTCCCAACCGACCTCTCTCATCTACAAGGTGTTTCTGCCCACAGAACTGCTACTCATCGCATGTTTTTTTGTTTTTGACACCATTCTGTGCTGACTCTGGAGACTGTTGTGTGTGAAAATCTGAGGAGAGCAGCAGTTCCTCATACACAAACCTCCCGTCTGGCACCGAGAACCATGCCACATTTAAGTTATTTTCCCCTATTCTGAAGGATTATGCGAACATTGAAGCTTATGACCTGCATCTGTGATTTTATGCGTCACGCTGCTGCCACGATTGGCTGAGTAGAAAATCGCGTGAACAAGCCAGTACGAAAAGAATTTCCCTCTGGGATAAATAAATGTTTGTTCATTCATTCATTATTGTATGTGCATTTGGTGAATGGTACAAGTATGTGGTGAGGAGAGAATGGGTGGAGGAAGTCATTTCTGAGTGTGACTAGACAGCATGTTCCTTTTGGTTGTCTTCCAATATGCACTGAATGGTTTTTTGAACACTGCAAGCTTAACAACAGCTATACAGACTGAGGAGCCCATTGCTATCCAGCGACTGCTGGGGTTCTCCAAGACGCTCCAACCTACAGTGCTGACCAAGTACATATTTTAACTGAGAATCTCATGCTCTTACTCACGTTCATAGGTCATATGTGTGAATTTATGACAAAAGATTTGAAAACCCCAGGTCTGAAATGACCTTTTGTGCCCTTGTGGTGGTGACTCTACTTCTCTGCCATGCTCTAGACATTTGGGGAGAAGCTTCTGGGAGTTTTCTCCTCCATCATGCCCATCTCTGTGGCCCTGTCAACCTTTGGGGGTATCAATGGCTACCTCTTCACTTCCTCCAGGTGGGATCACATATAGATCTCTGAAAGTCCAACTGAAACAAAAATGTTAATATTCCTTATTTCACAATCTTTGATTTGAATTAAGATGTTAAAAGTATTAAATCACAAGGAGGCTAAAACAGATGTGAGTGTACATAAGAGGCCACAGTATTTAACTTTAATGGATATTTCTTCTTACACTGCGACTTCTCATTTCAGAATTGCAAAGATCTTTGAAAAAGGAATACCAGTAAATGTGCCTGTCCCATTGAAGAGAAGAATATGTCTCTTGGGTTACAATTTTTTTTGCTATTTCCAGATTGTGCTTCTCTGGGGCCAGAGAGGGGCACCTGCCGAGCCTGCTGGCCATGATCCATCTGAAGCACTGCACCCCCATTCCTGCCCTTATGCTTTGTGTAAGACCCTGTGGTCTACATACATTCCTGTTCAACTTTTTCCTATTGCTGGTTAACAGTTATGACTATTGTCTGGTAATATGATAGTTGGGTGCTGTTTGTGTTTTGTTTGTACAGGAGTGAGCTTTACCACTCAGAGCAGGTTTTGATGGTAGTTATTAAGGTATTCCTTGTCAACCACAGTGCACTGCAACCGTTGTCATCCTCTGCATTGGAGAAACACACAACCTTATCAACTACGTCTCCTTTATCAATTACCTGTCGTATGGGGTCACCATCGGAGGTCTGATCTACTATCGCTGGCAGAAGCCTAATATCTACCGGCCCGTTAAGGTTTGTCCTCTTCTGGTTTGGAGGCGAGTGCTGTTCCTTCTACATGTCTCTTTCTGTGTCTTTCTACTCAGGCACTTTCTGGGTTATCCTAGTCCATGTCTCTCACAGGTGAACCTGCTGGTCCCCATTAGCTACCTGCTCTTCTGGGCTTTTTTGTTGGGCTTCAGCCTCTATTCAGAGCCTGTGGTGTGTGGCATTGGTTTGGTTATCATGCTCACTGGTGTGCCTGTCTACTTCTTGGGTGTGAGCTGGAAGGACAAACCAAAGTGCATCTATCATTTAATTGGTGAGTCTGACTACCTGTATACTGTTTATTTTAAACAATGGATACATATAATAATGCATTACATATTGGGTGCCACCTTATTCGTGTCAGCTTGTTCAGCTTGTTCTCTACCGTGTCCGAAATATCAGTCAGACACAGACCTAAGGATTGATGCAATTATTATAGTCTGGAAAACATGGAAAGTCATAGAAGATAAGCAATGGAAGAATCCAGTACTGAAAAATCCTTGAAAATAAACAAAAATCAAAAACTATGCTCAGAAAACATTGTGAATTCCTAAAATTACTTTATTTAAAATGTAAAACACTGTATACTGTGAGAGTAATTTGTTACTAAGAGTAATTTGTTTTTTTCCCAAATGTATTGCGTACAAAGTTGAGTTGTATTCTGTGTGTGAGCATTTCGCGTACATTGCTGACAGAGCCTGTGTGTGGCATGTTTCAAAGTGAGCTGCTGGTTATATTGGCCTAATAGTCTAACAGAGGTTGAGAACTTGCAGGAGTCTGGGGCAGCACAACGCATTGTTTGTCGTATCCGCTCTGCTGGCGGCTGCTAAAGGGGACATTAACAAACAACTGGTAAATTTGGCCTCTGGGGCAAGACAGCGGACAAGGCATGGCCCAAAGTAATAAGCAGCATGTTTCTGAGAAGAGGACAAGTGCCTTGAATGAAACTGAGGAATGTAAGAAAAATGTTTTAAAAAGTACAGTTAATGAAAATAGTTGGATATAATAATAATAATAATAATAATAATATATTTTGCTACTGATAGCAATGGACCTCAGTGTTTCCTTTAGCTGTTGACCAGGACCTCACATTGCCTGGAAGATATTTGGCACATAGCTTTAGGTTTAGTTTTAGCTTAGCAACATTTGCAAGTCTTTGAGCATAAAAAGCTTTTTTCAGGCCTTACAACAACATCTCAGTTAGCCGTAAGTGAGGGCTTTGAGACCGTTGTATAACTTTTGTTTTTTTAGCCATTCTGAAAAAACTTTGCTTTTTTCCCCAGTGTGTCAAAAAAGCTGCATAAACATACATTATAAATGGGGCAAATACTTTTTTGCTTTTCCAGATTTTCTTAAAAAAGTTCATAATGTTAACATGTTTATGTTATATATATATAAAACATAACAAAATAACAAAAACATAAACATTAATTTGATATCCTTTGTTTGGTATCCAAACCAGGGGTGGTCTCTGTTTGTATCCCACACCTCTCCAAATCAGTCATTTTAAAGTTTGAATCTGGGATTAGTGTTGATTTACAGTTTTTGTGTTACATATTTTTCTTTTTATTTTTCATTTAAAAACAATTTTTTACAGGTTAAAATTTATAAAGATGTTTAGAATGAAAAATGAAAACATTCTGAACATTTTAATATTGGCCTTAGTAGGTGTTTTTGCTTTTGTTAATAATGTAACCCCTTGGTTTAGGGGTTAAGTCAAGCTGTTGTCGTACCCCATGCTAATGCCCAGACTTGTTTGACTGACATTACATGACATTACATTTATTCATTCAGCTGATGCTGTTCAAAGCGAATTACCATGGTTTATCCAGTTATACAGCTAGATACGTTTGCCAAAAGGCAATGCCAGTGTTGTTGTATTGTTTTGCGTTTGACATCTCTGACATCCTTCAACTTATGTTTTTTTCAGCATCCATCACATACATGGGACAGAAGATGTGCTTTGTCGTGTTCCCCCAGATTGATCCCCTTGAACACGATGACCAGTCCCAGTCCTAAGCTTAACTTTCAGAAGAAGCCTTCATTTGTCTTTTCTGCTTTCCTTCTCTCCCAACTCCACAACCCCAAGTGGTCTTTTCTTGAAAGACTCATTAAATGTTTATAATTTTATAATGACAAGACTTTTAAATTGTTCTAATATTTTTTATTAGGAATTTTACAGGAAAAATGTTTTAAGCTAAATTTGGTAATATAAATGTGTTCTATAATTATATCTTTGCATTGTTCCGTAGCAGCAACAAGTGCATGGTTTACGACTTCTGATCCAGTGCAAAATGACTGTGCCAGACTTCTGTGCTCATAACTATATTGCTAAACAGACCATTGTGGATGGGTTGTGTTTTCACTCACTCTCAGACTCACTGAGCAGCCATGCTGCATCAGTATAATCCAGGTCCAGAGTTGGAGAGAAAATTCACTTTACTGCAGTTTTTGCAGCAGTTCTACAGTAACATGAACCAGCTGTAGGGTAACTAGCTTTCTGCCTGTAGAAGAAGGATGTCCAGTGTTTAGTACCAAATAGGTCAGTACCACTTGCTGGTAAACAGCATATTTTTAGCTATAAAACAGCATGTTTTGACATTTAGTGTTAAGTTCTTGGGTGATTGATTTTTGTAATTTACTTTTTTTTTCTAAAGTATAACCACACTGGCCAGTTCAAAGTGCTGTAATCCATATTCACAGAAGAAGCACCATGTGTAGGATACTCAGATGATGTAAGATTCAGGTTTTCACCGCGCTTGAAGAAATGCTTCATGGGGAGGACTAGAAAGCTTGTCTATGATTCCAGCAAGTTCTTCACAGCTGCCTTCGGATTTAGCACTTTCTACCTACAGAAGAACCCAGTGGCAATGAAGATGCTACAATAATTTGTAGAAATTTTAGGTTTAACAGTTGCATCCCGAGGGAGTTTAACTGTGCATTTGTAGCATACTTGCTTTTGTAAAAAAAAATATATATATAAGCATAATAAAGCTAAAGCTGAATAACAAGATACAGTTTCTATTTTTAAAAAGAATGACATCTGTATGTAATGACGTGAGGTGTACAGAAAAAGGAAGCAGACTGTTAGGTGCATGCTTGCTGTCTTAGTGTTAGACACTTATATTCAGGCCCAGTATAATGAAACCAAGGTTTATTAAATACAAGTACAAGAAGACACTTGGGGACAGTTGGAGGTCTGTATAAAGTTGTGGTGGTGATATTCTGTCCAAAACACAGTACTGATTTGTGGGAAAAATTCAAGTTTATGCTAGAGAATTATTAAATAAGAACTCTAAGAGCAATCTCAATCAAATAAACTCATCTATAGTATTTTTAGAAAGCAAAAATATGCTGTTAACCATTCAGCAGGAGTTAAAATTAGACAGCAATTCTTTTTCCCTAAAATGAACAAAATTTTGGAGTTAACACTCAGAGGGATGTACTGTGCACACTGACAACGGTGATAATGTAGCAGCTGGGGGTAGACTCATGACAGATACACAGTCTCTTATGCAGACATTAAATTCATACACATTCAACAGTGCTCATATTTCTTTCTGATTTCTGAGTTACAGATTTATAAAATAAAGGTTTAATGAGAATTTTTGTGGTAGCAAGGTACAGTTAAGCTCTTCAAGCTAAAAAGTTGTATAGCATAACTAAACCACAAAGTTTTTAGGACTGTACATCACTGTGCTATAGCTGAGGACTAAAAAGTACGCAAAAACAAAATCAGAAATTTAATCCAGATAAAAAAAACCCATTGATACTGCCTGTTAAAACAAGAGGACTTGCAAGCCAGGGTACATTCATCACAGTTCAGCAAAGGATATTTAAATATAAACCACACAGTATACTTTTCCAGTCATATATTAATTATATGCCAAACCACAGAGCACAAAAACCATCACTAAAAATCTCATCTCTAAATAAAGTCTGAAATTTCAGTGCCAAACCAAATATTTGCAGAACTTTATAAATCACAAAAAATTGCACTTTTCTCATTGGATGTGATAAGGGCAGTTGTATTTTGGCTGGGTAAAAATGCCTAAAATAAAGGAAAAATTATAATAAACACGCACAAAGGAAATTTCAGTACAAGAAAGTATTTGATATCTGCCTCAAAAAAAAGAGGCAAACCAGAGAGTTGCATTGAAATGTTGCCGTTTGCTATCAGCTGTGGTCTAGTTTGCTGAGCATTGTAGGACGTCGCTTGCTTTTCTTAAAGCATCAAAAGACAGAAACTGAGGTGAACTTTGTCTTAAATAGTGGCTGTTTTCCACAGTGCAAACCGGATCTGCTGTGTCAGAAAAAACTTACTGATATAATATCTGGAATGAAGATACCTTTTAAATGTGTTAAATGTAGCGTTGGTAACATGGGTACAACTTGTAAAAGTATTCAGATGCTTGAACTATTTTCAGGGTTCATTTTTTCAAGATTTTATTTAACACTTTTCAATGTGAGTACACAATTTTCATTTGTCAATATAACTAACCAAGTACATTCTTTTCCCAACAACTGGTGAAAGTAAATGAGATATGTGCTCTGGTAGTTCTAGTTTACACGGGTGCAAAAAATCCCCTTAAGAGGACAAAACTGTCCAGCCGTGGACTTCTTGCTGTGCAACACTCAAGTAACTGTCACATTTCCTAGATAAAACACGAGTCAGTCAGTACATGTAAATGAAAGGTGTAAAGTGGAAAAAAGAATGTTACAAGGAAATCAGACAATCCTACAAAAATGCACTAAGGTACTAAAATATCAACATATGATTTCACTGAGAAAACAGCACTTGCCCAGATACTCAAGCTTTATCCCATCAAGATCTTCCCTCAGAAAGATCATCTTCCAAGGGAAGCAAGCTTTCATTCTGAACAGTCAAGAGTTGTGGCTTACAGGACAGTCAGGATGCAGTGAACTATCTCATGAAGAGCTCTGCGTAACACTCGCCGCCATGAAACAAAGTTTTTCAAAGCCAATCTGATGCAGCAAAAGCATAATCCAGATAAAATGTGGGAAACATATCTGAGGTCAGCTGTAACCAAGACTACACATTTAGTCTAAAATTTGAAGTACAGTAAAACTCTAGACATAACACATCTGCCTCAAGAAAAAATCCCTTTGGTGAAGTATGGTAGTGGCAGCATCATGCTAGTGGGCTGCTTGTTATCAGCAGGAAACTTAAACTTGTCAGATATGAAGGTAAACTGGATGGTGCAAATGGGAGAAATTTTGCAAAGGAACTTTTCTCATTCAGTTTATAAACTGACATTTTAGAAATGACATAATGTCCAAGCACAACCATTTACACAAGGACAAAAAGGTGAACTTCCTTGAGAGACCTGGTTTCATCCTGGTACTGTACCCATCAGGAATGTATGACTTGATACGAAAGTACTCTCTCCTGAAATTGCTGGGACAAATTTGCCAAGGAGAATGATTCGATATCCGCTATAGAGAAAAATTGAAAAAATATATATCAGCTGGAATCAGCCTGAAAACTTTCAAAACAGAGAAATACTTTAGCAAAACTTTGTGAATACTTGGAGAACTGCTGAAATATTGTGATAAATTATATCAGAAAAGGTGTTTAGCTCTACACATATGGGACATATTTCCCACGGAGTTAATTTAAGCCTCACATGTTACTCATGCAGTACAAAGGTTAGCACTTCCTAATATATTAATGTGACCGTTATGAGGCACCGTGTAATAAATATGAATCCAGCAATCCTGTAAACATGTGAAAAAGTAAAATATTAAGAATTAAAAACTGCGTTCAGTTATGTGGTAGTGAGTAGCAGTAAGTCTACATTGCATTCAACTAGACTTGCTGAACCAAAAAGTCCACCTATACAACTTCTCCACACGCTCAAATGGAATTTATTTTTCATAATTAGATTTATTTGTCTTGTGAAATCCCTCATTCAAAACTGCTGTGAGGATCCTCTGTGATGCTGTGCATCATCTCCTAGGTATGTGGCCACACCGACTGAGCCCCTGCAACCGTTCTGTCCACTCAGTCACACGGAAGAACCAGCCTGCATACACCAAAGAGCCATCAGCTGTGAGAAACCTTCAAGGGCGGTTATGCTTAAAACCAGCAATACAAGCCAATCTAAGGAAGAGGTGGATGGACCGGCTAGGCGGCAGCACTCTTTGTGCTGTTTCACACTATGAAAGTACTAATTTATTGCTCGTGTCACACAACTGAAATAAGTTATCTAGTAAAAAGCACAAAGAAACGCACATTTACAGCCACATACACACACGGTCACAAATGTTCTTTTAAAAGGGCTTTAGCCTTCTGTTTCCCTTATACATTTGATGGCTGTTTGATAAGAGCCAGAAAAAAAAATGGAAAAATGTATTAGAAAGCTTTTCCAGTGGAACAAAACACAAATTTCATAACGGTCAAGTAAAACTATCTAAAAGATATCACAGTAAAATGGAAGAGTAAAAAGGTAGATGTTGCTCCTTTAAACCATGATGCAATGATGTACCACAACCTTCCTGGCATTTCATCACTTGGAGGTCCCAGTGATTTCCCTGGACAGGCTGAATATACATGGGCTGGGCTCTCACCTTGAAAACAGCTTCAGATCAAGGCATCAGCTAGTTGTAGCTTCTGCTGAGGTTCCATCAAGCGCTTTTCTACCAGTACTACTCCCTGAGGTGTTTGGTCCTTTTAAAAAAGCACAAACCTTTACCACGAATGAAGATACACGTAGACTTTCCCAGCCAAAGTCATAACTTGAAGTGGACTGAATTGAAATAAATTCAATTCCCTTTCTTTTTTGTGAGATAAATCTCCTTTACAAATTGACTAATTCCTTTATTGCAGTTTTGCAAGAGCAGACATGTGCTTTACAAAACAGGTGACCAAGGAAATGCTAAGACTAGGCTGTGTTTATGTTAAATCGCAGATGGTGTATCATGAATACTGCACACATTTTTGTTCTCTTCTATTCAAAAAAAAAAATCAGTCAAGGTGGTTTAGACAGAAATGGCACTGCTGTTTGAAAGTAAAAGAGGGCTGATGGCTAAGATTGAGAGAAAGAGAGCATTAGGAAAGCAAAGGAGACTGACAGAATCTCTTAGAGCGATGTCTTTCAATGTATGGGCTCTGCTTCTGTATCTGTGTGGTTCCTGGGTTCAGTACAGCTTCCCTAAGGCAGATGTAACATACAGTACATGTAAGCCTGTGGGAAGGGGAATGTAAAGGTTAGTAACATAAAGTGAAGCAGAACTGAGAGTGGTGTGTGGATAGAGTTTGAGTTCAGCAGATGAGAAGGGACTCATCATCTTCATCGCTGCTTGGGGAACCCAAACCTCCACTGGGTCCATGCCCTTCTTGTTTTAGCTCCTGAGACTGATCTGTCTGGTCATCACTCTGGATCCCTGTGTTGGCCTGGGCTTGTTCCTCGCCATGAGCAGGTGGACCACCGAGGTCAATGCTAGATGGGGTGCCCAGGGGAGAGTAGCATCGCACAGCCACTCCAGGCAGGTTAGCAGCCCAGCCCTGCACAAATCTGCGAGATGCTCTGCGGCTGAGGGAACATGCCGAGCTGCTTGGC
This sequence comes from Arapaima gigas, assembly GCA_900497675.1. Classification (NCBI taxonomy): domain Eukaryota; kingdom Metazoa; phylum Chordata; class Actinopteri; order Osteoglossiformes; family Osteoglossidae; genus Arapaima; species Arapaima gigas. Next base: position 7,701 of record UFQX01000479.1, on the reverse strand, counting down.
ATGGTGCCAGTCTCGTGGTAGCTGTTAGACTCCTCCAAGTCCAACTGACCTGAGCAAAGGATTGAGGGGACAGGGTGACTACTGCAGATGCTCCTTTGCTCTGGGATTCTGAGAGAGGTTGCACACAGGTCCTCTTCCACTGTGTCTGAAGCAGATGGTGGTGAGGGCGGGCTAAGTGGTGACAGGGGAGAGGAAGGAGAGTCTGTAGGAGGATGGTACATGGCTCTTGCTTCTCCTTGTGGAGTCAGGCCCCCCGAGGAGCTAAGAGGATGGATGCAATCTGCAGTAACAGCTGTTCCACCTCCTGAACCAACTGCCTGATAGCTGTGTGAACTTCCACTCATGCTGAGGGAGGGCCGACTGGCATTGGGGGGTGTGAGCAAAGGGATCTGACCCCGCAGACGAGTCCCGCGATGAAAGAGTCGACTCCAGAGGCGCCCCAGGCGGCGGCGTGATGAGGCACGGCGGGTTGAGTGGCGGCGGATCTGTCTACGCATGGCTGTGCGGATGTTCTGGAGCATGGAGGCCTGCAGAGAAGACACCAATCGGCTGAATTGTTCAACTAAGTACATCCATATTGTCAGTCTTTTCAGCATGGTTCAGGGAAAAGTCCAGATCTATAGCATCTCAACCTTGGCAGCAAAAAGCAAACAAAGAGGACCTCGAAACACATATACCTGAGTTATGTAGCTGAACACATCCTCACTCTAAGCAGCCAAGGAGCATGAATCCCCAGTATTGATGGACCTACTGTTCTGTAAATTGCTGTGTGCCGGGACATTTTTGCCAGGAACAATAATGAAAAATGTAATCATGACCCAGTTTGATATATAAGCAAATGAATAAAAAGAAAGCAGAGCAGGACAGCTTTGTGTCTTTTTGCTAGGGACCACTTACATTATCAGTGGTGAATTTTTAACGGTTTTTGGGGTGAATAAACAGGAAATTTATTTTTGGATGTGCTTTATCAATACACACTTTGTGCAAAAATCAAGACAAAGCAAGGCACACAGGTCCAGCTTACACATATTCATGGCTCTGTGGAGGTGGACAACAAGGGACACACGGAGCATAAGATGCACTTCAGCTATACTTCATATTGTCCCACCCGTCTTATCTAATCACTACTGTATCTGATAACTTTTCATCCTTACTTGCAATGGACTTAAATAAGTTGCTATTTTGGAGTAAATTTTGGAAGTACAGTGAACTGAAAGCAGCAGTAGGCAGAAGCAACAACTGTTTATTGTAGCTGCAGAAAATAGTAAATATACATAGAAACAAAAAAATACAATACAGCATTTTCTGCTAAAACAGAGCTCATGCGACTGCTTTCCGTGACGGCCGCAGAAATTTTGTTGCTTCTAAGGAGATCCACACCTTTTGCAATGTTGCTTTATTCATAAAATCTTAGGTTGCTGCAAGTGACAGAATTTGAAATTTCCTGTTTTTAGGACAAGGATTATCTGATTTTTGCCTCAGTACATTTTCAAAAAGGAAAAAGATCCCCTGGGAAAGTCTGGCTGAAATCATACCAACAAAGTTACCATGCCCAGACTGGATATCTTTGACAAAGATCATCACCCTCAGGAACAAGTCTAGAAGCGTATCTGAGAGATTTATGATTTGGATAAAACAGAAATCTGATCATTATTAATGAATTGTTTGGTTTATTGGAATGGACTCCAAGCTAATGCAATGGAAACTCGGGTGGACATTGCTATCTCTGAACTCTGCCACCTCAGTTGCAGCTGTGAAAAAAAAGTGATTTAACTGATCATGTAGATAAATTTAAGACTGGCTTCTGTGGGGCTGAATGCAGGATCTCCGAACTGGAGGACTTCCTCAAGCCAAAAGCTAATTCTATAGCTGCCCTGGATCGGTCTGGGAGCAGATTTTGTTCCTGTTGAGGTGGATTTCACCTGTCAATTCCCTGCAAGCACTCTCAACCTGACCGCTCATCCGAGGACCATCCTGGTCCGGTTTCTGCCCCTGTTTGAAAAAGAAAACTTAAAAAAAAAAAAAAACTGCAGCAAAGAAATGTGACATCACCTTCAAAAGACTCCTGACTGCAACTCAGTTTGCTGGCTGAAATCATCCATAATGTGATGTAATTTTGCTGAGATCAGCAAAGCTTTCAAGCAACAGAAAATCTACCGGGGATTTACACTTTTTCAGCCAGACTGAGATTATCTGCACAAAGGGACGATCGACGTGTTTTGACAGCGAGGCAACCACCATCACTTTCGTGACTTATCTGAAGGACCAAGACAAAGTGACAGAGGACATTGCATGCACTGGAAAGGCTAAACTTCTTTCTTTTTGGTGTCTATATGGTTTCTTTTCGTAATTTATGCTGCATTTTATAATGCCATTGTATCAATTTGTTTCTTGCCGCAGACCTTTCTGTCTTTTACCTGCTAACATTTGGATGGTTTTACTCATTCTATTTGTCTGAGACAGCATTCCAGGTGCCGAAGTGTAACCAGGGATGTTCCTCCACAATTTCTTTCTCATCTTTCCCCTTTTTTCCTGTTTTCTTTCACACTGGTTCACGTGTTCTGGTTTGAATTGTGTCTGTCAGACTGCATGATAGTGATTAAAACTGTTTTACTGTGAAACTGAGGTAAAATGATCACATTTGATGCCAATAAAATTAGGGTCGGGGGACATCAATATGTTTTAATGTTACACCAAAAGGAAAACAGAAAGCCTGTCTGTTTAATATTGTACTGAAGTCTTACAAAGACCTGCTTGTCTCATTGATTTTTTTTAAATAATGTATTAACAACTTAATAGCATTTTTCTGTTGTGGCCTATATTCATTCTTTCCTCTTTATATGGATAGTCCAAACAACCAATCTTCTGTTACGCCTGTTATTTTTCTGTCTTGCTGTGATTCAGTGTTGCTGGTGATGCAGAAAAAATAAAACTACTGGTAACCACTGATTTATGCACTTAATTCATTCCTGAAAATGCTGCATATATTGAAACTGCACATACTGGGATGCTATTTTCTATTATTTTAAATGGGGAAAAATGGTTTGTTCTCAGCCCATCCAAAAACCCCAAACCAACTTTCACAAATATCACTTCAAAAAACCTTGCAGCACACACACGCGAGATCATGTCACTTTATTTATGAGATTGAAAAGGAGACGCTGAACAAACATGCAGAAACGAAGCAGAGATGAGACATGAAGTTAAAGATGTCTCCTACAGGCTGCTGTACTGAACATGTTTGTGTCACAAGGCAGTATGGTACAGAAATAAGCTACTTCAACAGCACAGGAACTTTGAATGTGTTGGTTTCTTTTTGATGAATATTCTGACTGCTTTATGGCTTTGGGTTATAGCAGGGGTCTACTGTACAAACCCAGAGCTTGTATTAAAAGTCTGGCTAAGTTACAGAAAAACTGAGAATGAGGGAACCTCTTATACTGGGGTTTATGTGTAATTATCAAAACTTTAAAAAGAATAGTTTTTTAATAACTGTTGATTTTGAAATCAAGAAGGTATTTCTTTGAAGGTCTAGTGATGTATCAGGAGGGTCTTGCAGTGAGACATGATCATAAATAAGGTGCAATGTATCTGCAAAGTAACCTACGGCACAGCACTGTACTGCACAGACCACCAGAAAAACACAATAGATGCACAACCTGTTTGCGTGGTTTTCTTTCGTGTTACAGGTGAAACATAAATCTTCACAATGTATTGTGTGAAAAATAAAATTGTGTTTCTGACACACAAACTGTTGACTAAAAGGAAATACTGGGTAGAACCCAACGGATGCAATTTAAAAGCAGGAATTCAGAATAGTGAACAGTCTCAAGAATAAAGACATTACCTGAGAAGGATTGTAGACAGGGAAGTCCTCCACAGGTGGAATGAGGCCTTGGGCAATCAGCTGACCATATGAGGGAGGAGCTTCTCTCCTCACAAATTCTGCTTCCAGCCGGGTCATTTGAGTTTCAAAAGCTCTGTATTGAGAGAAAATTATGAGCAGGACTTACTGAGAGATTTGTTGACGTGGAAACTAAAATCATCCACGTGGACAAACAATTCAGATCACACCACAGCACACTTGTGTCATCTGTTGAAAGTCAAGGCCTTTGAAAAGTCTCTCAATCTTTAACTTCAAGGTTATGTTTAGAAACAACATAAAGGTTTTGTTCAGACAGTTTGACATTCTTTTGGGTCTCTAGGGACAATAGGCACAGTAAAGCTTAAAAAAGGGGTTTTATTACTGTTCCACAGAATTTCACCAGACATTCTGCATCACTGATGTATATACACAGTCCTCGGGGATGTGTGTGCGTATGTGTGTGCACCAAGCATGCATACCTGTATATCCTTGTTCTGTCTTTTAACACTGCCTGAAACTGTGTGATCTTAAAACAAAAGCTAGTCAAGGTCTTTCATTCTCCTCTCCCTGGTTCTGTGGAAAATTATCAATGCTGCAGAACTGCTTTAGAGGCAAGAAATTTCCATATGCAGTTTCATAGTAATATATGCAAGAATGAAAAGAATAAAAATGACTTTGGTTGACCATTTATCCTTAATACTGAGGGCCATTGATGTATAATATAATGAGGACTATGTAATAGGTGAACAAGAGTAAATAAGAAAGTAACAAAATTCCATCAAAAGAGACAGAAGAACACAAAGATTTCAGCAGTTTGTCTTCCTAGGGTGCACAGGGTTATGTGCTCACATTCTTTTGACAAATTTATTCAAAGACAAAATCAATAATGTGAGCCTTGAACCCCAAAGCCATATATAAAAGCAAGGGTGACAAAACAGATCATTCTCTCTACCCTCCATTCTTAGTGACATTAAGCACAGCGTATCTAAACAGAAAGCTGCAGTCAGCACATGTCCATCTTTCCTTTGCGGGTACAGTCACGCTCATTTGTTAGAGTGTACTGGGTCACAGTAAAAACATGAACTGAAGATCCTCCTTCATGGTCTGTTTTCTAATCTACTTTACAATATTTGACTTGAGCAAAAATGTCCATAAGAAATGCTGAAAAAGTAGCAATAACATCTATTTAAAAAAGCAACTCCTAGTTACTGTCAACTTCTAAAAAGGAACGGAAATGACATTTATAGTGACATATTATCTGCGTTGGTTTTAGAATCCAATAAATCATTACGTTCTTGACAAGGCAAGTCCTTGGCAATTCATCATATAAATGGCACTATACAGAATACCAAATTTTTGGGCTTAAGAATCAAGGTTCAAGGATCACTTTATTGTCATTCTCTCCTTACACAGATGTACACGAGAGAACGAAATGTAGTTTCTCTTGAACCACAGTAGACGGACAGCACGATGACATGACAAGAAAGATGAACTGAATAGATGTAGATAAATCTATAAATAAATATAGAAATTATTTATTTCTATTCCTATTTATTTATTTCTATTTATATAAATAAATAGATAGAAATAGATGCGACACGAGAGACATACACAAATACACACTATGGCCAATTTAGTGTCACAAATTCACCTGACACACTTCTTTGGACTGTGTGAGTATACCCATGCATACAGAGGGAGAACCTGCAAACTCAATAGACTCAGCCAGATTTGTACCCAAATGTGAATGCAAATCCTAGATCTACCATATCATTACCACCTGTTTATGCCAATAAAATATTTTCTGTTTTTTAAACTTTGAGACCTTTTTCAATCGTTCAGACTCAGTATGAATAAATATTAAACTGACAGTCTAGAAACAATAGTTACAGCTTTGACCAGTCATTGCATTCACAGTCATCAGAAGTTAAACTATTAATACAATATTTGTGCCAAAAAAGACACACACGCACGCAAACAGACACACACACACACACACACACACACACACACACACACACACAGAGAGACAAACAATGCTGTTACTCATTTAACAGTTGAATACAGAAAAATTCATTCAAGATGCAGCCCAGTTGTGGAGAACAGTGTATGGGCTACCAGAATGAGGGCTAAAAACTGCTATTTCATAGCATTTTAAAACATGCTTAAGACACTAACACACAATTTCTTGTCTGTTCCTACCACTGTATCTACTTGCTAGCTAACAAGTAACATCATTTTGTGAACATGGGGCTCAGTGACACAGCTGAAAATCTATTTATAAATGAATTTCCAGTAACTTTCTGCCTACTGTCTAACAGTCAGACAACAAGGAGGAGACCCACCTGTACTCGCGTGTACGTAAGGAATAGAGCTTGAAAGCACAGCCCAGTGCTATTACCAGGAGGAGACCACACACCAGGCTGCCAATGAGTGCTGCTGTGATCACCTTGCGTGGTACGGCCACCAGGCAGTCACGCTCATCGCTGCCATCCTGACAGTCCTCCTGTCCATCGCAGCGCCATGTTTCTAAAATGCACAAGTTAGTGCCACAGTGGAAGTTGCCTGGCTGGCAGTCAAAGCAGTTCTTTTCATCTGAGCCATCGGGGCACTTTTTTTGGTTGTTGCAGCGCTCAGATCGCATATAGCAAGCGCCACTTGCACCCTCGCAGGGGTACTCCCCTGCCTGGCAGAGCGGGCAGTCCTCCTCATCCCGGCCAGAGGGGCAGTGCCAGTAGCCATCGCAGCGCTGGCGCTCAGAGAAGCAGCTCTGGTCATCACCACAGGGCCGCTCACCGGGGAAGCAGTAGCCCTTCACCTGGTAGGTGGCATTGAAGCCATGACCAGTGCTGAGCGGGGCAGCACGGTACAGGACTGTCAACTGCCCGCGACTTGATTCTACCACAGCTGGCCGTCGGTTGTCACTGGAGGAGAGTGTCTGCAGAAGGTGGTCGGCGCGCTCACCTAAGCCATCATATACGTGCACCACATCGCTGGAACCCAGCCACAGGTCCAGCTGGAGCACAATGCGCTTGGGGTCCTGTGTGTCCACCAGCCAGGAGCAGCGTAGCTCTGTTGTGCTGCGGGCTGGCCGGAAGAAGTCGGGCGATGCAAAGGAGCCATAAAAATTGGTCAGGCGCTTCCCACAAGTCGTGTCAGGGCAGCTGGCTTCGTCGGAGCCATCAGCGCAGTCATGGCCCCCGTCACAGCGCAGCGTCTCAGCCAAGCAGCGGACCGACTGGCCCTGGGCACAAGGGAACGTAGCTGGAGGGCATAGACCAGGTGGGGACTCAGTGGGTGGGGGCGCACAACTCCTTTCATCAGTCCCATCGCCACACTCATCCAGGCCATTACATCTCCAGGCACGAGGGAGACACTTCCCATTTCCACAGAGGAATTCATCGCTTTGGCAGCTGCTCTGGCCCAACTTGCCTACACGGGGAGAAGCATACACTTTGATAAAACACACTGAAAGTGTTATTAATGTGTGACATAAAGAGCCTCTTTTTTCAGGCTTGATAATACTTATTGTGAACTCCAAACCTACAGGTGCAGTATAACCTTATACAGAATTTGATATTAATTTTTTGTGTTTGTTCACATGAAAAACATACAGTATTAGAAAAATAAAAATATGTAAGGTTAGGCTTAAAATATCCTTTCATCAACAGGAAGTCAACAGAAACTTGCTCAGTAATTCAATTTATCAATTCCATCTTTGCTAAAAAAAAACATTATACAGTACTGTGCAAACGTCTTAGGCACCTGTGGGGAAAATGCTATAACGCGAGGATGGTTCCAGAAATAATGCCATGAATACTTATTAATCAATAAAC
>UFQX01000478.1:345078-419569 GCA_900497675.1 Arapaima gigas | reverse complement strand
CTGTACTTCTCAACAGACATTCAAGTTGCATGCCTAAGACTTTTGCACAGTACTGTATATATATATGTGTGTGTGTGTGTGTGTGTATATATATATATATATATATATATATATGTGTGTGTGTGTGTGTGTGTGTGTGTGTGTGTGTAATATTATATANTGTATATATATATGTGTGTGTGTGTGTGTGTGTATATATATATATATATATATATATATATGTGTGTGTGTGTGTGTGTGTGTGTGTGTGTGTGTAATATTATATAACAGTAAGGTTTTCATAGTTTTTTATTTCTCTGAACACAGTTCTGAGTGAATGCAGTTCCCTCTGTCATGTTACCTTGCAGTTAAATGTTGTGCTGTGTTAGTAAAACACTGTACACTCTAGCATTGTTCTCGCCCTCCCTGGACCTGCAGGTCATGGGTTCAAACCCTATCAGAATAGTGCATGTTGCTTCATTTGTAAACAGCTGCTCTACTTTAAACAGGTTACTCATTCTGTATGCTGGTGGACAACAGTATTCATAGCAGGTCTTCTCATTTCATATTGTCCATTTGCAAACCCGGCATCTATATGTGGGACACCTGACAGCGTATGAAGTGCAGGTTTTGAGACTGTGGTGCAGCCTGTGAGGTAAATCTGTACCTGCCAAGCCGGGTAAATTAGAGCAACATGTACCTGTGATTTTACATTAAAATAAAAAAGTGATTATTTAATTACATAATGATGAGATTAACAGTTACGCTGGTGGGTTATTCAAAGATCAAACAGAATGTCCCCACTGGGATTTGTTGTGGTTTAATGGTAATTTTGTTTGGATCCAATGCTACATGGTCCTTTTCTGGCACCCACTGACCTCACAGGCCCAGGAGGTGTCATGTCAAAACCATACTCTTAGTAACAACTCTATGCGGTGTGGTTAATGACATGGCCGGCCACTGTGCCTCTCCCAGTAATGACCACCTGCATTCACTTGTTGTTGTGCTGCATCTCAACATGTGTTTTTTTTGTTGTTGTTTTTACACCCCCTCTCACCCCCCACCCCCTTTTTGTTTCTCTCGCCCCCATTCCAGTCCGAGCTCAGGCATGGTCCCTTTTACTATGTGAAGCAGCCACTCACCACAGACCCTGTTGATGTTGTACCGCAGGACGGGCGCAACGACTTCTACTGCTGGGTGTGCCACCGGGAGGGCCAGGTGCTCTGCTGCGAGCTCTGCCCCCGTGTTTACCATGCCAGGTGCCTGCGGCTGGCCGCCGAGCCCGAGGGCGACTGGTTCTGCCCTGAGTGCGAGGTACCTGCCGCGGTGGTGGCATTGGGAGGAAGTGGAAGGTGGGAGTTTGATAAAAGGGGTGGGACACCCAGCACATACTACACTGATGTAGGTGTGACCTGTGTGAAGCCCTCCTTCCTGTTGACACAAACACAGTCCCATCCCACAGGGTAAACAAGTGTCTACCCAGTTTCGTTGTGAATACAACATTGAGGTTCTTATAATATTCATATTATAAGATATGATAGGCAAACATGTTAATGGCTGAGTGCATTTGCACATGAAAGATAGATTGACATTGCAGATGTTCATCAGACACATTCAACACACAGAATAGCATCAAAGTGGTCGGGTAACCCCAGAAACAAAATAAGAAAAAGAGGTAATAAATGATTCATATACACACAGTTAAGTACAATTACAGGGAAGTGTATGAGCATGGAAATAGCATCAAGATTAAGCATAGTAAATAGGTGTAGCTGGTGACAGATTAATAAATAATGTTAGATATGGAGTTTACAGTACATTTTGGGCTATGCTTTTTTCATGTGACCTGTTGGAGGCAGTTTTGGTTTGCATGATCCCTTACTAAAGGGGTGTGAAACAGTGAGTGCCGTCTTCTCTCACCATGCTCCAGAAAATTACGGTGGCTGAATGCATCGAGACCCAGAGCAAGGCCATGACGATGCTCAACATCGAGCAGCTCTCCTACCTGCTGAAATTTGCGCTGCAGAAGATGAAGCAGCCAGGGGTGAGTGTGTCGCCAGGGAGTTTGGTGGGCTACCTGCACCATTGCCCACAGAGCACGTGCAGGCGGGCCCGGAGACGATTCAGAACTAATTCTGAAAAAGCCATCTTAAAAGTACATGTTGACTGTGGAGCTAACAGGTGACGTAGTAATTAGAGCTCTGGATTCTGAGGTTGTAGGGGTGAACCTCACCTTTGGCCGTAGCACCCTTGATCAAGGTACTTAATCCAGATCCTGATGCAGTAAAATTCCAAGCCGTATTAATGGGTAAATCAGTATACACAGTTTAATGCTGTAAGGTGTAAGGTGGTAATAAATTTATTTATTATTTATTTATAAAGAGCTATTGAAAACTTTTATTTCATGATTTTAAAAGGGAAAAATAATTGTGCATTTCTAGCCCATCTCAAAACCCCCAACCAATTTCCCCACTTATTACTAAAACACTCTTAAACACATATATAACAATCCAGAAGGATTTCTTCACAAGCATCTCCTTTTTCTTAGAATATATTTTCATATAATAATGTAGGGATGTTGATAATGATAATACACAGTATGTTTAAACAACATAAGCAAAAGGTGTGATCTTATTGAGAGAGCAGCTGAGATACAACTGTATCACACTCTATGTTTTGGAGGGATGGATTATGGGTTAGACTCCATAGCACGCTGGTTGATGAGGGCCCATCTCTTGTATCCACACCAGACGGAACCATTTCAGAAGCCCGTTTCACTGGAACAACATCCAGACTATGCTGAATACATCTTCCACCCAATGGACCTGTGTACGCTGGAGAAGGTGAGTTTTCTGCCTCCTCTGGATGGACTCTCACATGAGTAAAACCGCTGATGGTGTCATGATGGGTTTGATATTGTTCCATCATCTGCAGAACGTCAAGAAGAAAATGTATGGCTGCACTGAGTCCTTCTTGGCAGATGTAAAATGGATTTTGCATAACTGTATCATCTATAATGGAGGTGAGTTGATTGCTGTTCACCATTGTTACTATCAAAACTTCAAGATATATGATATGAAAAAATACTTTATTGGACATCCAAGGAATGCATTACATTTTGACACTGGACATACAGAACAACATCGAAGTACTGTAATAATTTAAGTGTATAAATATAATAATCTATAAGTGGAGAATGTTTATAAGTTTGAAGAAAATACAATAAATAGTGTACTATACAATAGTGCATTAATTAAAGGGATGTTTATGACTACAGTAGTACCCCCTTATCCCCGGGGGATATGTTCCAAGATCCCCTGCGAATGCCTGAAACCGCGGATAGTACCAAACCCTATATATACTATGTTTTTTTCTATACATACATACCTATGATAAAATTTAATTTTTAAATTAGGCACAATAAGAGATTAACAGCAGTAACTAATAATAGAATAGAACAATTACAACAATATAATGTAATAAAAATTAAGTGGAAGTAGTGGCAGAGGTGAAAGTAGTAGCAAGATTAAACATAAATGCATGTACTGTAGTTGGTGACATAACACTGTAAATACACTTTAGGGTATGTACAGTACCATGTTACCAGTGTAAATTACCATTGGTTTAAATTAGTTTATAGTTGGATGTGACAGTGAGATTTTAACATGCATTGAAGTGTGTATATGGATTATAATGGTTATTTCAGAATCTGATGAGAGACACAGGTTGAGGCGAAAACTGTTTTTAATCTCATTGTTTATATCCTTACTGCCTTGTATCACTTCTCTGAATGGGCTTGGGTGGGTGGGAATGAGCTTACCTACACATCCAGTAAGTTATTTTTTGTTATTTGATTTGTCTGATGCTATTCCCCAATTCCAGGTAACCACAAGCTGACAGCCACAGCCAAAGTCATAGTAAAAATCTGTGAACATGAGGTGAGTAGTTAAGGCTTCATGATGTAAACACACACACATCTGGCCTTTACAGCACAATAATATTAGTTGTGCAATGCTGTTTTAGTGTGCTCAGAGGGTAGTCAGGGGGTCAGTACAGAATAATTGGGTAACACCAGGTGGCACAGTGGTTACAGCTGTGACCTTACAGTCAATCGTTTGGAGCCGGGTTCAAATCCCATCTCTGCTGTAGTTACCTTCCTCAAGATACTTAGTGTAGACTGATACAGTAAAAATGACCCTGTTGTATTTCTTGTGAAGAAAACCTAAACATATTTTGCTTATTTATTTGACACTTTTCTCTGAAGCAACTTACAATATTGAGCTACTTGCACTGATTTACCTATTTGTACAGTAAAGTATTATTAAAGGTATCAATTTGGGGTAAACAGTTTAATCAAGGGAACTACAACAGGTCAGAGATCCAAACCTTGGTCTTTTGAGCACAAGTTTGTAGCTCTAAACACTATGCCCCCAACTGCATCATACTTGATTTCTTTTTAGCACTGGGATGAACATGCATGTGTTTTCCTGAACATATAGTAACACGTTCTCTCCTTGCAGATGAACGAGATCGAGGTGTGTCCTGAGTGCTACCTGTCAGCTTGCCAGAAAAGGGACAACTGGTTTTGTGAACCTTGTGTAAGCTCTGCCTCCCCGTGGCCACTCACTAAGCTCCGCCTCCCCCTGGTTTCTCACTAAGCTTCGCCTCCACTCTGTCTGTCACTAAAATTTGAGTACTTAGAAAGGTACTTTTCCCAAAGCACAAACTTACTGCACAATTGTCCTTTGTTGTACTTTTATCACTGACTCCTTTTGCACGTGTATATTTACCTATGATAAATATATTTTTATGCTGTGTGATTTGCTGTCTGTGACTGGGCTGCTATTCCACCACGTTTAGAGTAACCCCCACCCTCTGGTCTGGGCAAAGCTTAAGGGCTTCCCCTTCTGGCCAGCTAAGGCACTGCGTGACAAAGATGGACAAGTAGATGCTCGATTCTTTGGGCAACATGACAGGTAAAATTATCCAACATTATCCAGCAGCAAACGTGATATTTTATTCATGCCTATTTGCATTAAGATAATTACCCTGTGCATAGTTTAAGAATATGGGCAATATGTAGTATTTTGGCTGACAATGCTGACGTACAATCAATCTCAAATTTTCCGGTTCAAATCCTTGATCCAGGAACTTACCCAGAACTAATACAGTAAAAATACCACAGTGTATAAATGGGTAAATTATTGTGTTGCCTGGTGCCCCAGCTAAAGAAGACATTTCCAGCTCATGTAACGAATAATCAGCTGTCAGATTCCTACAGTGAAGTTACCAAATATAAAATTTGATTGTCAACTGGATGGATAAAGATAAATAACTTTTTAATGCTGGCCTGAAGCAGAAAAGCAATACATAGATGGAGGACTATGACAAAACATATAAAAAGGGTCATTTGTTTATTACCAGTCTGCATGAGTTTTGCTGTATAATAACACAGAGTTTAATTTTCCTGTTAATATGTTCCTTTTAATATGTGTCCCTCTGGCTTTCAGGGCATGGGTCCCTATCAATAACTGCTACCTCATGTCCAAAGAGATTCCTTTTTCTGTGAAAAAGACCAAGAGCATCTTCAACAGTGCCATGCAGGAGATGGAGATCTATGTGGAAAGCTTCCGCAAGAAGTTTGGCGTGTTCAACTATGCCCCTTTCAGGACACCCTACACCCCTGATAACCAGTTCCAGATGCTGCTGGACCCCTCGAATCCAAGTGCAGGCTCGGCACGGCCTGAGAAGCAGGAGAAGCTCAAGCTCAGCTTCGACATGAGTGCCTCCCCCAAGGTGCTTCCAGGCCGGGCCATGCCCACGGGGCGTCGGATCCTCCCTGCCGACGCTCCCCGGTCCCCCGCCAGCACCAACTCCTCTGCCCACACGGGTTCTGATGGAGAGCAAGATGCGTCAGACAAGGGTGGCAGGGCTTCCTCTGGTGTCTACAGCACAGGCGAGGAGAGTATGGACTGCACAGGTAGGAACTTTCCAATAGGGGGCGACCTCTGCACCAGAATTCTCAGTACCAGTGCAAATATGAAATGCTGCATTTTAATAAAACGGTTTTTTTAGTGAATATATTTTAGTATATTCTAAAATATTTTAGTATATGTAGCTATTTAGTCATAAGTTTGCTTTTGAGAAAAGGATCTACTAAATGAAAAAATTTTAGTGTATTGAATGTTTAGCTACTACAGTATATTATACAGTCATATTATATTGTATTCATATTTTTCTTATGAACACATTTATAAGATAATAATGATAATAATATTTCAGTTGCACTCTAGACTATTTTTAATCTTTATCTTCACAGCTACAGTATCCCCAGCCACAGCCAAGCCCTTCTCTCCCCCTGCCCCCACGCCCATCGCCCCCAAGCAGGAGAGACCCTCCTCCACAGGCAGCATTCTCAATCTCAACCTGGGTGAGGGTCTTCTGCTTCCCCAGCTCCACATACCCATTGTGGTTCATCATGGCAGAAAAGCGCAACGTTTTACTCACTTTCACACCTCATTTCACTGAAGCTACAAGGCATTACTGGAAAGGTCTAACCACTATGCCCCCTGGTGTCCCAGCTACGTCTTTTTTTGCAATTATTTTATTAATGGTTTTCAGGTGAACCCAGCAGAATGCAGCAGTTTGATGTCACTTCTGGTTACAAGTTCAGGTCCTTTATCACTACATCACCTGTCTTCCATAGAAGAATTTGCAACTCACGTTCCAGACCTGTAGAAACTGTGCTGGTTATGCCAGCACCTCTAAAGGGAGAGGTAAGGTGGATGCTAAAGTGCTACCATCCTGCTGTGTGGCAGATCGGAGCAAAGCAGAGATGGACCTGAAGGAGCTCAGCGAGACCGTACAGCAGCAGTCAGCGCCTGTGGTTCTCACCTCCCCAAAAAGGCAGATCAGGAGCCACTTCCAGCTCAACCTGGACAAGACCATAGAGAGTTGCAAGGCCCAGCTGGGTGTGTGGCTGTCGTGGCTTGTGCTCCTCTTTCTCACCAGTTTGATGTACAGTAACCAATGCCAAGGGTGACAAATTTTGCTATTAATAACAAAAAATCTTTGCAGCCTTGGAAAAAGTTAGTTAAAATCCAAGCTTAATAATAAAGAAATAGTTTCATTTGAAAACTGAAGACCTGTTACCTTCTATATAATGTAAAGAGGTTACATAACATTTTAAATTTAATTTCCCTTTCCTCATGACCTGTGTGTATTTAAATCGATCTCTGAACTATATAGATAATGATATACAGGTATACCCCAAAATACAAGTATTCTCAGTTTGACTTATGAGTTTTATACACTCTGCAACCTACCATTATACTACATAGATTAATATTAGTGTAGAGACAGAAGTCTATGGGGTGCTGGACTGAGTCATAGAGGGTGATTAAAAAGCTTAATGCTGGCCCTGTCTCTTTTAGGTTGCTCCCCTGGTTTCCACTTGTCTCACCTCCTTATGTCTCTTGCTGGCAGGAATAGACGAGATCTCAGAGGATGTCTATAAGGGTGTGGAGCATAGTGACTCAGAAGACTCTGACAACTCTGACTCGAGCGATCCTGACTACCCGAGTGACGAGGAGCAGAAGCCAAAGGGCAGGCAGGATGAGGAGGGTGATAAGGATAGTGCTGACAAGGACACAAAGAAGAAGGCCAGAGTGGCCACTAAAGGGGAGGAGAGGGAGAGCAGCACAGAGCCGAAGCCAGGTGCTGCAACAGGTGAGAAGGCAGCATCCACTATCGAGTTGGCAGGGAAGGACCCCCTGGAACCTGGGCCTGACAAGGAGCCTCAGGAAAAATCCAGCCTGGTCACCAGCTCATCCATGCCCTCTGTGAAGCCCCGAATGAAGGAGGAGGGAAAACTGCCAGTGCCTGCCAACCCTGACCAGGATTCAGACTCAGAGAGGGAGCTAGTTATCGACCTCGGGGAGGACCAGACCAACCGGGAGCACAAGAAGACCAAAAAAGAGCCGATTGTAACGGCCACCCCTGCAGAACCTGCTGGGCCCAGGCCTGAGAGTAAGACTTCTTCCTTCCTCATTTCACTGCACCCTTTACTGGTGGGAGGTCTCAGTGGTGTTATTCAACATAGAGATCCCTCTCTCTATGTTCAGTCCTCTGTTCCACTCATAAATTTTCATTGCCCCTTGTGGTCTAGCATCTTACCAAGTTGTTTTTCTGCTTTGTAGTTAAACCCCCAGCAGCTTCCAGCACTGCTGTTCCACCCACAAGTGATGCTGCCCCCTCGACCCCGAGCATGAAAGACCCTGCCCAATCCCCAGTGGCCATTCCACTCAACATGGTTTCCTTCGCCACCAGCACATCCACCCCTCTTCTACAAAGTGCAGCCCCAAGCACCACACCCAGTGCTGCTACCTCCACCGCTTCCTCGTCATCCACAGTTACTGTGAAGAAACAGCGCCCTCTGCTGCCACGTGAGACCGGCCCGGTGGTGCAACGTGCAGTGGTGTGGAATCCTGCTGGCAAGTTCCAGACATCCTCGCAAAAGTGGCACATGCAGAGAGTGCAGAGGCAGCAGCAGCAGCAGCAGCAACAGGGCCAGCAGCCGGCCATGCAGGCGCAGACACAGCCAGCTGCACAGACACCGGCACAGCAACTTCCCTCTTCGCCCTCGCTGCAGCAGTCCTCTGCCAGCACGCGGTACCAGACACGGCAGGCGGTAAAAGGTGCCCCCCCCAGCCTGCTATCCCCTACATTACTGTCACAGTGGTCCCGCATGCCCTGATTACTGTACAGTTACACTATTCATCTAGTACAACATCTGAAGATATAAATGAGCCCCTACTGACCTGGTCGAATTGTATCTGCCGTCAAAGCAGAGGACTGATGTAGCACAGTGGCGCCCAGCTGTACTTGTGTGGCTCTTGTAGATCTCATCTTGAATTGCACTCTGCTTTTGTACTGCTGAGTTGTATGATTTTGGGTCTTGGCCCTTGGGGACCTTTGTGTTTTCTCTCTGTCTTTCAAACTTATCTGCCTTAATTGGTCATTTGGCTTATGCATGCCCACACAGTGATTCAGTTATTAAGAATAATTGAATACTTGTTACTTCTTGTGGGAATGGACATTGGAGTTAATGCAAAACCAGCAGACACACATATACACACAGCAGCATTTTATGGATTGAGGCATTTCACTTTATTTCACCATTAAATGCCTTTTATTTTGGCTATTAATTAAGGAGTGTTTACTAACCATTACTGTAATAACCGTAAGATGTCCTAATAAGTCTGAATGAGTGAGTTTTAACATGATGTATGTGTGTTTTTGGGATAGCTGTCCAACAGAAGGAAGTTCCACTAGGCGTGTCCAGCTCTCCCATGACCCTGGTGACCTCTGTGTCAACCGCTTCCTTGACAGCTGCTTCTAGCAGCAGCCCCTCCTCCTTGTCATCCTCGGTCCCTGGGGACCTCCAGATTGCCACGACTTCAGCAGATGTGGCTGAGGACATTGCAAAATACACTAACAAAGTGAGTGTCCACAGAAGGGCTGTGGCTCTTACCTGGCCAAATGTGAGGGAGAGTTGTCATGTGGCTAGGTGTTTGGGTTCAATTTCCCCTGACTAGATATACTGGAGAGCTGTCACATGGCCAAGTGTTTGGGACATCTGTAACATGCTAATGTGCTTGAGATTGGTGCCATTACCAGGTTTTTAGGGGAGTTGTCCTGTGGCTGAGCAAGGTAATATAATATTTACTTTGAATTGAAAAATACCATGTGCTTTAAATGCCCAGTGCCTTGTTGAAAAACACAAGAGTAGATACTGACTATAGGATGATATCCTGAACTGTTAGTCCAGCTGGGGCTCAAATATCAGTTATTGATTATTACTAATTTACCTTGCAGATTATGGATGCAATTAAAGGGACTATGACAGAGATGTACAATGACCTTTCTAAGAGCACTTCAGGAAACACCATTGCAGAGGTCAGTTTCTAGCTCTTGGCTCAGAAACATTTTTCACAGTCTTACCATGCAGCAAATAATGCACTGATTATTCTCCATTGTCTCATCTGCAGATCCGTCGTTTGAGGATCGAAATTGAGAAATTACAATGGCTGCATCAGCAGGAGCTGTCTGAAATGAAGCATAACCTTGGTGTGTTTTACCACTTCCAAAATATTAAATTACACATTTATTACACTCTTCTACAAACTGGCATACAACTGAGAGAATAAAAGTGCATTAGTATCAGGTGAAAAGCTGACACAACTGCGACACATACACAGGATGACTGAACCTCAGCTTGTTTGCCTGATGCCACCATGTTGCTGGTTCAAACTCCTCAAATAGCTGCCTATAGAAGTGACATTCGGATACACAGATAGTCATAGTAGGTGGTATTGGACTCTTATGTAGCTGTCAGACAGTCAAGAGAGAAATACCTTTGAAGGAGATGAGACTGAAACATATTTTTAATACTGGGAGGGATTCAGCACCTCTGAGGGACAGAGGGAGCTTGTTCCACCACACTGGGGCTTACAGATTTTGGACCCTTTGTGAGTAGCACCTCCAAGCAGCCAGAGGTGGATGAGTACAGTGCTATTGTTGGCCTGTAGGGAGTGATCAGAACCTATATGTGTTGCAGTGCTGTTCTTTATCACATATAAAATTGTATCAAGAACTGAGTAGTGTGTTGAGTTTTTGTTAAATCAAACAAATTACTTGTTTTTCTAAAAAGATCTGCAATATTTTCTGAACTATGTAACTAATAATTGCTGATATGACAATTCAAAAATAATGTTGGAAGTTACATAACTCTTCACAGAGCAACCAAACAGAAATGCAGGGTATTTCTGGAAGGCTTTGAGTTCTGACATACACCTGCGTTTTGTATGCTTGTTTCAGAGCTGACCATGGCCGAGATGAGACAGAGCCTGGAGCAGGAGCGTGAGCGTCTGGTGGCCGAGGTGAGGAAGCAGATGGAGCTGGAGCGCCAGCAGGCTGTGGATGAGACCAAGAAGAAGCAGTGGTGTGCCAGCTGCAAAAAGGAAGCCATCTTCTACTGCTGTTGGAACACGAGCTACTGCGACTATCCCTGCCAGCAGGCACACTGGCCCGAGCATATGAAGTCCTGCACGCAGTCAGGTAGTGGTGACCATCCAGTCCCAGAGGTGGTCATGCAATGTTTTTGGCACCCCTAAGCAAGAATCAGTAAAGTATCTCTTGGAATGCTATGTTTGAATGAATAAAGGCTCAAAAACATGGCTAGAGACAAAAATTATGTTAGCTATAGATACATCATGAAGAAGAAAATGTATATTGCTAAATAAGTTATTTTTAATGTAATTATTTATGATAACTCACATGTGACTATTGTATATGCACAGAATACATATTTATACAGTAATGACTGAAAACAAGCTGAAAACTAATTATATTTTCAAGAATGATGTTAGTTAAGGAAGCAAATAGATATATAATAGTTACTGGGAAGAATGACAGTTTAATAGAAAATTTTCCCTGCAGAGCTTCAAAGTTTTAAAAATGTGGGATGTTGATGCTGCTATAGCTACATCATTATAATATATAAGATGGCAGGTGGTGCTCCCTTGTTTACCTATTCTATAAGGGTGCCGGACAATAAACAATTCTTGATTGATTCTTGATCTTTAGTTTTCTAATAAAACTTTTTTATTCTTAAGCAAAGTTTTTTTAAATTATTTTTTCCAAGATTAGCATTTATTTATTTTTTTTATTTTAGAAGCAAATTTTAGGTCCTTTAGGCAATTTTCTTTGTTTGCCTCATTATAAAAGGGGCCCTCTGGACATGGATCCTAGAACCTGTCTGTCACTGTTTGGAATCAAGATTTTTTTCCCCCATTTTCAGCTGCAGCGTCCCAGCAGGACCCTGAGCCAGAGGCAGCGGTAGACACTGGGACAAGGAATGCTGGCCAACCATCCCCGAAGGAGGGGGCAGCGGCAGCCCCCGTGGACTCAGACTCTGGCACGGACAGGGGCAAAGATGTTACCCCTGTTTCCGTGTCCTAAGTGCCACAGCAACTTGCCAAGAGGCAGTGCGACACGTTGGTGCTTTCTCTTCCTGAGGACATTTGTCTCCCAGAAGCAATGTGGACACTGGACATGCTGGAGGAGTGGGGATTGGTTCACAAAAGATTTTTAAATGTATATGAACCACAGAGCCCTACCCCGAATCCCACTGATGCATGCAAATATGCACCAGTCTCCTCATACAAAGCATGTCCCAATTACTCATGGTGGATGGTGAGTAGGACAACTGGTGGGAAAGGATGTGGGATTGGACCAGACTGGGCCAGACTGAGGCAGACTGGGATTTGCAAGGGTGGGGGGAGGGACATGCTAGCTTCTTGGCTGAACAAAGCAGCAGCTGCTGTCTCCGTCGGTATGGTTCCAGCAAAGGGTGTCCAAGTGGTTCCTGTTGTCCCAGCAGCTGCAGTCATAGGAGCCCAAAGCAAAGGAAGAGGGTGCTTCTCTAGCTCTGTTTCTCCTCTGCTCCT
Source organism: Arapaima gigas (assembly GCA_900497675.1). Classification (NCBI taxonomy): domain Eukaryota; kingdom Metazoa; phylum Chordata; class Actinopteri; order Osteoglossiformes; family Osteoglossidae; genus Arapaima; species Arapaima gigas. The sequence goes on along the minus strand of UFQX01000478.1, from coordinate 407,081 downwards.
CAGCTTCTACATCAACCCCCAAACCCGAATTCTTCATGTTTTCAGTTCTCTATGTGAGCATCACTGGTGACCTGAAGTGACAAGGACCAGTGCTCAGTGGTGACACAGTGTTCATGATGAGACGAATACACTCCTCTCTGTATGTCTCTGCCTGCCAATAAGCTATGAGTGAACACATTTGACATGTGGTTTATGTAGCAAAGGCCACACCCACCGTTTCTGGTTAATCCTGTATGTTCAGCCTGTTAATGCACTTGTGTGTCAGTGAACACCACGTCACGAGCATAAGTGTGTTTTGATGCTGCAAAGGAGGGAGGAGAAGTAGAAGAAGAGGAAGAAGAAATATTTCCACTGGACTGGTACAGTATTGATATCCACAACACCCCATGTCCCCCCATACAGTATATCTTGACCACAACGAACAAAGGAAATAAAAATGTATAAATGTACAGATGCCTTGTGGCACATACCTCTCTGCTATGTTTATTTATTTGAACTTCCATGTAATGTTGGTGTGTTGAATGCGGGATGGCTGCTGACCATAACCATGTTACTGTGTAAAAATAATTCTCATTCGGCAAATGATGACACCAAGATGGTGACTGTGGTGAATGTTAGGAGTCAGAGTGGATATCAGTGGTATTTTGGGTTTTAAAGCATTTTGTGTTCTTCCCATTACTGTCTTTTCTTCATATTGTTTCATCCTTCTCATCTGTAGAGGAGCAATGTGTGAGAATACATGTTAAACTGTATGTAAAATGTATGAGCTGAATGTGTACAAAAATTGTTTAAAAAGAGAGATGGACAGTTTGTATGAGTTATGAAAATTGTATGTTCTACGGATCTTACTTGTTTGGTATTAACTGGGATACTGGAGAAGTGCTTCTCCTGCCTTTGCCTCCACCAACAGAAACTCACACTGTACAGTCTCTGGATTGATTTACTGCGGTGGAAAGCATTTTGTCCCCAGCTGAACACTAGGAAGATGGTGAGGAGGGTCGGGGTTGGAACAGTGTCATGTTGACCACATATCCAAACCATTTTTAGTCCAGGTCAGAAAAGGGGTTCTGTGTCCCTCTTCCTTTTATCTATAACATATTGAATGAATGGAACATTTTTATCAGTCCCAGAGGGAATATGCAGGATCACAACTGTGCCTTACTATGCATAAAAGCAAAGCTAACATGACAGGAATGAGAAAGACAAATAGAACTGTTTAACACATGAACAGGTTTATTTTACAGTGTGTTGTTTACATGATGTAAATATAGCCCAAGATTAACAGAATTGACAGTCTGGGTGTCTCACATCAACGGAATTAAGCAGTTCTACACATACAAAGTAGAAAACATACAAACGCACACTATTTCTTAAGTCCAGTTTGCAGTGATGCATGCTGCACAATTTTGTATCATTATCATTACTATTATTACTTTCCGTACCATGCCCACGTGACAATCTCTAGCGCACAAATGTACTTTAATGTCTGATTTAATACAACTCAATAACATTTATGCTATACCATTGACCAATCACATAAATACACCATTTTTGTTTCTATTAAACACATAAAGAGTCAAGTTTTGTAAAAAATGGTTACAAGGTTAAGATTGGTAATCCATACGTTTAGTTTTCTAAATATTGAATCTTTGATTTAGTCCTACACTACATGGCAAAAAGTATTTAAACACACCCTTCTAATTAATGGGTTTGGTTATTTCTGCCACCCCCATTACTGATAGGTCCATGAAATTAAGCATATAGGCATGCAATCTCCTTAGATAAAAATATGCAGTAGAATGGGCTTTACTAAAAAGCTCAGTGACTTTAATGTGGCACTGTCATAGGAGGCCAAATTTCCACCAAATCAGTTTGTCAAATTTCTGCCCTCCTAGACCTGTCCTGGTCAACTGTTATTTCTGTAATTGTGAGGTGGAAATGTCTAGGAACAATAACAGGTCAGCCACAAGGCAGTAAGCCACACACTTGTAGAATGGGACTGCAAAGTGCTTCATGAACGGGGTTTCTATGACCATGCAGCTGCTCGCAAGACTAAGCTTACAATGTATAATGCCAAGCATCAGCTGAAGTGATGCCAAGCACATGGCCATTAGACTCTGGGGCAGTGTAAACATGTTCTTTGGAGTGACCAATCACAGTTCACCGTTTGATAGTCTGATGGACAAATCTGGGTTTGGCGGATGCCAGGAAAACGCTCCCTCCTTGCATGCATTATGCCAACTGTAAAGTTTGGTGGTGGAGGAATAATGGTCTTTCGCTGTTTTTTATATGGTTTGGACCCCTTAATTCCAGTGAAATAAAATGTTAATGCTACAGCATACAATGCCATTCTAAAGAATTGTGGACAATTGTATAGAATTGTTTCCAGCTTTGTGGCAACAATTTGAGGAGGGAAGGCCCTTTTCTGTTTCCTGTGCACAGAGCAAGGTCCATAAAGACATGGTTTATTGAGTCTAGTGGGGAAGAACTTGAAAGGCCTGCGTAGAACCCAGACCTGAACCCCACTGAAAACCTTTGGGATGAACTGGAAAGCCATCTGTGAGACAGGTCCCATCACCCAACATATAGCATTAGCCTGACCTCACTGATATTCTGAATGGGAGCAAATTTGCATAGCCATCTTTCAAAATCTAGTGGAAAGTCTTCCCAGAAGAGTGGAGGCTGTTACAGCAGCAAGGGGTGGGACTCCATTTTAATGTCCATAGTTTTAAAATTAAATGTTCAAAAAGCACATATGGGTTTGGTGTTCTTGTGTCCACATACTTTTGTTTATTTAGTGTACATATTATAGTAGCTACTGCTTTGGCTGCTGATTACCATGCAATTATTTACATTTTTGCCTAATTTTACAGTAAACTCATTATTTACTATGTTTATATCAATGCATATTGTAGTAGAATAAATTCCAAAATTTCAATATTAAAACAGCCACATTATTTTCTCACTCCAGATGAATTGTGAGAATAATATTGCGGCAAAAAAGCAAGCCTCCTACCAAAATTTAACGTGACCGATATCAGCGAGGCGCCGAAATTCCATTCCAAGCCAAATGTGGCGCTGTGGTATTTCGGGGCGGTCACCCCAACGTTAAATTTTAAAGATCCACTCCGAGCCAGCAGGGTCGCTGTGGTTCTTCGTGCCTCTCTCGCAACCTCCGTTTCCGCCATCCTGCGACTTGTACCGCGCAGAGAAAATGGAGGATTGAGTGGCGAGCGTCCGGGCTTGCGGAAAGAGGACACTAAGTGAGTGCGCCGCTCCTCCTTTCTCGCCCACACATATGTTTTATTTTCTTAATGTCGTTTTTGAGCTGTTTTGTGAAACGCGTTGCGACTTTGGAGCGGTTTTCTTTCGTTATTTTGATGATTAGCGCCGCGTAGCGTGCCTGCATGGCGGACTGTGTCGTAACGGGGCGGGAGGCGGCCGACCGCAGCATGGCTCCTCGCGGCCTAAAACGGCACGTAACGCGTTTTATACTGGGGCACAACCATAACCACACTGGGAATCAATTTACATGCTATTTTGTGCAATTATTATTGCATATTTTCTCTGTAGCGGTTAGCAACGGTTTGCGAACGCGAAATGTGTGTTAATCCACTGAATATAGTCAACACCCCGAAACCTTTAACATTTCAACCGTAGACGCGAGGCTGGTGGAAGTAAAGTTCGCGCTGTATCTTTTTACAATTTACAAATAACTTAAAACATACTGGCGTTTTAAGTTATTTTTAAAGTCATGTTTTGGCGCAGCGGGTAACGTTTTAAAACGCTCCGGAATTTTTGATTCGGTTTCGGTGAAACCACTGGTGTTTATTGTTAGCTAGATGTGGTTGGTAGTTTATTTTAAAGATTTTAATTTAATTTGTTCTTCTATAAAGCCGCTGCCCTTTGCAGAGACCCCGGCGGTAGGGTATTTTCCCCATTTTGCCCCCCCCCCCATGTTGTGCTTAAATACACTTCATTCCTGGGTTTAAGTTCCCAGCTGCAACATTATTAAAAAAAAATCACGAGTTACTCCTGTAAAATGGTTTTAATTCTACAGTGCTGAAGGACAGGTTGCTTGGTAAACCTAAACAAACTACCACGTTTTTCTGCTGTAGTGTTTGTTTAGAAGTGTAATTTTGGTAAAATGACATCGAAAGTTTCCCTACAAATTTACCTAAATCTCATTTCATATATTTAAATGGATGCATATGTTTAAACTGTCAGTTTTACACTTCTAACAAAATTTTAACTGTAAATATTTTTAAAACAAATTCAGGTGGCTTAAGGAAGCCAGCAAAAGCTTATTGTTAGTGGGTTTAGTGTGCATAAGGTGGCATAGTGGTTGGTTGTCACCTTAATCTCTGATGGTCTTGAGTTTGAACCCTGCTTCCTCTGTAGTGTCATTGATCAAGGATCTTAAATGGAATTGCTGCAGTGAAAATGACCCAGTTGTACGAATGTATAAACCAATGTAAGTAGTTTAGTGCATTGCACTCTTATCTATAGTCATTAATTACTTTTTAGCTATAGGCTGTATGTCATGTTGGAGAGACATCTAAAGAAAGAATGACAGTATAGTTCACCTTCAGCTTTGTCATCGGAGGTTGTTTTTTTAAGCTCTTGAAAAATTGCACATTTATTGCAGTGTTGGTGACTTTGTTCAGTCCAAATCTCAGTATTTTACTCGTAGAGTTGGGTAATTTTACCATAAAAGTTAGTGGTATGTGCCTTGTTACAAGTCCAAGTTTTTAACCACTGTGGAACCTGCTGCTTGACAGGCTGTGCTTCTTTGGGCCCCCTATCCTGTTGTCTTGTACTGTTAGCAGTCTGTTCCCTTTTTTTTTTAGACGATTACCCATGGTTTAGTCCAAAAAGAGTCCCTAGCTGATCTACTCCTTCTCTGTGTTATCCTCACAGAGACTGTGTGGTGTTTGCTGCACATGGTTGGAGCTCTGGCGTAAACCAGGTATTTCATCACTCTGCAAATCACTGCTGTTCAGTGATGTGTGTTGGGCTTTCCTTTTTCATTCACATGTATTCAGAATTTAGTTGGGTACTCAGTGTTGTCATTTTAAATCCAGAACTTTATCCAGTTATTTGAATGACCTTTGAGTACATCTGCTCAGTCTGATTTTTTTTTTTTTTTAAAACTCAGTTTTGAATTGTTATGGAATGAGATGCGTGGCAGCACACAATACAGCTGAACAATTTAGATTTATATGATTAATGGAAATGCAGGGAGGAAACATAAATAATAAATACCAAGGATTTTTGAAGGTGGAATGTCATAATTGTGTTTAAATGGTTCCTATCAAGTGAAGATAGAGCATTTATATAGGACACCCGTTTACAGGGATTCAGGTTCATCGTAGGGTTTCCCTCAGAAATTTTTGTCTACCCGAGGTCAGCTCGGCAATTCTCATCACACACATTGTCAAAACGGTTCAAAGCTATAACGTGAACGTTGAAAACTGGGAGAAAGGTTGCTACTAGTGTGGCTATTACATGCTGTCACTGGGGTAAGTTGTGTGGTTACTTCTTTGTCCACAAAACACACTGGCTGAAATTGGAAACAGTTTAAACTGTCAATTATTGACAAATCTGAACTCTGTTTTTTTTCGCAAAACACTCAGTAATTCACATAATACTTTTGAAGCAACACTCAGTGCTTTGTGTGTGTGCATGTGAATTGTGAGATGTACTGAATTTAGAAATTTAAAGACAATAGCTGCACCATTTGTGGGTTGGTTATTAGTGTAAGATGTGTGTAGCAAGTTAAACTTTTTTTTTTCAAGCCAGGCTTTGTGACGGTATTTCTTTGTATTGTCTGCCTTCCAGGAGATCACGAGACGTTTCAAAATGGAGGCAAGAGTCAATACAATAGAGGCCCTGTAATGTAATGCTCCATCTAGTGGTCAGCCACAGTTCTGCAGCTCTCTGTCTGAGCTCATTCTCTCCTTACTGAGCACCTGTATATTATTAATGTGTAAATGATTTCTTCATTAACCCTTGGTTTTGTCAGCTGTTCTATAGAAAAATGGTGATAATACTCATGAGTAAAAAATAATGTTTCAACATGAGCATTTTGCAACAATTGGCAGTCTGGAAAATAGTAGGGCTTACCAGCAGTCAAAAGTCCAAGCAGATGAGTTTAAACAGCAAGTGGCATCTTGCGTTTCTATGAAGTTTCTTTGTAGTCATTCAGGTAATGCTTTGCTTCTGCAATTCTTGCAAAATTAATTTATTATGGTTGTTTTTCATGCCAATTTTATGCAGGCTTTGTTTAGACCAGGAATTTGGGATAACCAGTATAGACTCTGTTTCAAGTGATTTCTTTCTCAGTATTGTCATTTTTGTTTCTAAGCCCACACACTGCAGCAGGCAATTAGCAGGTTGTGTAAATCACACGGCAATGCCCATTTACTCCTCAGTTTAGAGTGAGTTCAAGGTTCATGTTTTTTCCTATATTCTTTTTCCCACTGACTGCTAACTGTTACCTAACAGTCAGAATTGCTTGACGTGAGAAGTGAGAGCTTCTTATTTTTTTTGCAAGTAGTTTATATGTCGTTGTAGCTATTTTTTGTTTGGGCCTTTTTGCAATTGAATGGCACAGTTCCTGTCATTTTTAACTTACTCCTGAAATACCAGTATTTATGGAAAAATGATCATGTTGCAACACAAAAGAGACAGATGATTAGAATGAATGTGTGCTGCATCTGTAATGGAAAATTTTAACTCTTTAATTTGAATCAATCAATTTATCAGCATATCTTAACTGCCCATCTGGAGAAAAAAATGAGTGTGTGAGGTTGTTTGGACCAGGATTGAAAAATGCTGCTTCATGCATCTGGTTTAAGATAAATTGTAAAAAGTTGTTTAGGACAGTAGTGGAGGCAGATTTCTTAAAATGTGCTGCCAGTCTCTCACCCAAGTAATTTTGCAGTATGAACATTTTTCTAGGTGGCTCATTTTGTTCAGAAAGAAAATATATTTCCTACCATTTAACCAGGAACTCCCATGTTCCAGTGTACCTGCTTGCAAGCATATTTTTACATGTGAGTTACTTTTTTGGCACTTATGACAGTTCCTTTATTTATCCATTGTTCTTTTGGTAATTCATGTCATATCCAGGCTGTATCCTGTTCTGTGATGGGCTCTGGTCCATTTCGCACCAGCACTGGACAAGTCACACAATGAATGCTTGTGGCACTGATAGATTATCTGTGTGTACCTTGTTTTTTGCACCGGAATGCCAAATTAAGAAAATTTTACTGCAATAGAAGACAGAACCAGTTTAAATTTGTTGGTGTTAAGTTCTACTAGAAGATTAATGCTCAATTGAAACTGCCTAGATTGTGTTGTATTTTTACTGTGGTGTAACAGAATTGTTAGTAATGAATTTGTACACTTGGTATGATGAATGTTTTAGTTTTTTTATGTGGAATTTTCTCATTGTGCCTCAATACTGAAATTAAAGGGAATTAGACAACATTTTTGTGAACACATGTATTCTGGAGTATTGTTGTTTTGATAACAAGGGGCTATTTTGCAGTGCACTGTCTACAATTTCACGAAATGTGCCGTATTCTATTTTGCCTATTTAGTATTAAAAGTTTAGTCAAGTCAGCACTATTTTCAGCTTTCAGGGTCCATAAGCAATGCAGAAGTTGTGTACACCACTGTGCTACCCACTGACTTCAATTTTATACTTTTCTTTAGTGAACATTAAATATGAAAAGCATACTAATTCCCAGATCAATTTTTTGACTTTATAGTGCTATATTGAACATTTCTATATTAAATGTTTATCTTTATCCAAATTCTCCTGTTTTGGTGGTGTTATTGAAGCTTTTATTTTGTGAATTCTTATGACACATTTCATCACTGGAATTGGCAGGTTAAAGCAAGCGGTAGTGATACTGGAAAATGAGAAATGTCATAAATACTAGTATTGATGGTGCTCATACCAGTTGTATGCTTTTGAATGTGTGAATCTTTTTTTCACTTTTGAGATCATAAGGACCTAAAGTTCTTAAAACTTGCGATGGCAGCCATGTTGAGCAAGAACTGTAGAACAAAGTCTCTACTTGTGGTAAAATGTGGCTAATTATTATTATAGTGTTGAAGTAATGGAATTGAAACTAAACAGTGCACCGTGCACGAGTTAAGTATACAAGTTTCATCTTGTATACAGATGTTAGAATTTTGTAGGTCTGAAACAAAAACCCTTTGTTTAAGAACATCACTAGTATAGATTTAATCACAACAGTTTTGCTGATTTAGAATAAAGACTTTGGAGTTTAACTTATGGTGAATAGTTTAAATTGACTATTAAAGAATCATTAGATGCTGCAGGTGTGGTTAGAGTTATGGTAGCTGGGTGGTGTGGGACCGATGTTGGATTATTTGAAGTTCACACCTGTGGATTTACTGGTATCAGCTTGTATTATTTTAAATGCCAACAAAGAGATTCAGTAAATTCATGACTTCCCATTAGTGGGGCTCCCTTTTCTCTTCCAGAGATCCAGAAGCTCATAAAAGTCCTGGGGCTTTAAGATCCTCATTTGCATGACTTTCAAAATTAACTTCTGTTTTTTGCCAATGGTCTGGCAAGATCATTCAGTTTACTTGTTGTAAGTAGCTTGCAATGGTAGTGTTAATACCTTTTTTTGTCTCCTAGACCTTTTTATTCACATTGTTAAAGTTTTGATGAAAGACGACGATTTGACTGCATAATGTTTAGCACATCTCACAGATCTTTGTTTCAAATTTTTCATTGTAATGGTCTCATTAACTAAAATAATGGCATGTTCATCTAGTTGGGTTTTTACTCCTGAACTAATGCATAATAAACATCTTATACTCATGGTTACACATTAAGCTCTTATCAACTTTACATACTATTCAGTGGAAATTTATAGAAAAAGCATTAAATTAGTCAATGATTGCATCCATTATAAAGTGATTTTGTAAAGGTAATGCATGGCTACCAAGTTTCACATGGACCACAGCTATTTCTACTCTATCAGCTGCTTAAATGCAAAAAGGGACTAATCTACTTGAATTCTGTTTTAAGTAGCTGTGGAAAAATAAATAGTGCTATTTCTGCTGGCAATGACAAAAACATAAATGATGATTTATAATTTAACTGTTTGCCAGTTGCTTTCCTGATTATTGTCTAATTCTGAATTTGACAGGTGGTGCTTAAATGTATTATGTTTACATATATAGAGCATGTGTTTACATCAAATTTATTTTAGGTTATATATTTTTCAGTAGTGAATAGGTTGTCAGTTTGTATATAAGGCTATATTTTGAAAACTAGCAATACATTATGCAATAGACTTTGTTAATGTAGACTTATACCTGAATGATCAAGAAACTTCAGGTCCCCAGAACTATGTTGTAATCTTGTTAACTTGAATGAATTTGGGGCATTTTGATGAGTTGTTTAAAGAACCTTTCCAGCTTAGCTTCTTTTGCCTGTGCTCATGACTGGCTTGCTCAATGCCTGATTGTCCACCTGTGTGTGTATGTCCTCATAAAAGACTGAGTATCCACTAATAACCACATGTGTCTTGTTCAGCTTCTGTTTCTCTCCTGCTAACTGCCCTGGTCTGCTATCCCAGCTCCAGAGACTAGAACCACATCTGAGCTGTGATGTGCTTCATGGAGCAACTGCAGTAGGAGGAGCCTGAGCACACCTGTCAGTAGCACTGCCCAGAGACACCTTCAACCTCCCCGTCACCCTGGGAGCAGCTTATCAGGTACGATGCAAACCTTGGGCCACCATATAGCTGCTATCTGATGCCAGATGTCATTTATAGTTCATTTGTCCCCCACAGTGGGGTTTAGTTTATAATTGGGGCCACCTCACCCCCACGGTATTTATGTTCTTGGGTGAAACCTATGTTATGGTTCCAATTTCAACCAATGTATTTGAAATCAGATACTAAATATTTTCAGTTTTGTTTTTAATATTTTTAAACTTGTCTTGCTGAAAGTTCAGTTTTTAGTGGTGCAACTTTACTCTGAACTTTTGTGTCTTAAGGTTAAAAGTGACTTTGGAATTACAAACGGGCCTCTGGTTGTAATTTTATGAGTTGAGGGTTTGGTGTGCTTAGCATCCTGTGTTACAGATTCAACAAGTTCATGGAATGATAGTAAACATACATTAGTTTGGGGTCTTTTTAACATGTTTAACCCTTCCATACACACCTGGGGTCATTTTGACCCCAAGCAGCCTTCAGAATTCACTTACTTGCTAATTTTAATTTGCATTTTAAACGCTCAGTACCTTTTCAATAGTAACAGATGCTCAATTTCTTGTAGTGTTTTGTAAAATCATCAAATTGACCCCAGATGTGTAAAGTCTTCGGCAGTTTAACGTGAATGGAAGGGTTAAATAAATCTCACTTAAAACAGGCCATTCATATATTTGGACTTGATACTTAGATGTGTATTTGTGATAAATTGGTGAGAATGGTGTTGCTTATGAGGTGGTTAGTGAGGTATGTCAGGTGAGAGACCTCCACGCTGGGCAAGTGTACAGCAACCAGGGTACATGTAGGACAACCTTGTAAAACATACTCATGCTCCTGTTGTATCTTCTGGGCATTTCCCTCATAATATGTGACCAACTTTTTGTGATTTTTAGGTTTGTCCATAGATTAAAATTGGACTGGGATTTAATTTTATGCTTACCTGGCAAATCAAAAACGTGAGCTTCTTTAAGGGTACAATCGTGACGCAGACTTTGAGTGCCAAAGTCATATTCATTGATATGAGATGCATACATGAATGTAAAGTATGAAAAAATAACACATATGTCAGGTGTTTGGTTTACACATCTTTCTATCCATAAAGAATTTTGAGATTTTTGCAGTGTCCCTGATGAAAGGTGTTAAATTGATCTTGTAAAATGGTTTGAATTGTAGCACCAAAGGTGCAAGGTGTGCATGTACACTGACTACTCCCCCTTTTCATAAGGGTAAAATTCTAGTTTTCTAGGTCAAGGCAATTTACCGCCATCTCCTTTGTTGTAGATTAAAACTTGCAGTCTGTATACCTCAGTTTTGATTTGATTCTGCTTTCCTCTTAACTGTAGATCTTCTGTTTGAATAGACACTTCCCCTGCTATGGAGGACAGTGTGGTCCCAGAGCCCTGTCAAGATTCTGTGGATGTCGCCTCCCAAGGTATATGGGGGGGGACCCCTGTCAAAAAGTATAATTAGGGGACAGCCGGTGTGGAGAAATTTTAATGTGAAACCATTTGTTTTAACTCCCCTTCCAACCCCCCGGGTGTCTGCCGCGTTTCCTGTTTTTACATGCTTGTCTGCTAATATTTCTGACTATGCATGCTCTTTCTTGGTATCGCTCTCAAGGCTGGATGAATTTCCATTGCTGTTTTATTTCTCCTGCAAGTGCACAACCAAGAAAATGTTGATCAAGTTGACATACCACCATATTCCTTACCTCTCTTAATGGTTCCTTTTGACATCCTAGAAACGGTTTCAGCAGTAGAAGAGAAAGAGGAGCCGAGCCATGGAGACATGGAGAAAGTAGAGGAACCGGAGAAGCCCACAAAGGCCCCCAATGAATTCAAGAAGACATGGGGCTTCCGTAGGACCACCATTGCCAAAAGAGAAATGCCAGTGGAGCCTGAGCCCCAAGAAGGCAAAAGTGCCCCGGTGCGCCGTAGTGGACGGCAAGCCAAGCGCACTGACAAGCTGGAGGAGTTCCTGTCCACAGCCAAACGTGGCCGCGGCGGGCGCAGGAGTGCACCAGGCCACTTGGAGACCTCTGATCCTTCCTCGCAGACTCCCACGGATGGCGAGACAGCTTCAGAGGCCAGCTTTGATGGCAGTGTGCCTACTGATGAGCGCAAGCCGAGCAAGGCAGGTGGCAGGAGGAAATCGGCCAAAGGAGGCTCTGTCAGCGAGGATGGCAGCTCGGAGAATGAGGACAGCACTGACACTACTCCCCAGAAAGGGGACGAGACCAAGAAAAGCAAGGATCGTGAAGAGACAGAGCCGCAGCAGCTGGAGCAAGACTTGGCTGACAGAGCTGAGGAGCAAAAGTTAGAGTCAGAGAACTCCAAGAAGCCTATTGCTGAACCTGCTGACCGGCGCAGTGCAGGGAGTCCAGCCCAGGCAGGCAGCAAAGACTCCACTTTGACTAAGAAGGATTTTAAACCAAGAACAAGAGCAAAAGCTAGCAAAGAGAGCCAAGCTGATGAGGATGATGAGGATGAGGACTCATCTGGCAAATCTGACAATGAGGGATATGACCCCAATGCGCTTTACTGTATCTGCCGTCAGAAGCATAATAAGAGGTATGTAAATTAATCACGTGCACTGCTTTTGTTGTACCAGATATGGTATGTATCATTATTCTTATATGGATGTGAGCCTTCATGTCACTGCTTGCTGGCCTTTCATGGTGCAGTCTTATTAAACCCTGTCTTCATGCCCAGGTTCATGATCTGCTGCGACCGCTGTGAGGAATGGTTCCATGGCGATTGTGTAGGCATTACGGAGGCACGGGGTCGTTTGCTTGAACGCAATGGCGAGGATTACATTTGCCCCAACTGCACAGTACACAAGGGCCAGGCTCCCTCCCCTGCTGACAGCACCAAGAGGTCTAGCCGGCGCAGCCTGCAGAACTGCCCCACTGAGCAGACACCGCTGTCAGGGGGTGCTGATGAAAAGGCCAGCGAGGACCTTGGGATTAAAGGCAGGATAGAGAAAGCCACCAATCCTAGTGGGAAAAAGAAGATTAAAATATTTCAGCCAGTAAGTTGATTTTTAAATTTTTTATAAAATGAAGTGTAGCACATATGTTACTGTGTTAAGGACTGTCACCCCCCTGACTTTGGTTTGGTGTTTTCTTCTCCCATCTGTAGACAGTGGAAGCCACATCCCTCCCCAAATGTATAGGTCCTGGCTGTGACAAGAATGCGCTACCAGACTCTGTGTACTGCGGCAATGACTGCATCTTGAAGCATGCAGCGGCGGCCATGAAGTCCATCACAGATGTGAAGGAGCCCAAGCCAAAGGAGAAGCCCAAGCCGAAAGTGCAAAGGAAGCCAACCACCAGAGGTAGTGCTAAGGTAGGTCATCTTTTTCTTTGTGAGCACACATTGACTGATCTGTCTTCTGTACAAGTGCATCTCTTTAACTGTGCTACACCACCCTCTTCTGGCAATTTCAGAATTCACACTTGACTGTTTAAAATTTTACCTACTCTCTCAAGTAACAGTATTTGACACATTTATACACCCTATTACTTTTACTGGACTTGGGTAGGTGTACTATGCTCACAGCTACTGCAGCAGTGACACGAAACCAACTTTGAGGGAACAAGTTCATGTCCTCAACTGTTGTGCTACATTTAGGTGTCTAGTACAAGTAAAATGCGTGTGGTCTCTCTCTCTTTTTGAATGGGTCCCACATAACTATAGTCTATACTATTTGCATTAGATGCTAATGGTGCTGCCTGTCTCTGTCCAGAAGAGGCCGGGTGCAGAGAGGAAGGCTGGGGTCCGTAAGTCCAAAGATTCTTCCAAGGCTGAAGAGGCAGAATCCGATAGTGAAGAGGATGATGAAGATGACGGTGACAACGATCATGATGATGATGACGACGACGACGATGATGATGACGATGATGTGGGGGAAGAGCAGAGGCCATCAGATCACGAGCCGCCCATCTCATCCTGGTCCAGCGACCATAATTACATTGCGCTCACGCCAGACAGGGCCGCAGCCATTGCGTCCTCTGTGTTTAACAAATCGTGTATGTATCTCTGGGAGGTTTGCCACACTTCATTTCTTCACATATTAACCACACTTCAGATTTTGCTAAGATGCCAAGACATGTGCAGTCTCAACCTAATGGCTCACTTAGGCAGCAGTGCTGAAGCCCAGCTTCACCTCAGCTGACCAAACAGCCATCAAGGTGGAGTAAGTGAGGTCATACGGTCTTGAGCACAGTGGTTCAAACAGGGCCACCTGTAATCCAGTGCTGTGTATCTTAATAACAAGCCCTCCTTGCACCCCGGAGAGATCTGGCACTGAGGTGGCTGAAAAAGGGCAGAAGCAGGTAAGTACCACACTTGGTAATGGCTGTTGATGTGGTGCTTTGGTAAGTATGATGGCAACACAGTGCTCCAGATTACAAGGAAGGAGCCTTGCACTGAACAGCGCCCTAAATCTAGAGGACAGATTGAAAGGTCCATGTTAATTGGATCTGGATAGTTTGCCCATCTGTACTGACAAGTGATAACTCCTCCAAGTTGTGATTTGTTGACCAAAAGTAGCTGAGCAGTCCTTCTGTCACGTTGGTTCCAGTAGTGAAATCTACAGGTGTACCTAGTACTGTTGGGGACCAGGAGGGTACATATTACTGCATTTGATGCTTGTTTCATTTCTGATCACGTGTGGCACCTTTTTTGGTCAGAATCTTACTGTCCTGCTGTTTTCCACTTGAAGGGTCTTCACTCACTTGCCTGCAGGTAGGTCTCACTCACGTTCTTTCTTGTATCTCATCAGCATCAGAACCTGCCCTGTAATGCACTTCAAATGGCAGTAGGGCTACTTGGGGGGTAGACTTTCTTTTTGGAACTGTGACAGGTCCTTCCCAATTCATGGTATGTTCTGCATGAAATATGCACATTTGCAGTATACTTCTAATTAAATAAAGAACAGTTTCACATGTTTTACTTAGTTATTCTTTTATAAACTGCTTCCCTCGTTCCGCATCGACGGAAGGGCTGCTGGGCTGGGTTTGAAAGAGTTGCGCCTGCTTCCTCCAAGGCATTGAGCGCATCATGTGGCTTCTTTCTGAGCATTGATGCACTTGGCACATGAACCCGTTGATGGTGGGCAGACACGGGGCCCGGCTCAGTTGGAGGATCTGAAAAGGCCCTGCCGCTGGGCGGTGGAGACGTTCGCGGGGAGAGCAGACGGAGGCGGCGGAGGGAAGGCCCTGCGAAGACCCCAACGCAGATGCAGACCAAGCCCGGACAGCAATTAGGCAACAGCTGCACAGTGATCATTGCAGAATTTCATGGTCTTATTGTCCTGGGTTGATTAGTTTAGAAATCACTCATATAAAATTTGTACATAATTTTTAGTTTTATTCATTGCTGGAAATTGACATTTGAGTTTAGTATGCTGAAATAAGTAGGGCATTGGAAAACAAAGGTTAAGTTTTTAACATGAAGTAAAGCAAAAAGTGTTTTTTCAATAAAAAAATATCAGTGTGCAGCAGGTGAACACAGCCGACGTTTCACAGAAAATAAGTCACTAGCAATAATCAGCTCACAGTCAATGACTAGTTTAAAAGAAAAATGAATGGACTCTTTCCAATTTTCAGGGGGCTCGTGCATCAGAAAAAAAAATGTGCTTGAGGTCAAAACTTAAAATGTGTTGTGGTTATGTATTGAAGTCTGGCTGTTTATTCCTATTCATGTCTGGATTATTCCCTTCCATACCTGCTGCAGGGCTTTTCACAGTGACATTAAGGTTCACTTGACCACGAGTTATTATACATTAGATGAAGCCTATATATTACCTGTGGATGTTTTCCATATGCTGTTGAAGAAATTTTCTGGCAGTTTTCCAGATTGAATTGTCAGGCTTATAGATGGCCATGGTCAAGTGATGCAGAGTAGATTTGAGTGAGGAGCTTGGACATGTAGGGTTGCCACTCTTTAAGCTGTCAGGCAATTTGTAACTTTGTTTGCTGGTAGAAAATTTGTGAAGGACAAATAGTCATTCTTGTAAAGCTTCTGGAAGTATTAAAATGTTATTGTGGAAATCTGATTATAATTTGAGTATTGGTTAGCTGTATTGGTATGAGTTACTTTATGGTTGGTTGGGGCAGGGTGGTGTTACTGAAATCCAAACACAACGTACAAGCTTTCACAGCAGGTAAAAATGTGACTCCCACAAGTCGTAGAGATAATCGTGATGAGGCTGCATGTGATGCCTGGACATGCAGGCAGTGCCCTGAGTAACAGGTTAAAAATCATGAGTAGGTCAAGGGTCAAAGTTAAGGAGGGATTGAGTAAATAGTGGGTTATCAAACATCCTATTTGTTTATTACACATTAGTAGATGCAACAAAGTTTTAAATTTTTGATTTGTCCTAGTTTTCCTGCTGCTCCCTCTGGTTACATTTCATGGCACTAAGTGTGTCAAGAATAGTGCAGGATTAAGTCATACCTAGGTTGTGTCAGTAGATGTTCATAAAACGTGGACTATCCTGACTCAGATATGCTATGGGACATACCACTGTCTTTCAGTGTTCAGTTTTCAATGGACTGCAGAGTTTCACTGAATGAAGAATTTCCAACCTTTAAGGGTTGTGTCCATGTGGAGGAAACGGTCTCAGTCCTGAGGTTTGAGGTTCTAATGGTTTTCCTGCCAACCCTTTTCTCTTTGTGTAATGCAGTTACTAGGACACAATCATTTGAAGTCTTCTTGAGGCAATGGAATTGACATCTAATTCATACATATTCTGTATAACTGCTATGTTCATTGTCTAATTCAGAATATATTTGGTTGAATCATACATTACTGGAAGAGGTTTTTTAAAAAAAAAAAAAAAAAAAAGGCTTGCACATAGTCCTCTAGGAGCTCAGCTTGGCTTTTCTTATGTAAACCCTGATGGATGTCTGCTTTGGGAAATTTCAAACAGCTCAGAATCTGTTGGGACCATATTAAAAGGAAGAGTAGTACTATCACTCTGCACTATCTTCCCAAGGAAACTGGAGAACCATGCACCTCAAGACATCTTTAAAGGTGGCCCAGCTATGCCTGCTGGACCAATTGTTACAGGCTCAAATGGCACTTCTCAGAGTGTAAAGGATTGGATATGTTCCACAAGATCGAGAGTATACGGACGCCCAGTGGGTGGTCATGCCCATTTGCAGCCCTTAAATGGTGCTCTATGACTCTGACCATATTCTCCTCTCCTAGCTCTTGATACCACTGTATAGTACATGGATATCAACAGAAATTAATTGGTCAGTGAATATTTACATGAACTAATTTGTTTAAGTAAAGGAAGCTGTTGGGCTCTTCAGCAACAGGTTTTTTTTAATTGACAGCTAAAGTCACTTGCAGTGATGTTTGTATGCTAAATATGCCTTATTTGTAGCATTTTAGCCTCAGGTGTTAGTGTTAACAGAACTAAAACCTGAGTGGACTACAGTGGGACCCATAACCAGGACCACATAGGGAACATCTCACCAAAAGAAGATGGCCCTGCCATTTGTTTTGCAGACTAAGGGTATTTTAGACAAATTGGGATCACCCTGGTAGCCTGATTTCCAGCATTCAGGGCTGTCATAACCCAACTCAGATCTGCTTACTGTGTACATATCTTATAAGTAAACACTGGGGAAAAAAATCACGAGTTTTACAGTTTGTTCACTTCAGTTGATGGGGGGAATACCTGCAATGAATTACCTAATTGATCTAGCACATAGAGGGTGAATGTCCTCCGGATACATGGTGGCCACAAATACAGCCAAGTCATTAATGTCCAATTATCATTCTGCCATGGGATGAGCTATACCATCAGCCGGATAGCGCCTCCACTCCACTGTGTTTGATTGTTTTGGGTTGAAAAGGGCTTTGAACCATTCCACACAAACCACCACCACTGTAACCACTACAATACAATCTCAAGATTTTTGATTTTTACTGTTTATTACATTTTTTGTTAAGATGTCTTCCTATTTGCACCTGGTATAGTGTGCTCAACTTGATTTCCTTAACTATTCACAGAAACCCTTTCCAAAACATCCGTGTTTGAGTTGCTTAACCTTTTTTGAATATTTTTTCAAAAACCTGCCTACTTTAAATACTTGGTATTAGTTTTTTATGATTTTAATGTGATATATGACATATCACATATGACATGATTTTTATGATTTTATGTTGAGCATTTTGTGGCTTCTGTCAGGTCTGATAATGGACAATCCTGAACTTTTCCACGAAGTGTGGCCAGTTTAGATATCCAGCAACCTAAAGTTGCATATTTTCAATTTGAAATGTTTGAGATGAGTATTGTGATGTCCTGTGACATCACTATTGTGAGGTAGGACATCTTCCTGAATGAGTGTTAATGGAAAATAAAAAATACATATTTGATATGTCATGTTAAATGTCAGTTATCTGTGTTAGAGGCCTGTTGAACTCTAGTGTCTATAGGAAAAAATAACTAACCTTTTCCAACACACTGGACACTTGAGATCTGTTTTCAAACAATAGCATCTCTGTGCTGTGGTTGTACTGTATTACATTTATGAGATCAAGAAAGGCTACACCAAAAGCTTGTTTTTCTGTGTCTCTTTTCTGTGTTTGTTTGCACACTAAAATGTGCCAGTACTGTGTTTCACAAAGGGCATTTGTGTGTTCTTCCCTCTGTTGATAGATCTGGATATTCAGCAAAACTGTATATTTTATGGACATATCATTCCACAAATTTTCATTTTAGTATCACTTCCCAAAATATCTCATACTATCATACAGGGCTGTTCCATTCTAACTGCAGTGGAAATATGAGACTTTAAAAAAAAAAGAATTTGTTTTGTAGGGGCTGCTGATTACAACCTTCTGTGAAACTCAGCCTACTCACCATGTCCTTTTTGTATCTGGTTCTCTCTGTTACAGCTGGGAGGGACAGCGATGGAGCAGACAGCGAAAAGGAGGCAACCTCCAAGCGAAAACCTTCAGGAGGATCCTCCACATCCCCCAAGGGAGGCAAGCGGTGGCCTAGCTCTGGAGGCATCAAGCCAGTTTCCAAGGGGAAGAAGCCTGTACCAGTGCCGGCTATGGGTCTCAGAGCAGGCAAGAAGACTGTCTTGACTCCTGGCAAGGCTTTGAAATCCCAAAAAGCCACCCCAACACACCCTCCTGCTGCTGTTACTGCTGCTGCCTCGTCATCAACTGTTTCTCCTGGCTCCCGGCACCATGTTACAGGGGCCTTAAGGGTCACCAAGACTACATTTACCATTCCCAAGAAGCAGCCCAAACAGGAGCCCACTCAGCCTGGTGCTCCACCCCGACCGGTGCCTTCAGCTGTGCCCCCTGCACCTCCTGCCCCTTTTATTTCAGCTCCAGCCTCCAAGTCTCCACAGTCCGCTCAGCCCCAGCCTCAGCCTCAGCCCCAGCCTCAACCCAACAATCAGATCAGACAGAACATCCGGCGTTCACTCACAGAGATTCTCTATAAGAGGTGAGCATGTGTGTAGATAGTTTACCCATAACCTGAATGAAAATATTTCATGAAAATTTTAATGTTTGTTCTGAAATATGTGAATAATGAACACGCACTTACAAGCATAATGCATAATGAGCTATAAAAGCACATGGCAAACTTTACATGGAGAGATTTTAATTCAAGGTAAAGAGCCTTGGTGACAATCACCAAATAAAACAAACATCTTCAACTACAGAGTGGCACAGAGTTTATGTACTTCTTGGGTTTCTTATAACAGCATGCTGCTTGCAAGCATTTTTCAGATCTTGTGACTTGATCATTGTGTAAAACTGCAGTTTATTATAATGAACTTTAAAGCAAAAAAGGTTTCAAAGAAAGAGCTTAAAGAAGTTGAAAAAACAAAGGGATGCCTTGCTTATTACTTTAGCTGTTTAGAAGTGATGAAACATTGACGAGGGCGAGTGAATCAAAAACATTTGCCAGTAAAATTTTCCTTGTAAACAGCTAGTAAGGTGCTCTGACTGGATTTGTTTTTCACTTTCTGTAGGAATAATTTTATTGAAGTTAATGTAATTTAGAGATGATTTTACAAGGACTTGTCTTATAAGCAAGTTTTCTGGCAAAGTACATACAAAGTATGCTTGTTAAGCAAGGTATTTAACAGAAAAATGTTAATGTATTAGGATTATCTGGACTCAGATTTGTCCTGTTGATAGGGTGAGTGACAGTGATGACCTGACAATATCGGAGAGTGACGTTGGAAAACTTGCTGTCAGCATTGAGAAGGAGATGTTCAACTTGTTCCTCAACACAGACAACAAATACAAGAATAAGTATAGGTCACTCATGTTTAACCTCAAGGATCCAAAAAATAAGGTAAGTTTTTTTCATAAAGGGTTTAAATCATATCTATCTTCCATAGATTGTTAGTCATCAGTATCAAAAACATTTCTGTTAAATCGAGGTGAAACAGTATTTTGTGAAGCTTTGTAACACGTTCAAGAGGAGCCTAAGGTGGCACCTATGGCTTGTTCATAGGGTTTGTTCTACCGGGTCATTGGTGGTGAAGTCACACCCTTTAAGTTGGTGAGGTTGAGCCCAGAAGAGCTGCTCTCCAAGGAGATTTCAGAGTGGAGGCAGCGGGAGACACCTGAGGTAATGACTACATGACTGGTTAACATTGAGGGCTTAATTCCATATGCCTGGGTTTGGAACCAAGCTGGTACAGAAGGTTGATTAACGACTGGTAGGGATTTTACACTGGGGACAGTTTTCAGCACCAATGCACCTGTTGGTCCTATTATGCCAAAGAAGAACCATCTGCATCCTTCCTTTACAAAGATCATATTAACATTATGAATGATTAATATTTTCCTCCACTATGCAAATGAAGAAATAAAATCTAACCTTTTGGCAATCCATTTTATACTGGTTCTCAACATGTATGTATAAATATTCAGATCAGCCTACTTCATCTCAAAGAAACGAGAATTAGCAATGTTTATATATGACAGCGTTGAGGAAATGTGTGTGATGGAAATTGCTTAATTAAAATTGAAGTAATTTGAAATATTGAAATTGCTGCCCTGATACTGTGGCCTTGTGTAGCTGTTATTCTCGAAGTTCAACATTCAAAGGTGTTCAGTTGTGTGTAATCTGGATACAGCTTGGGGGTCTCTGATTCAGTTGGGTCTCACCAAGCTGCCCACCTTCTCTGTCCACAGCAGATTCTGGAGACCAAAGCCCAGAGTGGGCAGCCCAAGCCAGGTGCCAAGGTGGAGCCAGTCCCTGATGTAGACATGGAGGAGTCCCCTCCTGTCTCTGATGGAGATGTATGTATGGCTGCCACCTCGCAGTCGCCCCGCATGGCTTCCGCGGCAGTAAGTGGTGGCTCTCATGCTCTTTCTTCTTGCTTGCTTACACTCTTGGACTCATGCTCTTTCCCTCCTGTGGCACACACTTTGCACACCTTCTCGCTCGGGTCGTATGGTTTACTTGCAGTCTCAGGTTACTTGTACTTCGTCTCTTACCTGCAAATTGTGTGTAGCTCCCCCAGCTTCCACGGCCTGCATCATGCTACTAGATGACACAAGGGATGCAACAGTTATTGACCATATCCGTTACCAGAAAGACAATGGATGAAGCAGCCATTCTGCCTTTCTATATTAATATGTTTTTCCAATAGTTCTCCCCAAGTCACCTGTAAATAGTGCTTCAAGTGGAAAGGTTTATAACAGTAGATCAGCCTGTTATCTTTTGGAATTTACTTAGATTTTGATCTTGCTCTTTGACATGGGTTGTCAGTGAATCATTTTTGACAGAGTTAATGCCTCTTTTTCTATTTGATACTACACTTATTATAGGACCAGGAAGAAGTCCGTCAGGGCCCTGCCTCCACTCCAGCTGCTGTGACAAAGCCCATTCAAGAGACTGCACCTGCTCCTGTTCCTGACATCTTCAGCAGCATGCTGAAGGACACAACAGCAGAGCACAGAGCACACCTGTTTGACCTCAACTGCAAGATTTGCACAGGTAAGTGACATTGAATTAACTTTTTTCTGTGAGCATATTTTTGGTCGTGATCAGAAAGGCAACTGTACTAAGCTTGCTGTGTTAATGGTGGTGTTGCTTTTGGTGCCTGCAGGTCAAAAGTCAGCTGATGAGGAGCCACCTTCCAAAAAGCCCAAGCTCTCCACATCTTCCACAATCAAGAAGACAGAGGTCAAAGTGAAACCAGAGTCACGTCCCACCAAAGCAGGAGGTCCGCCTGATACTGTCATTAGTACAGTTCCAGTGCAGGGTGGTGAGACGCCCATCATGGAGTCCCCTGCCTCCCCAGAGGATGCTGGCCCAACAGCCTCCAATGTATCAGCCACGTCTCCGTCTTACGTCCCCCCTGTGACCATCCCTGCGGTGTCTTCGGTCTCCATCACAAGGCGGGACCCCCGGACAGCTGGATACCGCCCACCTGCTTCCTTACCCCTCCCTCCTGTTACTGAGGCATCGCCAGATAACAAGATGGTCACACCAGCTCCGCCCCCACCCCCTCCTGCCCCAAAGTCCATCCTGCTGAAGCCAGCCTCATCACCAGATACAAGGTTCTTTGGTCTACCCGGAGCCAGGTGGGTCTCATCCTCCTTAATCACCTTCAGACGGATAAATTGAGGGAGTTTGGGCTCATGTTACATTGCAATTTGGGAGGAGTTTTGTGTTATTTTAGAAGAAATGATCAGGAAATTCAGTCATCTTGACACTTGTCACCCCCTGCTGTTTTGCAGTATGACGGAATCCCACTCCCCGCAGGAGAGCGAGACTGCAGTGTTCCTATCTCAGCAGGAGATGATGTGGAAGGGCTTCATCAACATGCACACTGTGGCCAAATTTGTCACCAAGGCATACCTGGTTTCTGGCTCATTTGAGTACTTGAAAGAGGTTAGACCATTCTTTTTAAACACTACGGACAGAAACGAGAAGAATCCCAACCTTCTTAAAAAGTGATCATAAATTATTGTAATTGTATCCTGTACTAAAATTAACAGATGTGGTGGAAATATACCCTAAAGACTTCAAGTTCTGAATGGTTTATTACAAAATGACCTTGAAAACTATTTAAAAAGAAAGAAGCAGCATGTTTTGCTGCAGTTTTATTAGATGTGGTGGATGTTGCTTGCATTATTTGTATAGAGCACGGCAGTGATATGTGATCCTTGTGCAGGACTTGCCTGACACCATTCACATCGGTGGTCGGATCTCTCCTCATACAGTGTGGGACTATGTGGGAAAGCTGAAAACCTCTCTCTCCAAGGTGAATATAAAATGATAGCTGGGTAAATGATGTATTACATTTCGCCAGAATATGTAGTCATTGTTCATGAACTCAAGTTTATGGTTTCAGTAAGAAGGATTCCTGGATTCCAGAACTCAAGAGCAACACTTGTTGATCTTCATCTTATGAGGCCACCACTGTTTCCTCCTCCTATTTTTTCATTCAGGAGCTGTGTCTGATACGCTTCCACCCAGCTACAGAAGAGGAGGAGGTGGCCTATGTCTCCCTCTTCTCTTATTTCAGCAGCCGGCGGCGCTTCGGTGTGGTGGCTAACAACAACCGGCGCATCAAGGATCTATACCTCATCCCTCTGAGCGCCAAGGACCCCCTTCCAGCCAAACTCTTGCCCTTTGATGGGCCAGGTAAGCATGAACAGGGAAACACACCATCTGGCCAACTCCACCCTCGCAGGGACTAGCTTTTAACGCTGTAGGTGAAATGTGGGATATCAGAGCAGTTTTAACAACAAGATTCCTCCCTTGGCCATTCAAAATGACACATACACTTATTCTGTGGTAGGTATATGGGCAAATACACGAGGAAGGTGCCCTGAACAATTTTTCCCACTGAATGAGAGCTTGTTTTGAGAAGGTCCTCTGGTGTTGCATTACATATGAATGGGGTACATATAGCCTTGTTTTGTTCCATTTGCCCAGACGTCCCTTTGAGCTGCTCTGTACCATGTTTTGTCTTTGTACATGTCCCTGTATTGCTCTCCTTCTTTAAATAAAGGATGTTGTGCATTCTCAGGCTGGTGCAGTGTTACAGTGTGTGACTCCAAGGTTGATCTCCTAGGGTCGCCTCTGTTGGATATCAGGGTATTCTATGACCATGGTGTGTGGCGCGCAATGGGGTGGTTTGGGCAACATGCTCCGTCACACGGTACCCAGCAGTGAGCCATTTCATTTATTCCCACTCTGGGAAAATTAACGGAAACTAACACTGAGACATCACGGAGACGTGGAAATCGGCAAGGTGTGGGTGGGTTGTAAATACTCACTTTAAGAAGACATAAAATGGCCGGTGGTGTTGCCTGAAGGAAGCTCACTGCAGGCTCACTGTTACACAACTTATGTGGGTCTTCAGCGGGGTGAGGAAGTATGGTAAGTCCAGTGTGTCTAGTTAGAGTGTGTGTAAATGTGTGGATGCCTGTGTGACTCGTGGAAAGTGGCAGTACAGGTATGAAGGGCAGGACTTTCATGGATGTCCGGGCAGACTAGCTGGTATCGTGCCTGAGATCTATCGGAAGGTATGATCACACAGAAAATCTACACATTTGCACTGGGCTACATACATATATTCAAACCAATTTTACCTATTTTATCCTTTTTTAGGCTCCTAACAGTTGTCTGTTTTACTGTTCAGGTATTCATTTGGCCTAAATCAAAAATTGTTCAATTTAACATGTAACAACAGCAAAGACATCCTGGGACGTGGATTCTTCAGGGTATGGATTTCATTTTGCTGTGCATCCGCACAGCTTACACTTAAGCCAAGAAGTAGAAATAAACCTGTTACAAATCGTAAGTGACAAAAAAGGCAGAAATTTAAGAATTTAGTTACAGAGAACTGCCCTTTGTTCAAAATATCATATGCATAGCAACAAATTGAAGTTTTTAGACACTAGTGCCAGCTGACTCAACTAGGAAACTCAGGTTGACAACTATGGTATTACCTTTTACACAAAGGACTCCATATCATGGTTGTCCAGACATCTATAATACAACAGCATTTGGAATCAACATTCGGAGTGGGGTTTGACATGTCATCTGCTGAACTTGGAATTCCAACGGCCAGCCAGGAGTTTTGCGTGGAAGATGCCAAAGTGGAATCGTTTTCAGACAGCTGTCCACTTGATGGACTTTGAAAGGAGTTCTGCCATGTCTCACACTGATGATCTGCATCCTCATTGCAGTGGTGTAATGCTATTTGATTCTTAGTTTGGATAAGCTCAAGTATAACAGGACAACTTCATAAAAATGCAATACTTGTTAAAAAAAAGAATCTTGCTTATAGAAATTTGAAACGAGCTCTCCAGTCACTTAAAATGTCAGTTTGGTCCAAGCTTTTATGGGTGGAATGAAATAAATCAAAACATTTTTTCCTCAGTTTTCCCGTTACAAGTTCTTTGAAACAAGCTCTCATTTCAGTTTTTATCTGGTATCTATGCAGTTTCATTTTTAGTTTTACAACCCACATCAAACACTGAAATTCAAGATATTTTTATGTTTACACAGGATTGGAGCCAGCTCGGCCGAATCTGCTTCTTGGCTTGGTCATTTGCCAAAAGGACAAGAAGCGCTCAGGAGCACCCATGGAGAGTGAGGAAAAGAGGTCCAAGATACAAATCCGGGACACTGATGACACTACTCTTCCGAAACCAGCAGCTCTTCCAAAGGCAGAGGTCAAACCCGAGAAGACTCAGCGGCTCAACACAGACACAGTTATAAGCACAACTCCTCCTGGTTCTCCACCTCCTATTAGTTCCACAGAGTCCTCATCAAGTTCCCTCCCCACGCCATCAGTGCTATCAATTATGTCTTCTGTCAAGCCAGTCGCTGCCTCCAGTAAGGATAATGCATCCTCTTCTATGCCAACCACTGGACCCACAAGCACTCCACTGCAGACCATCTTGAAGACCTTGTTTGGAAAAAAGAAATCGGACTCAGATACCACTCTCTCTCCTTTAGAGCAGAGCTCTGCTGACATATCTGTGCCCCCAGCCCCATTGCTTGACCCTATAGTACAGCAGTTTGGACAAATACACCACGAAAAGGAGGCGGAGGAAGATGAGGACGACCGACCTTATGACCCAGAAGAAGAATATGACCCGGGAATAGGTTATGGATCAAAGACAACTCCGGCTGCAGACAAAGTACTAGTGACTAGCAAGCTTCCTGAAGCCACTAGCGCTGACGTTGATGATGTAGCTTATGACCCAGAAGATGAAACCATCTTTGATGAGGTAAAGGGTGGTGTTGCTGACCTTTCTGGCCAAACAAAGATGAAAATCTCTGCTGACAGTGGCGTTGTTCTTAGTGGTGGTTCTTCCTTGTTGACTGAACAACAGAAGATGCTTGAAGAGCTTAACATGCAAATTGAGGAGCAGAAACGGCAGTTGGAGGTACAGGAAGAGTCAATCCGTCAACAGAGGGCCTCAGCTGGAGCCTCCCACTTCTCACTGTCAGATACCTTGATCCCCCAAGTGTCTAAGTCCTTGCTTGCTAACAGTCAGTTGTTACAGCTTGGCAAAAAGGTAGAAGAGCTTGTAACAAAGACCCCGGCAGCTCCAGTCATTAATCAGAGAAGAGACCCAAGGCAGAGCAGGGACCCGAGGCAGGCAGCAGCAAATCGGAGGCCAACTACTGACTCGGAAAAAGAAGAAACTTCCATTGGAACCCCCACTGATGACAAATTGACAGCACAGCCAGACTCATCCCAAGCGGAAATATCTCAGGCTGCAGAGGAAATCCAGCCAGAATCAGTTCCTTTCTTGGAGACAGAGACAACAGAAATCTCCATCCCTCTGTTGGGAGAGAAGATAGAACCTGACATAGAGGATAGTTCATTCATTGAGCCACCTGTAAAAATGAGTCCAGATACCACTAAGGCTGAGATCGAAAGTAATCCATACACTGCGTGGCCAAATTCTGACAGTATTTTAAAAGCTAAGGAGTTCTCAGGTCTTGAACAGTCCCATGACCTTCCAGCTACTGAGCAATCCCAGGCCCCATATTACAGTGGACACACAAATACTGCTTCCTCAGGTCCCCTCTCTGGAATCTCCCAAGACATGGTGCCGAGCAACCCTTCCCTGGCTGATATTCAAGCTGCTCATATGCCACAAATGGGTATGATAAACCTTGATTTTGGGGCCTCTCAGGAAATGGCCACTCACATACCCTTCCAGTCACCACTTAGGCCTCTGCAAATGCAGGGTCCTGCACCACTACAAAGTGAAGGTGACCAATCCCAATATAGAGATCCATCTCAGTATGGACCTCCTGCTCCTTATTCACCTTACCAGAATCAGTGGGGTGGCTCTCAGCAGCAGTTTGAGGGCCCTAGAGGACCTCTTCCTCAGCCCATAATAGGACCCAGGGGCCCTCCTCCCTTCCAACCTCTGGGCCAAAGAGCACCTCCTCCTCAGATGTTTGACAGTCCCATAAGCTCCATACCCCCCCAGCATATGGGGCCAAGAGGCCCACCGCCAGCACAGTTCACTGAGGGCCATGGCCCTCCACCTCCTTTTGATGGACAAAATGGTCCACTGCAACAAAGATTCAATGGACCACCACCACCTCCATTCAATTTTTCTGGACCCAGAGGTCCCCTGCCACCATTTACAGGGCCACCCCCTGGTCACTTTGAAAACAGAGCCCCTCTGCCTTCACACTTCTCAGGACCAAGAGGCCCACTACCACCCCATCAGTATGGGGATCTCGGGCCTCAAAAGCCCTTACTGGACACACCACGAGGTCCTGACGACCAGCCGTTTGACAATAGCGGAGGTGGGTATCAGCCAGGGCTGGAGCCACACCAGGGGGAGACACCACCATACATGTACAGAGACAATCCAGCACCATCACAAGCTCCTCCCTATCGTGGTCCCCCTCTCAGTCAGTTTGAAGGACGAAGAGGTCCTTCGTCCGATATAGCTGGGCAGCGGTACCCTCCGCCAAGTCGCTTTGGTGGACCAGGAGCACCGCCCCCACATCTTCACAACCAGAGGATGCCTTCACCTCAGGACAGGGGTTCTTTTGAGGACCCCAGAGGTCCTCATCCTCCAGAGTTTCAAGGCCAGAGAGGAGCTCCATCCTCACAGTTTGGAGGGCCTCGAGGCCCTCCACCCAGCCACTTCCCAGACAACAGAGGAGGACAGCCACGATTCCGCTTTGAAGGTCCCCATCACCCAACGGAAATAAGGCCACTGCGGCACTCGGGCCCTCTGCTCCCCACACCCCCAGAGGGGCCCATTCAGTTGCCAACCCGCATTGTACACAGCCCTGAACCACATCGTGAGGATCACTGGCGGCACTCTCCAGAATTAAGGAGACGGAGCAGCACCCGAGAAGGGTCTGAGCAACGCAACAATGGAGACAGGCCCAGTAGGTTTGAAGGTAGCCTCAGAGACAGGGAGGGCCTTCAGGGGCCTTCGCGACTGTCGGAGGAGAGGCAGAGAGAGGGCCCTGAAGACAGGAGGAGGGAGCGGGATGCGGGCAGGCCATGGGAGAGGAACTCAGGCAAGCCTTGGAGCAGGGAGCGTGACTGGGACAGAAGCCGGGAAAGGGACTGGGAGAGAGACCGCAGCAGAGGAAAAGACACAGATAGGCACAGGGATGGAGATGGAGAGAAGAGGAGAGACAGGGACAGAGACAGAGACCGGGACCGTGACAGGGACAGGGGCAGGGATAGAGACAGGGACAGGGACTCAGACAGACGAGACTATGACAGGGACAGAGGAAGGAACAGAGACCGGGACCGTGAGCGGGACAGAGATAGGGATCGCGAACGTGACCGGGACCGAGACAGCAGGGACAGACGCCGTGATCGGTCAAGGAGTAGGGACCGAGACCGAGGAAAAGAGCGTGATCGGGATCGAGGGAGAGACAGGGACCGGGACAGAGACCGAGACCGGGACAGGGACAGGAAAGAAAGGAGCAGGAGCAAAGAGAAGAGCAAAGAAAACAAATCAGAAGCACCAAAGGAGAGCGAGAAAACCACTGAGACAGACAACAGTGCTAGCAAAAATGCTACGTCCTAACAGCTTCTTTTTCTGGAATATTCTATAATAAGGTGGACTTGGTTTTCATACTTTGTCAGAAGTGACTGAATTTCATATAAATAATGGAAGGAAACACTTTGGAGTAATTTTCTACATGTGAATCATGGGAGACGCATTTCAGTGGGTTTTGCGGTGCTACAGCAGTTTGTACAAAAGTTTTGGGTTATTTGCATCCATATTTTATCAAAAGTACTATGTTTTGAAGTTGGACGTCATTTGAGTTTAGAAGATGTTTCAGAGGGACTTTGCGATAATATGCCATTAACACAGTGTCATTTAAATTTATACCTTCCCCTGTTTGACAGATCTTTTAAAAAAAATAATTTGGAATCTCTTGCATAACTAATTGTATTGGACACCAGAGGTGATGTAAATATTTATGTATAAGTGTATATATAGGTATGTTTTATAATTGCATTTTCTAAGTAGAAGATCATAAGCCATATAGCTGAGGTGGACATGAGATCCAGCAGACGGTCAGTGTGTATTCCTGTGTGTTGGATATTTTGGCTCTGACAGGTTGTACGTGTACATTGTTGCTCCTCCCCTGCAGTTGTCTTCAAAGTTGACTTTTGTTTA
Organism: Arapaima gigas; assembly: GCA_900497675.1. NCBI lineage: Eukaryota > Metazoa > Chordata > Actinopteri > Osteoglossiformes > Osteoglossidae > Arapaima > Arapaima gigas. The sequence goes on along the minus strand of UFQX01000478.1, from coordinate 377,656 downwards.
AAATAACCAATTAAACCTCTGAATTACACTTTCATTTGCTTGTGTGTGAATGTTTTCAGTAAATATGCAATACGTCTGAGTTTCTGGGTTTCCTTCTATTTCAAAAAAGTGCAGATTTTAAAATAGAAAAAGAACTAGATAATTAAATAACTAAGACAAGAACTATGAGATTGACATCACTGAGCTCAGTAATTTTGTATAAACAGTTTACATGAGATATGTAATGCCTTTTGACAGATGCAGATTATAATCGTATTCTTTTTGTAATTGTAAAGTTGAAGACAATATTGGCTTTCATAAAAGGCTAAATTTATGCATACTCTGTTAATAATTATATTATTAACTTCAATAATAGTCACATGTCTCCATGTTGATCTGAATTAGAAAGGACAAAAGATCCTGACATTTTAATAGCAAAAAACGTAAAAATGTTACATCACTTGCTTATCGATAATTCATAAAAACATGAAAGGAAAGTGGGAAATGTATAGTTATATTTTAACATCACATAAGAAAATTGTGAAAAATGAAAAATATTAGCCCTTTTTTTCCTCCCCAAATACACTGTTTTAGAAACATAGGAACATTACAATCTGCTATCTTAGTTTAATTTTTGAGACTTTCCTGATAAAATGCAGTATGTACTGTGTGCCCCTGGCAACCTGTTATTAAACTATAATTTCTTAACACTTAGTAAAATTAACGCTTACTTAGATTATTCGTTATTTGATAATGGTTCCAGAGTTTAAGTGTTAGCATAACAAGCACTAGACTTTTTTTTTGTAATTTATTCCGGCGTATTTTGCCATGTTAAAATGTGAAGACATCAGGCACGCAAGACATCCTCGTCAGAGTTTAGTTCGTATGGCTCAAAATATGAACCCCCCCATCTTTCTATACACACACGCACATATATTAAATACATATATAATATATTCACTATATATTTTATACATACATATATATGTACATTATATATAGAAAAATCACGTTAATCATGTTTAATAATAGTTCATAATGTTGGGCTTATACCATTTTGTGTAATAATCGCAGGCCGTAGTTCTTCCAGGGGCGTTTTTTTGATGCGCAACTCTGCAGTAAGGCGGGAATCTGAGTGTGGTCGCGAGCCACAGCTAGCTCTGCCACTAAACAACAGCTTCCCCTTTAATTATAATTGAATCACTAAAATTATTGTTTTATTCACTTATAATTACGTATTTATTACTTTAGGAAATTTTTCTTGTTGGTTTAAAGAGCCGATCGATTCCGGTTAAAGACATTCGCTTGAACACAGAGTTTGTCCGTCAAACTGAAGCAACATCTTGCTCAGATCTCAGATTTACAGTTCGCTAGGTTAGTTAGGCAGTTAGTTTCAATCTGACTCTGAATCCAAATAAATTACACCAGCAATGTCGTCGAGCCACAGCGCCTCGGATTTCTCCACAGCGCCCACCTCGGTGTCAGAGTTGCCCGTGCAGGAGGTCACCGAGACCGAGTTCACGCACCCGCCGTACGGCGACCTGCTGGAGAAGACCCCAGGCGCCAGCCACGAAACGCCCGAGTCCGATCGCCTCCAAGGCAGGAAGTCGAGTGAGGCGTTCTTCGAGGCTAGGCCACCTCCTGCAGCCCGAGTCTGTCTAGAGAAGCGTTTCAGCATCACCGATGACCAAGAAGAGACACCGAGAGCGCAGGGCCCCGTGGACCCGCCGGCCGCCTTCAGCAGGTGAGGGGGTAGGGGTCAATCTGGGCTTCGAACCGGCGTCAGTGTGCATCATGGTGTTAAAACCTGGCTACAAACAGGAAAAATCCAAGATATGGGGAGCCGCATCGTTTCGAGGTCTGGCATGTAGTATTATTATTATTATTATTATTATTAGTAGTAGTAGTAGTAGTAGTAGTAGTAGTAGTATGTTCCTCAACTACATTGATCTGAATTTGATTACATTAATTATTCATACAGCTGGTTATTTTACTAGAATAATTCAGAGAAAATTATTTGATCAAGTGTACAACAACACCAACTGGGAATGCGGCTTAAACAACTTCAAGTTACAGTCTATAATCCTTAGCTGCCACTTTTGATTATCTGTAAATTCTTGTTACAATTTTTGTGGATTGAACAAGGTAGTGAGTTTTGAAACAGCAGTGTTCCAGTTAGTCTGTTAATGGTTACGCCACCTGCTGGCATTTTTTTTTGTTGCCAGCTTTCTGTCCATACTTCAGGAACCCACTGAGATGTTTGAGGCCACCCTGCAGTCAGAGCCAGGGATCTGCAGGATGGTGCCCTTGGCAGAGTTACCCTACCAGTCCCAGGGGAACGCCGTGTGCAGTCTGTCTGACACGGTCAGCCATAACCCAGTAGGCAAAAAAACGTGCTATCAGACACAATTTCTAAAATTATTAATATATTTTTGTAATGATTCTTTTATCGGACACTATTCTCCAAAGCAACTAACAACATTTGGTATGTACAGAAAGCTACTTAGTGATTTACCAATTTATTCTGCAGAGTAATGTTTACTAGGTACTACCACACCAGAGTGGAGAAGGGATTGAACTAACATTATTCCGATTACAAGACGGTGAACATAATCCTATAGCTAGTTTTCAAGGCTGAAGAAATTCTTTTTGGAATTTGGATTATGTCAGCTTTAGGTCACAAGGCCTAAAGTATTTCAACTCTGTGCTGCCAGCTTCTGAGTAAAAGTTAAAATAATAATGTTTGTTTTCAGGGATTTGTTTAATTTAGTGGGCAGTTGAAGTTTGGCTGCTGTCATAAGTGTGTGTTTGTGTGTATCAGAGTCTAGGCTGCAGTGTGGTGGACCCTGCTAAGCACCAGGACTTGCTCTTTCCCAGGAACTTCAGCTTCACTTATCACCCAAAAGAACAGGCTGTGAAGGCTGGGTTTTACGCGTTGGCTAAACCAGCTCAGGAATCCAGAGTTTGGGTGCAGCTGGAGGGTGAGCTGCACTTCTGTGTGTGCATGTTTATTTTGAAATTACTCTAGTGTCCAATGCCCATGCTATGGTTTTCTCAAATCTGAGCACCTCCTGCACGATTTTATTGGCGAGATCTCCAGAATAAAGCTGTGTCCCTCTCAGTTCCTGCTAGAAGGTAAATTCATAAATATTTTACTACAGAGTCAAAAGCAAAGTCCACTGCACCTGTGAGATAATTTGAAAGAACTTAATTGAGAGATGACATTTTGATTTTCTCATACAGGGCTATATGACCCCCCCCAACCCCATCTACTGTAACCCTTGCTTTAGATTCACATTTAGGTAGTCTCACATTTAGATGATACAAATGTTTGACTCACAATTTTTTTCATATATGAATAGTTATGTAATACCTTATATGGAGTTAGGGTTTGATTCATATGAGTATAACTTGGTTCTGACTATGAGTATGTTTGTTTAAGTGACGGTATGATAGCGGTGTGAGTGTTTACAGTATTTGGAGTAAAGTAAAAGTTGTTTTGAAAACATGCCTCCAGATTGTGTGCCCTTTTTATTGTTTGTTGTGAGCGACGTACAGGGACACAGCCACACCCAGTGCATTGGTGGCACTGCAACCCGTTCTTGTTCACAGTCACTGTCTCTGCACCTTTGTTTCAAGCTGTTTGGCGGTTCTTGTGAGAGATCTTGGTATCTCATCTCAAATTACCTAGTGCGTCTATTATTATCATTACATTTCTGTTCATCTCTACATTATAATTTTTAATGTAAATGTCAGTACTTATCTCTATTTTGATGGGTTTTTGTTACTTGAGCAGAAATAGGAGTGACTTTGTGGGTCCAGGAATGTTTTTATAAATTTTTCCCATTGAAATTAACGTTAACGTCTCTGACGTACGAGATTTCATTTAATGAGATGATTTTTCAGGAATGCACTATGGTCTTAAGTTATATCTATATCCTTATCCAGTTTTGCTCTGTTGGCAATAAGTATCTAATGACACATACATTCCCTCATCCATTTCCTTGCTTTGTCGCCTATCGATCTCCCCCTGAAGGAGAGGGCTTAGAGAAACCTGTGTTGCTAGCAAAGCAGGGGAGGGGTGGAAGGTACCAGCCATGCCCCCAGTACCGTGTCCTTAGTGACATCCAGAATGTGGCGGGCTCTACAGTAGCCAGTGGACCAAACACTCGCAAGGATAAGGTGATAGCAGACAGCCTGGAGCGCAGGGAGCGGCACAACAACATGGAGCGAGATCGAAGGTAGACACTCTGTGTAACACATATAAACACATGCATACCCACTCACATAAATGCACATACAAATTAACTAACATAGCATTTAAGGTAAGGTTGAGGTCTTTTAAAACATTAAGTTTTTCTGATGTGCTACAATAATTAGTTGCTTTTTAACAGTCTGTTGAAAATAATGCTGCAGATGTGCAGTGGTTTGTACAGATTTCTTCCACGTGCTTTAGTTTCTCCCACAATCCAAAGTGGTGTTTTGGTGAATTGGTGATTCATTTGCCCTTTGTGTGATTTCACTCTGATGAACTGGTGTGTTGTCCTGTGTGTATCCTACACTGGATGCTTCTGGAACAGACTCTGGAGCACTGTGACCTTGCAGTGGACAAACAATTATTTGTTTTGGAAGGATGAATGTTATAAACCTGCTTGAGTGAGAGTGTGTGTGCGTGCAGGAGGAAGATTCGGAAGTGCTGTGATGAACTGAACACTCTGGTTCCATTCTGTAACATCGAGACGGACAAGGCCACCACACTGCAGTGGACCACTGTCTTCCTCAAGTACATTAGGGAGACCCGTGGCGACAGCCTGAAACTGGTGTGTGAGCTGCAAGACTCTGGTGGACCACTGGTAATCTGTCCTTCACCTGGGTGTTGGCAAGCAGCCCAAAACTGAACACTAATTGGTCTTCTCCTTTCCAGGAGTTTCAAGACGCCTTCTGTAGTAAGAAAGTCCAAGACGTGAAGGTTGGTGATGCTGCTGACTACAAGGCAATTTACAGGGAAGGTGCCAGTCAGCCTAGCAGCCCAACAGGTGACCCAAACTGACCTATCTTCTGGACAATATTGCTGGGTGCTTGTGGGGGATGAACCTCCCACAGCCTCCCGCTCCCTACACTGTATGTAGCTCACACCAGGAGTAGTGAATGCTATTTATGACTGATAATTAAGAACAAGTAATGCCAAACAACCTCTCGAGACCCTCGTTCAGTTGGGCCTCTGGCCAAAAAACTCAAAATACTGTACATTTAATACTCCTTTGCTAGAAACAGCTTCTGACTAATGTTTTTTGCAGCAAAATACTGTTAAATATCCAAAAGGTTGGCACATGTCCTTGAAATTATAGCAAACTGAGAACTGTTTCTGGTGTTAGAGCAAACTTTGAGCTAAACTTATGGTCTGATAAAGATTTTGGCTTTGATCTTTAGTGTATATCTATGTCTTAAAGTGACACAGTGATGCCTGTGTATAATGTCTTATGAATAGGACTGAGGGAGTTTGCTTTTACTGACAAGTCAACTAAATATAGAATATAGAGGTTTCCCACTTGTCAAGAAATTATCCTTGAGTTTGAAACAAATTCTGTGGAAACTCGCCGAAAGATGGCGCTGCTTGTCCATGATAGGTTAGAATTTCAAGAGACTCTCTTGGTTTCAATATAATTGTTTTTATTTTCTGTCTGGGTAATATAACTGTGTTATAACATGAAGTGGTTAAGTACATTAATTTTTGGCTCTTTATCTGATTTAAAAGCAGAGGAGCTGAAATGAATAGTCTTATCAGTCCACAATGGGGAGCTTATGGTAGATCCCAGGAGCAGTTTTTTCTGCAGTTTTGCCAGGAATTTATTGTTTACAATATAGTTCTGACATTTGTGGTTTTCCCTCATTTTATAATTAAAAAGCTTTGAAGATCTCGTTCTGCTATTTTGCTATTTAGAAACTTTTTGTTTGATTTATTTATAGCCAGAGTAGATTTTTGTAAAATCTACAAATGATTTCTAACAACAAAGTGCAGAGTTGAGAATCCTCAGAAAACCAACACTTAGCATTTTAAATCATTTTTGTGTAATAGTTTCACCACCCTCACATGCTGAAAGACTACAGTAAGCAAGACATGATTCTTGTTATAAGATTTTACACATATTAGTTAGTGTGAAAAACAGCCTCAGTTACATTCACCAGCCTTGTAGTTAAATGTTTATAAAATTATATACTCTTTCAGTTGTACTTACCAAGTACAAAATAATAAAACATGTTAACCATAACATGAAATTTTTGTATAATCATTTTGAACCTTTTTTCTTTCACTGTGACACTTCATGGAAAAACACAGGGTTAGTAGTGTGTTTCCTGTGCTTTCTGTGTACATCTGGAATTTGGATGATGCTCCTCTCTTAACCTTAACAAGGGGTAAATTGGTAAGGAGGCACAGCTCTCCAATCAGCCTGTGTGTTACATATAATGCAGTCAGGTATTGAGCACATCGGGGTCTTGATCCCACACAGTTATAGCAGAGCAGATGAGGTAGCTTGATTGACTCTTGTAGGACATCATACTTTGCCATCTGATCCTGTCTGTTGTATAACTCTTGATCTTTAATTACTAGCAGCTGTGCTGATAATGGACCCTATTTGCATATCTTCCAAATGCTGTTATCATTCATTGCTAATGGTCTGTTGGAACCACAGTGGGTACTAGGCCTGTGGCTGCTGACCAGCTTAGCGGTCAAACAGAGGTTGCAGATGGCAGACAGATTTAATGGTCAGTGGGGAGACTAAGATCTCAGTCCTTGTCTATTCCCTTCAGCTCTTTTAAGTAGTATCGGCCTACAAAAACGCATCTCAAAATAGAACGTTGAAAGTAAATCAGCCGGCCATCCACTTTTGTTATAGAAAATTTAAATGTCACCTCTGAAAAAGTGATTTCATGTGCATCCCTCTCCTTTTCTAGATAAAAAATGTGAATGCTTAGAAGTGGATGCAATTTTTAGGCCTTAATGGAATTCAGCAAACTAAAATTTGGTTATAACCATCATATGAAATGATTTTAATAACAATTAATAGAGGTTAAAGAAACCATGACTGAAACAAAGTTTGAATTTCCAGTGAGCATTTGGAAGGTGGCTCATCTAAATAAAAACAGATACTGTGGGGAAAAATGTAATTTAAACTTGCATTAATTTGCAATGATGGATTATTTTACAAGTGTGTCAGCAGTTCAGCATCAGAGCAACTGCTGGATGTTAAGCTCTCATACCTTCATGAAGGTCCAACTTTGAAGTGCTGTGGCCACCAGTGTAAAAATACATTTTCAACAGGTAAAAAAGTTAAGATTTACATCTACTTGATCACCTTCCAGAGGTTTTCTGTCTGGAGGAGCTGCAGTAACTGACTGGCAGTGAACATGTTCAGATAATATTGATTATTCAATTCCTGTGTTAACAGCTGTGTGTGATTTACTTGGACGACAATCAGTTTTACAAGGTACTGGGCTTAACTGAACTAAAGAATCTTCGTTGATCCAAAAATTAGTGTGAAACCTGTCAATTAATTCTACATGAACATCATTTTATGGCTTCTATTCAGCAACAGTTCATCAGTTCAATTTCTAGGATCAACAACATACCACAGACAATGTTCCTCAAATAAGTCTAATCATTGAGCACTCCTAACAAAACATTATCAGCTATATTTTTTGTTAACCAATTTGATTTAGTTGGACGTTGGAGGTTTTAATTTATAATTTTTGTTTTTTTTCTTTTTTTTCTTCTTTTCTTGATTCTTATTTATGCATTCATTTTTCAGCTCCTTTCTTACCCTGATTTCCTTGCTATTCCAGGTTGACACATCTGAACTTTCTTCTTTGTTTCCTTCTGCTTCCTCAGCAGCCAGACTGTTACTAGATCTGGACTGCTCTCCCCGGACATTGATATCTGCTTGTCTGACCACATGTGGACTTAACCCAATTCCATGTTCTCTTTCACACTGTTCTTCACCTGTACCTCCCTGACTCACAGAACTTTCTTGGACAGTTTGGAGACTCCCTCTGTTTTCACCTGCAGCTTTCCCTGCTTCTTCATCTGTAGAATGGTCACTCCTTGCTTTTCCAGTTCGATTGTTGTGGCACCCAACTTCTTCAGGTCTAGAAGTGCTACTTCTTGAGTTTTCAGCTACAGCACTTGGACTTTTTCCCTTTTTGCTTGTAGAAAATTCTTCTTCAGGTCCTTTGCGATAACTCCCTTCTACTTCTCCTATTTCTAGGTTCTGAACCTCTTCCCCTGCAGCTTTGTGCCTCTCTACCTGTTCAGCTGTACAACTTCTCTTTGTATCTTCAGCTAAAGTGTCTTGAATCCCTACTTTTTGACTGGTAGAAATATCACTCTTTACTTCATTTCCATTGCTGTAACTCCCTGCTTCTTCTCCTGTACAACTGTCATTCTTAATGTTACTTACAGGACTTTGGTTCTTTACTTCATCTGTAGATCTCTTACTCCTTCCCTCTTCTCCTACAGTGCCCTGACTTTCTGCTTCTTCACCCAAGCCACTGTTACTCTTTGCCTCTTCCACACTGCTTTGACTTGCACTCACTACATCTTCTTCAGCTGCTGTGTAACACACTGTATCCTTGTTTGGAGATAACTCATTGTCATCAGTTGGAATTGGCAATAAGAATTCTACAACACTTGATATCGCTGGTATTTTTGCATAATTTCTAATTTGCTGATGTGGTTCTGAACTGTGGTCTGGTTTGTTTTCATCATCTGTACTTTGTTCTGTTCCCTCACATGGCCCAATGTCCTTGTCTTCCGCCTTCTTCTCAGGTTCCATGTTGGTCAGAGACACCATGTACCTGGCAGTGGTCATGGTAGTATCTTTGTACCATTTGGACTGGATACCCTCTGCTTTGCCTTTCTCATCCTTCCTGAATGTCTGAGGGTTGCTGGAGACATTCAGGCCTCCATTTTGATGCTGTTTACACCTATCCAGAACTCTTTCATTGTTGGTCTGCTGTTTCTCTTTGATTTCCAAAAGGGACTCGTCTCTGTCTCCTGCATAGCCCGCTGTTTCCATCAAGCGCTGTGCAAAACGCTTCTGAATCCTTTTTGGACACCAGACAAATTCAGCCTGAGGCTTGTAGTGCTGGAAGGCGAACTCAACCAGTTTCTGGCGCTCTTGCTTATTACGAACTGCAAACAAAAAATAATCCAGCATGCTTCGCTTGACGTTCCTCAGAGTTCCCTGGATCAAAGTCTCTTTGAGGAAGAAGTGAACGAGTGGGGGCTGGTAGTGTTCGAACCCAAGTTCCCCTAAACACTTTAGGATACGGGTGATGCGCAGGTTGTTGTGTGTATTTCTACAAAAGAGAAGAAAATATATGAACATTAAAATGACTCATTTGGAGTAAACAGACTGCCATTTTAAATGTTACAATACACAAGGTCATCCTCAGTGTATTACAAAGAGCCATGTTTTAGGTTTTCAAATATACAGTACTGTGCAAAAGTCTTAGGCATGCAACTTGAATGTCTGTTGAGAACTACAGGTAGATTCTTATCTACCATCAGGGAGGTTTCTGATTGGTCCCAAATTCATTCTGCAGCCTGAGAATGACCTCAAACACCCAATCTCAGTCATACACAACTATCTTCAGCAAAAAGAAGGAATCCTACAACAGATGGTATGGTCCCCACAGAGCCCTGATCTGAACATAAGTCAGTCTGGGAGTACATGCAGAGACAGTCAAAGTCTGCAGAAGAACTGTGGCCAGTTCCTCAAAATGTTTGGAAGAACCTACCAACCTCTACCTTAAACTGCATGCAAGTTTGCATAAGAGAACTGATGCTGTTTTAAAGGCAAAGGGTGGCCACACCAAATATTGATTTGATTGAGGTTCTTTTGTCTACTGCACTTTTTAGAAGGTTTATTGATTAATAAGTATTCATGGCATTATTTTTGGAACCATCCTCGCTTTATAGCATTTTCCCACAGGTGCCTAAGACTTTTGCACAGTACTGCAGTACTACAGTATAATTTCTATCCATCTATCTATCTATCTATTTATACACTGTCTTCACTTATTTATTTTTTAAAATTTCCAGCTGTAGCAGAGCTAACACAATCTGTTTACCCTAAGAGTCAATAGATGGCAATCCTGAGCACCCAAACAAGAGGAGTGTGGGACCACCTAAATTCAACTTGCATCCACAGTATTTACAGCTTTTGCCTGATGTTCCTAAATGGCACTGATCAATAACAAGAAAAGAAATGTTGTTCCTTTGTGAAATGAATGTGATAACAATCAGCATTGAATTCAATAAAAACATTGAAATATAGTCTTAAAAATCATGTTTATTTATTGCAGCTCTATATGAGATTTTTACAGAACCTAATCAGTGAATTAACTGTTGTATGCCTGTATTAATAAACTTTTATTGATTTTAACTTTGTAGTAAAAGTGATATAACATATGCAAACAAACTGAGCTACAAACAGACTTTTAAGTCCCAGTCGTATTTGTAAGTTGGGGAACTAGTGTATAGCCAACTATACAACTGGGTGTATTGTGTAACTGTAAGCTATGCCAATAACATCTATCCCTATCAGAACTGTTCTGCTCTCTTGTTCTTGTGAAAAGAATAACAACCAGGTATGAAAATCATTTTAGAGGAGTAGTGGACAGTCAGTGCTGACTCACTTGTTGAGGTTGCTGAATCGCTCTTGCCAGTTTTTTGCCCGCTGCACTTCTCCTGTTTCCTTGTCGATCAGCTTTATGCCATAAAAATCCAGCATGAGCTCATAGGACTCAACTAGCCTCCGTTTGGCCTCACTGCTCCTATGGAACTCCTGCAAGACCCCAAATCAGGACCGCAGCATGTCAGAGTGGGTGTATGTGTAAACTGTAATACAGCCTCACAAGAACAACAAACCTCTATCTCCCTCTGGGTGAGTTCTACAGCATAGTGATTCAATCCTGGTTCTCGCAGTGGAAACAACCTGTAAAATATTAATTCTGTCAGTCCTTCTACATCATTTAATTACAAAACTGTGGCCCTGCATTATTATATGATGAGTATGCTAATTAATTGGGATGCATAAACCTGTATGTATTACATGTTTTGTACTGTCCAATAATTAAATACCCTGGCTTCTCCACTTACATATATACGACTGGAATTGGAAGACTTCGTAACTCTATTTGTAACTTCATAGTCACTTTTGCCCCTAAATCGCAATTAATAAAAGTTTAGTAATACAGGTGTCCCTTGATTTATTTATTGGTTAACTTCTGTAAACATCTTGGATATAATAAATGAAAATACATTTTAAGATTATTTTAGTTTTTTTTACCTTTAACTTAAATTAAAGTGAATCAACTTTAAGATGAAATAAAACTTTAAAACTGACTGAAAACAAAAATAAACTATCCACAAACTCCAATTCAAAGCTGATTTATTCCATAAGCATGCAGTGTTTCTCATTGTGTTATTGATCATCAGCAGTCAGGAACTCTAGATGCAAACTGTAAACACTGTGGAAGTGAGTTGAATTAAGGCAACCCCCACGCTTGTGTTCTGTTTGAGTGCTTTTTACTGCCAACTGATGTTTATATGCAAACACAAAGGTGACATTCACCCTGCAACTAAAAAAAATGAAAATAGGCAAATTTCATTAAAATAAATGGCAAAAAATGTTTTGTAGATTAAAAAAAAATATGTAAATGACATGTCAGGAACACACGTTTAAATGCTCCTTACTCCCACCTAGTGGTTTGGAGGGTAAACATAGTACAGACAGAAATTTCTAGAAAATAGGTAAGTGAAGAAATAAGTTATTACCAAAACTCAAATAATATTTAAAATGTAAAAAACTGCAGAATTAGAAAGTTTGTATCTTTTGAAAATTCGTTATTCAGTTGTTTGCAACGCAAGAAGCTAGTATATAGGTTGGGCTTTTTCTTACCACTGTATGTAAGAATGCACTCTCTCCAGCCTCGTATAATTTCCCCTCCACTCCCTGTGAATCTCTTCGATTTTCACACCTGCAGCATTGAGAAGGACACAGTAGGACCCCTTTGGTTTGTGAGTCTCATTGTCTACAGCAGGTCTGGTAGATGGAAAAACATACCATCAGGTTGGCTGGGAATTTTGTTGAGGTAGAAGTCTAAATTTGGCATTTCTTTATTGCCCTGCGTGGATTAGAAAGGAGACAGTGTGAAATTCAGGCTCTCACATCAACATGTTGTACTTTATATTTACATAAAACACAATGGTTAATGTTCACATGAAACAGGTTTATATATTATGGTTTTTGAAGCAATACTAGAAGTCCATGAAGTCTTTATTAAAGTATTGTAATTTCTTTTGCCAACTCTTTCCTCTAAAACAACTTACAGTGTTAAGCAGCTTACACATTCAACCTTACACTGATTTATACATCTAGGGTTTTTACTGCATAAGTTCAGGGTACGTAACTCAATCCCTGCAGCAAGTTAGATAATGAAACTGAAATTTATGATATTTGAGAAAACAGTATTATGTAAGTTATCCATTGTGCTCCAGAGTAAAACTAAAGGGAACAGACTCCAAAATCTGTTTGCCTGGTTTCCATCTCTGTTAATAAAACTGATGCCAAACATTTGTGGACGAAGATCAGGTCTCCTTTTTCTTTTTTAACCGTCAGGTTAAAGTGTATTTAGAACTTAAAGTAAACAATTAGAAATGTGTTTCTCTTTTCCGTCAGTCTTAGACCTACCTGTGGTTAATGGATATTGAAACTATGTTTTTTTCTTTAAACCTTTTGTTTCTATATGTAGCAAAATTTGTAGAGAACCCGACTGTGTCTAAGGTCATCATAACTAATAACCCAATAAGCAAAAGAGTTGTTGAACTTTTTGTGAAATGACAGGCCTGATCTTTTCACTTACTGTGTAATAGTGCCTATAGTTTTGCATGTCGCTGGCAGCACACAGGTTCCTGCGGTTCAGGTTTTGCCACTGAAAAACAACACAGAATCCCAGTGACGCAAGAAAATTCTGACACCAACCATATAGTGAACAGGATTCACTTTTCAGTATTCACTGTGTAAAACCTCAACACTACTGCTTTACAAATGTGAGTCTCACTTTATGGTGTCTACAAGCACACAGTGTAAATGTTCTGGGTTTGAATTCCACCTCCTGCTATAGTATCCTTGATCATTGGACCAACATTTATTTAAAGCAACTTACACTGATTTACCCAATTATCTAGCATGGTTACTTTTACTCTCTTGATTCAGGATGAGTAGCATTATCCAGGGTACTACAGCAGGACAGTCAAGCTTGCTACTCAGGGCAGTGAAACGTAGTAGGATGATAAGATTTCACTGTATGATTAACCAGAAAGAGCTTTTCACGTGATAAATGAGACTTTGTGTCACTTCCTTGCTCCCTATTACCCTTCACCATGGTTTCTTGTTAGTCCCCAGTGAAATAACCTACAGGAACATCTGAGAAGCATGTCCACCTACTGAGGGACTCAAACATACCTTCTTCTCTTTCTTAGTGCTGCTCCAGTCTTTCTCCTCTTCCTGCTCGTCTTCCCAGGTGGAGTCGTACTCATACTCCAGGTCATCCTCCTGGTTATCCTCCTCCTCATCCACCCTCCTGTCCCAACCACACAGCGGGAGCATTCTAAGCCAAACAGTGCTCACTGGAACTTGGACAACTGGAAGAAGCAGGATGCAGTGGAGGAATGTGACTCCAAATGAGAAGTGGTGTGAGCACAAAGTAGCTCCACTTTGATGTCATTATGCAGAACAGAAACTGAAAGTTGCTGCTGGGTGGGTGAGGCAGTGTCTGAAATGAAAGTGAAAGTCAGTAGGGGGTCCCATTTCACTGCTCCTCTTAAAAATAACTGTATGTATCAGGATTTCAAAAAGAGGGAAATCATCAATACATTTTTTTGGGATGAGGTTAAGGAATGGCCCTCAGTGATCTTTACTGAAAGTCATGTGATTGAGAGTCCTGGCTTTATGTGACATCCACTTATAGAAGACACTAGATTTTCTAACCTGTTTATTTTATTGCTTAAATAAATAAACTTACAAACTCACGTTTAGAAGAACAAAAGGGAGGATACAAACCTGAAGTATTCTGATTTATACAATACATTCATTTCCTATAAGAATAAATCCAAGGCAGAGGCAGGAGGTGGTGTACTGGTTAGTGCTCCTGCCTTGGGTTCTAAGAACCTGGGTTAGAATCCTGTCTCCTGCAGTAGATCCATTGATTAAGGGACCAGTGGGAGAGGTAACTGTAGGCTTTAGGCTACAGGGCAGTAGGCTGTTAATGAATGGGTTAACAATTTTATAATTAGTCATAACCAAACTGAGAAAAATGACCACATTAACCAGTTATTTACATCTGTGCATGGTGTGCACCTTCTCTAAGAAACAAAACTTTGTGTAGTAGTTAAAAATGAAATAAAACAAAGTATAGTGACACAGTAAAAGATACTGAGGCCGAAGCAACATGCTGCTGTTTCCGTGGCTCCAAGAAGACCAGTCCTTCGTCCGTACTCTTGCGTGGTGGGTTTTAAATCACTGGCATGATTCTGCTCCAAACACACCACATTCTTTTGTGCTTCCAACTGAGAGGAAAACACATGTAAACCATGTTGATGATGACCCTTCAGACACAGCGTGGGTCAATCTTACCCAAAAACACATCTTTAACCCAATTTTTAAGTTTCAGAACTATATATTTTAAAGTTACACATAATGTGAACAATGAATTAAGAATTTTTTTCAATTCAAATGAAATCAACCTATAATGTCAATTTATAAAAATGGCAATCTGCATTAGCATACAAAAAGTTCTTTCTTAAAATGATCTTTCTTAAATTAAACAATGCAGTAAAATAAATTGAATGGTGTTAAGTGGATTATTTATGTGTCTCAAATGTATTTATAAGTTAAAGGTTGTATGTAACACAGGGGTTTCCTCACCTGGGAGCTGCTGTACATAGAATGACATTGCTGAAAAACATCTGCAAATGTATATGCTGTTTTAATTGCCCCCTGAGGACAAAAATGATTTCCTTTTCTGCAAATGGAGTCAATGATTTGTGAGAACAGATTAAACCTACCAGAAATTCAGTATGATAAGTTCAGCACTGAGCACTGTTTCTTCTGAGGGATGCCTTTGTCTTCTGTTGTTGCTTTCCAGGAGGTTCCTCTCCCTCAGTTCTGTTAGAACTGTACCTAAAGTGTAATTAAATAATAATAGAGGACTGATGATCCTTTGCCACTGAGGGCAACAGAGGGGCATCCACAGTGCGCTCATAAATAACAGTCATGAGTGTTTGCTGTGATCTGAATCGGAGAACGAAATAAAGTCATTATTTATTTTGAAGAAGAAATATTATGCCTCCTCAGCTGTTTTGCAAACTCGACACAATGCCAAGTGTGAGAAAAACCCTTTTCCACTTAGTTCAATGTGTAGCTGTCAAAGGCAGCAAGCGGTGTAGTGGTGCCACCTTAGAAATGGAAGGTCCTAAGTGTTCTGTTAAAACCAGCAACTGGATATTAATTGATCTAATTAGGGAGGACACCTCTCTTGGTCCTGCATTCCTCACATTGCCATGGCAGGGCCACTCTGCCTGCAGGGCCATACGTTCTCTGCCAGGTCCCCATGAAGCTGCTTGACAACTGACTCAGATTCAGATGGGGACTACTGAAAAGCAGAGTATTGATGGGGGGCATCATTAAATCTGCCAGCTTATAATCTGATGTCTGCAGATCAACCTACAGGAGATGCTCTGAATCCCTGAATATTTTATAAGACACACAAGTAGGATTTCAGACTACAGTGTGTGTGTGTGTGTGTGTGTGTGTGTGTGTGTGTGTGTATGTGCTAATTTAACATGCAAGCTAAACAATTTTTTCAAGGAACAATGACCTTCCAGCAATTTTACATCACAACTGAGAAGTGGAGGCAGCAGGCAGGACTTGGACCCCATCTTTTTGCAGGTAAATACTGTATAATCTCTACTCCAGTAAGAGGAGTGTAGTTCCACTCCCAAGGTACTAGAGGCAGTATTTTAAATCTCCTCTGATAAATACAGCAAAGATTTACATGAGAGAGATGCTGCTTAACATATGACTTTCAGGCTCAAGTGCCTTCTAGCAACATGAGCAGGAATTCAGTTCTAGTGGCAGCAGAAGGTTATAGTTCAAAGGTCATTTTCATTTCAACTGTGCTGGAGAGAAGTGCAAAGTGGAGAGAACACTGATAATGAGAATTTATGTGCATAAACTGTATGAAATTGTTTTAAAAACTGTACTCCTCCATTTAGTGGCCTCACTTACAAGGGGTCCAAAATCCATAGTGCATATGTTCTTGATTTTGGCCCAGATGTAGTAAAATGAGCTCTTCCTCTCTCTCAGAGCTGCTGAATCCCTCCCAGGGCTCAAGCCATGTCTCAAACCAGTCCTTGTCAGAGCCATTTCTCTCCAGATCTCCTCCTCATTAATATGTCCAACACCATCAGTTATAATTATCTATGTTTGAATGTCACTTCTATAGGCAGCTGCTTGAGGGATGTGAACCAGCAACACGGTGGTATCAGACACATAAACTGTGATCATCCCGTGTCTGTGTTTAAAGCTTTTCATCTTTTGTTGGTGCACTTTTGTTTTCTTAAGTTGTCACTGTGGACAAAAGTGTCTGATAAACTAATAAATATATCTTTCTCCAGGTGACATTAACATAAAAACACCCCGCAGCATGCAGTTATTAATTTCTCTGTCTTGTAGCCTCGGTTCCTCACTGCAAACACACCTTCGACATGAACGTACAAAATAAAATACCAGTTTGCAGAAGCAACAGACGTTTCGGCGCAACTACAACAATAACTGCTGTGTTTTACACAAAATAAAAAATAAGCAAAATGAAAACAATAATCATGGTTTTGCCATCTGTCGCACAGCCGAAATCGGCCCCCGACGACATGTTACGCGATGACGGGAGTGCGCAGCCGAAACGCGGGTGCGCCTCAGTGAGCAGTCGCAGCTGCTCTCGGCTCCTTCGGGTCCCATAGATTAATTTACGTTTAACGGGTCGCTACCACCTGTGCGCGGTCAACTGAGGGTCGATCAGCTGAGTAACAGAGAGGATCAGTGACAAAGAGAACGCGGGGGTCCCCCGCACAGGTAGTTCAGGTGAGAGATGAAGAGGAGCGAAGGGCCGCGGGGGGTGAAGTGCTGCACCTGAGCAGGTGTCCACCTGCATGAGTGCTTTAATAAGCGGTGCGAGGAGTGCACGCCGGAACTGGAGCGCGACAAGGTGAAAAACCTGCGTCCACGCGACTCGTTTCCTCCATCAGCTTTTTTTTTTCTCTTGCAGCCTCTCTGTTCCCAAGTAATGCACCGCCTGGTGGGCTTCTGGTGGGCTCAAGTCCGAGTCAGGTAGCGCGTGGAGGCGCGTGCACGAGCGGCGGCGCAAAGAGCTCCTTCTACTTAGCCATCACGGTCATCACCACGGTCGGTCAGTGCGTGCGCGCCCAGGGACGTGAGCGGCGCGGGGGGCTTAACCTGCATGTCCCACAAATATAGTAAACTGTTTTATCAAAGTTGTCTCGGTTTTGCGGTTTTACTGGTGTGCCGATGTGTCATTCACCGCTTATACTTACAATTACATTACAATTACTTACTTACATTTGTAGTGCAAATGCAAAACTGCAGTTCTGATATAACTGTGTATATACTCGTGTTATTGTGTCACTGTATCGCTGGGTGTTGTAATAAAGTAATAAATGTAATAAATATTTCTATTATCTTTGGAGTTTAATGAACGCTTCACTCGTGTGTACTTGTTACTGGGCAGCAGGTTCGAATTGCTCCTCTCGCTCTGGTGCCCTTGGTCAAGGTACTTACACTGAATTCTTGCAAGTAGCTCAGTGTACAAATCTCACTGTAAGTAACCTGGCAAAAAAAGTGGCAGCTATATATAGTTTTTTTTGCTATTGTCACGGTGCTGTAAAGTTGGTGTAAAAAGTCCTTTTGTGTGCGTAGTTGAGTTACCACTGTTGGGATGTTGATGTTTAATTGGTTGTTCCACCCACTTAGGCATAAGTTTGGTAACGTGGATTCTGGGAAATGTGGGATGGAGGGCCCCACTGTAGGACAGAAATAGGGGTAGTGGGGTGCCCTCTGTTAGGTTCTATACAAGTAAGAGTGGAAAGGAGTAGTTTGTCACTCTTGCCTCTTGTTAGCTGGGTTGCTGGCTACCTGGACTTGGCTGGTGATAAGTATGACCAAGGAAACATTCTGGAATGCACGATGCCAGCTGGTCCAAACAGGGATAGACTTGGGCATCCAGGGGGTGTTTTCAAAAATCTGGGTCAACCTCAAGTGTAGGATGGAGATGGATGTCACATGGTGGGGTTACACAGAAACCATAGAGAGCTGGAAAGGCCTCTTTTGGCTGTAGTCCCAAGGTTTTTGTGGAATTCTCTCCATCCTGGGTAAGTAACACGTCTGTTTGGCACATACAAAGACCTACGACCTCTATTTTTGGTCAGTATATGTGTTTAATTTTTTTGTGTTTATGTTTTATGTTAGGTGTAGGGTTTTATGTATTTATTCACTTCTATATATTTAATTGTATACTTTTAGTATTTATTCATTGTTGCAGATTGTGTATGTATTATTCATTGTCATATATACGCTGGCTGCTGTATCTATTCATTTATTCATGTGCATGTAGGTTTTAGTTATTTTAGTGTAGTTTAGTGTCTCAATGAGGTGGGTGTATGGATGGTTTATTTATTTGCTTATGTTTAATCACATTTATCATTTTGTTGATTGTCAGTTTCTTGTTTATAATTTTGAGTGTTTGTTTTTAATAATGTAATTTCAAAGGGGAAGACGTGTTTGCACCCACGGAGGTAGGTTAGTTTCGGCAGCACCCTGGAACAGGCTGGGGGACCGCCCATCTTTTGTGGTGGAGTCTGCCGGTAAGTTTCCTTTGGCTTTTAGCTAGAACCTTGGGGTATGTTTTTAATTGTCTTAGATCTTTACTGTCATGTATAATAAATATTTGTTGGTTTTAACTAGGATTCAATAAACTAGTTTTAC
This sequence comes from Arapaima gigas, assembly GCA_900497675.1. NCBI lineage: Eukaryota > Metazoa > Chordata > Actinopteri > Osteoglossiformes > Osteoglossidae > Arapaima > Arapaima gigas. The sequence continues at coordinate 358,556 of UFQX01000478.1, read as the reverse complement.
TTTCTACGTGATGATTTTAATTATTTATTGTAGTGGTTTTATCAATAGTTTTAAAAAGAATGAAGTCAGAGATGATGAATGGAGTGATTGTGGCTGTCGAGGGGGACAGTTGGTGATGCTTGACGCTATGTGTCAATGCATGTCCATTCTGATCCAAGGTGGAAGAAAAACAAAAAAAAGACAAGGTGCTAGTGATGATCACCTAATAAAGAGCAGTTTCCAGAAATCCTGACTCCTGAAGTTTCCTTCAGTAGCAATACTAGAAGGTGCTACACTATTTATATTTAATTTGCTATTTTGCTGGTTTTGTTAATATACCAGTGAAGTACCGTCTCAGAATTTGTTTAATTTAACATGTTAAGTTTACTTACTTTAAGTGGTGGAAATAAAAATTGTACCTGCAGTTGGATTTACCTGCCCACGAAGTGTATGATGCAGAAGTTCCGGAAGCAGCTATGGTACAGAAGAGCACCAGAAGTAAAGCTGTGGTAAAGCTGTTTGTGACAAGACTGGTATCATGTCAGAAGGATTTAAAAAACTCATAAATATGACATGTTGAAATGAGCGGTCAGTCACGTGACTGTATTGAACTGCCTGTATTGATGTGACAACATGGGGGGGGTGTTCATCTGCGGAGCTTATTGGGGGATGAAAATGTTGCAAGAATGGAATGATACCTGAAGATTTTAAATCTGAAATTTTATGTTTTGATGAGTAGAGGTTTGGTTAGTTAGCACAAATACCTGAGTTATGAGTTTGCTGTTCATTTACTGCAGTGAAGCTGCATGTGGTACAGTTTTTGCTAGTTTTTTCAGTTTTTGTGAGGTTTTCCTTCGAGACTCACGCTTTCTATAGATTTTTAAGTGAGTTTTATTTAAATGGGGTTTTGTTATTTTGCATATCAGGCCTTTCAATTGAAAAGTGATTCATCATTAAGGCCCTTTTCATCAGCATTCACAAACCCAATCTGTGCTTCAGCCCCAGAAGCCGATTCACCGTGCGACGTAATGGAGCTCATTCCGACTTCCCCAGGTAACCAGTCAGAGTAGATCCTGCACGTCCGTGTCCAGAACGGGGAACAAAACGAAGAGGAGGTAGAGCAGACATTCTGGGACAAGTCCCCGCCCCCCGCGGAGAGGGGTTCCACACTCCTGAGCCGCCGGTTCTCAACTACTTCAAACAAGAGCAGCGCACAGGGATACGGGGCTTTTGGCAAGACCAGGGCGCCCCCGTGTGGGGAAGTAGTGCGTTAAGGTCAAAAGTGTGCGGGAAATGCCGTCTTATTTACCGCATACAGAACCGACCATCTTCTTGACCATAAACAATCCTGACTATCTCTGTGGCCTGAAAAGAGACAACACAAAATATCAGTAACTTTACTGTAGTTAAGTGTCTGGCTGGCCACTGAGCCCCACACAAGTCCTTTGGTGTCATTTAGCTGTTGTATAGAGCATTTTGCCATTCAAACTGCCTGTACATTTATTTGTATACTGTAGTGGCTACTGTTACCCCCTCCCTTGCATACAAACGACCTGTGTTTGAATCTCATCTCCCACAGTAGTGCCCTTGATCAAGATACTTACCTTGAACTGATATACAGTAAAAAAACAGCCCGCTGTATAAATCTAAGCTGCTTTAAGAAAAGTGCCACTTAATGTGTTAACGTCCTAATGTGACAGTTTCAGATGATTTGCCTGTTGTTGGCTTATAGGGAAAATATCAATGAAACTGGACTCCAAAATATAGGTTTATATATTTTTTCTTAAAATTTTATACATGCTTTCAAGTTTATAAACTACTTTTAAGTAATGCAAAAATTACAGATGTGCCCCTACTTTCCAGTGTAATGCATTCCTAGAAATGATCTCATCAGGTAAAATTGCCAGGAAACAGTTTTAAGTGTTCCTGAGCTCACAGAGCCACCCCCATGTTTGCTCAAGTAACACAAAAACATCGTAATGGAAATAATAACATTTATATTAAAAACAGATATTTCCTGTCATCAATAATATACAGCACTGTAATAAGAAGTTTACAGATGCACTAGGTAAATTGAGATCCCAAACTCTCACAAGAATTTCCAAGCAGCTTAAAACAAAGGTGCAGAGACAGTGACTGCGAACAAGGACGGGTTGCGGTGCCTCCAATGCACTGGGTGTGGCTGTGTCCCTGTACGTTGCTAACAACAAACAATAAAAAGGGCACACAATCTGGAGGCACGTTTTCAAAACAACTTTTACTTCACTCTGAATACTATAAATACTCACACTGCTATCATACTATCGCTTACACACACAGAGACACACACACTTCCAGTCAGGGCCAAGTTATACTATTATATATCCACATGTAATACTTTATATAAGTTTTTTTTAATTTACCAAGAGGGGGCAGCATTGTTCTGTCTCATGGTTATGATGCATTAAAAGAAATGTATTTATTCTTTTTTGTATTAAGGAGATCTGTTCTTTTGTATCCATTTTTAAACACATTGGCATGCCAGCCTTTTTTTTTTGTTTCATAACAAATTGATGTATTTTTTCCTTGTTGACATATGTGAGGATATGTTTTTATGACAGTGCTTGAGAATACCTATTTTATCTTTAATTATTCGTGGGACTAAAATATCCTAAAATGATCTTACTCAGTTGTCATTATTTTCTCAGCTTTTATATTTATTGAGTACAGAGGGGTTAAAATTCAGGTACAGGTGCAAAACCTGAGGTCTGAAATCTGCCACTGAGTGACCATTTCTTTTGTGCAGCATTAAAGTTACTGTATGTCCACCACTGTTACAGTCTTGATTATATTTCTGTTTATGATCATTTTCATTTCTGTTGCTCTCTGTCTTTAGACTGCTCTAGTTCTTACATTTACCAGTGGTTAAGGGCATGTTTTTGTAACCTGAAAGCTGTTGGTCCAAGGTCCACTCCTCTTCCTGCTGGCCTTTAATGACCGTACCCTGCATTACAAAAGTAAAATATCCAACTGTACAAATGGGAGAAGTTGTACTTTTATTACAACTATATCTGAGAGTTACAAAACCTACCCAGTGAATAAATGAGGATACATTCCTGGCCTGTGCTATTTGTGTCAAATGCTCCTAAAACTAAGCAGAACTATCAAACATAAGAGTGTATATTGGGAAAATCACTTACACACACACACACACACACACACACGCACACACACATACACACACACACACACTTCCTTATCTCGTTCACACAGCTACATCACTGCCATTTAATCCCATATTTCCAGGTCACTTATCGCAAACCACTCATTACTGTCAACAGCAGCTGAAATTTAATTTTCACATTTGTGACGTTTCCTGTGGAGTTCAGCATCAGGCCCATCATACATACTGGGTAGATAATAATAGGTTAATTAAAAGGTTAATTATTAATGATAATTAAAAAGAACACACAGAACACACACTTTTGAGTTCTACACACTCACACCTTTTCTTATTGAAGCTTCTGGACAGACTGCTCTATAAATCTAAGCTGATTTAAGAAAAGTGCCACTTAATGTGTCTTTGAGACACCTGTAGTTTTTGAAAGCACAAAAAAAGCATAGATCTACAAGTAGAATATTGTTGGTTTGTGGCTGGAGCCTTGAAGATATGTCTACCCATCAGGGATGAATAACCTGCTTCTCCAGTGAGGGGTCATGGTGGTGCACATCCTATCCTCCAGACAGAGGATGCGAGGATGTGGAATGCCGGACTGAGGCTGATTCAGAGCTGCCACACTGTTCCTCTTCCTGTTACAGCTGCTGAGAAATATAAAACAGAAATCTGTGAACCATAATATGTATGAAAACACCTGTTCACCAATTAAGGCAGCGCGTGAAACCCTCCAACCATTTTATTAAATTCAGGGGCAATGAAGGGTCCAGCTGTCAGCTTGACCACTGTTGACTGCAGTTGCACAGCTGAAGCATGCTCAGTGTTGCTGCTGGCATTTATAGTTTGAAAATTGATGGTCACATACTCTTAATACTTTTATTTTTCTCCACAAGCCCATCCTTTGGACAATATGGACAGGTTCACTGACTTGGTATGAAGACCTGGTGTGTGTTTTTGTGATTGTTTGCACTGTGTTTCTCAAATGGTTGCTGTAGAAAAAAACAAGCTTATTGTTACTAACGTAAAGCCGCTCCCCACGTGCTGCTCCACTTTTGTAAGGCTTGCAATTTCAACAGCAAGACAAAGGTCAAGTGGTAAAATCCTGTGGTGCGGGAACACAGTTACACATGTTAGCTGTGAGCCGCTAATGAACGGCTGCTGCTTGAACCCGAGCCTGTCTGGAATGTGCTGTGAAGGCCACGGTGGCACTGCATTCCTTCCCTCGCCCCTCAACAGCTGTTGTTTGGGCATCTTTCATCCCAGTGAGCCGCATTTTCAAGGGCCAACATTCAGCTTTCTCTTTGATGGTCTTATCTGTACCGCCTCCAGACTCCTAATGCAATGGGACTTCACTCTTTGTGGTGCCTTGGTGGACTTAGCAGTACCCTTCTTGCTTGGACAAGTCTGATCCAGGTCCTTTGAGTCTGTAGTGCAAAAAAATGTCCTGACCCCAGGCAGTGCCACCTGAACTAGGCCACCAAGGAAGGCCTCCTGAAATTGTGAATGATTGTATTGGAATGTTTTTAATATACTGCAATAGCAGCTACTGTGCGGAGCTACTGCACGTGTGTGCACGCTGTGTGACAGTGCTGTAATACAAATGGTTTACACATGAGTTCAGGGAAATTATCATAAAAAGTTAAAATATAAAACATTTTGCAATAAAGAGCACTAGATTTATGGGCAGGCAAGTGAACATAAAATATTATTTTTAATGTCATCATTTTTGAAGGGTGAACATTTCAGAAGGCATGTAGTGGCATTTCCCAGCACTCAAAGGATAATGGGTAGCAGCCCAAATCCTGGCAGCTCTTCCGTAGGCGTCATTCACAACGGACAGAAAAACCAGGAAATATTAGCTAATTGGTGCTTATATGAATGACTGTGCATCAGAAGAGGGTAATTGCTCATTAGCCTTTGTTTCCAAGTATTTCTCTATTTACAAGTGGTTTCCTTGTATAATTTAAGTTTAAAAACTCATCTGAACATGTTTTCTTTCATTTTTTTGTGTCAAAAATGATATGTTATGCACCAGAAGTGCAGTAGCTGGTGGTTTAAATTGGTGACTGTTAAGCTTTGGCTCTGCAGCAGACTGAGACCCCATCATAAGATACACACAGGACCATACATACAGACCGTGACTGTAAGCGCAGGGGTAGAACATGAACAAATGAGCAGAAAGGTGTGCGTCAGCATGAACACAAGTTTCTCTCATTGGGCCATCAGCAAGGGGTTGGTTTGGTCTTCACTCTTCTCTCTCAGTTACTGCATGGATGTTTCTGCTGGCTCCTCATATTACAAACAGAAGTGTTGCAAACATTCAATGGTACAAATAGTTCTAGTTTTCTTTTTTGTAATTACATTTTCTTCACTTATTTCTAATTAAAAGTTATGACAGCAGGGCAAATGTCACTTGTGCTTACCCTCTGAGTTGATAGATGGCAGTAAAGAACACCAAGTCAGAACAGGAGTAAGAGACCACCTTAATTCAACTCACTTCCACAGTGTTTACAGCTTATGGCTGATGTTTCTGAGTGTTGGTGACCAGTAACAAGATTCTGTGTGGTTATGTGATGAACTGGTCAACATTCAGCACTGAATGGTGGTTTGTGGAGATCATCTATATTTATTTCCATTCTTTTTAAACTAGTCAAATTTTATTGTAACTCTACGTGTCTTTTTTAACTTGTTATATCCATAACTGATATTTTTGCACAATGTACAAATAAATAAATTAAGGGGTATCTTTTTTGTTAATATTGTATTAATTTTGACTTAAAGGTAAAAGTGACTTTGCAAGTAGATGGAAAGACAGACAGATGGATAGGTCAGTAAGACTCAATCCCGTAGCCTAAATTGAAATAGATGTTAAAATATTAATTATAACTTCTGTAAGGCCTCTGCTTCACAGTCATCTGTCATCAATAAGCCTTTTGTCCGTCACGCTGTTGTCACGCACACACCCTTCCCATGACACCGCAGGAGAGTATGTCTGATAGAAACAGCTCAAAAGCCAAACTATTTTATCACATATGCTGTGACTTGGTAAAACAAATAATTCAGCCTCTCCGCCTGTCTTTCCTTCTTAGGTGCGTTACCAAATTCTGGTAAACCAATGAACATGAACTGAGGTTCCAGTACTTCCAGCAACATTGCTTTCGATATGTTTGGCTTTGTGGGCATCTTTTGCTGTTCTTTCCCTCTAGCTGCAGATGTGGTAAATCTGTGTGGTAAATTTCACTCTGGGGGTAAAATAGTCCAAACCCCTTAGTGTTGGAGCTTCCAACAGGGAAGTCTAACCTGTAGTCTAACCTATTATTAACTCAAACCTGGGATTAGACTCCTACCCCTGTTGACCCTTTTTGGGAGCATAACCCTTTGTTTTTCATTTTAAATCAGTTTTTAAATTAATATTTCTATGCCACTTGTGCATATCATACACTAAGTAATGTTTAAGGTTCAAGGGAGGGAGATTAGCTGCTGCAAAGTCAAAAGCGGCACAAAGGCATCATCAACATCTTTCAGCCTTTAACACAGTCCAGCTCAATGGGGTGTTGGTTTGCATCACCTCCTACCAGCACCCTGTAAAGTGTGAGACAGAGACAGAGAAAATGTCTGTGTTTGCAGTTCATCCTATCAGTATGTTATTAATGACCTTTGGACACATTTATTTGAATTGCTCACCAGTTTTATCCAGAATCACGTAGCTTACAGTTTTAAAAAGCATTTATACTCATTTTTACAGCTTGACACTTACTGAGTGAATCCAGGCTCGGTGCTTCTCTCTAGAGCAAACCAGCAGTTCAGTACATATGATTTAAATCTCAACTGGTGCTTTTTTTTTAAATCATCACACCAACTGTACATGCATACTGTTATTCCCTCTCTTCTTCCATTTCATATATCTATTTGTCTCACCCTGCACTGCTGTAATGTGAATTTGGTGGCAGCAGGCGGTGCAGCAGCTAGAGCCATTGCCTTGCAATGAAATGAGTATGAAACCCCACTTCCTCCCTTGATCATGGTACTTACATGGACTGACACAGTAAAAATGACCCAGCAAAATAAATGGGTAAATCTGAAGTAGATCAGCAAACAAGCCTCACACTATAAGTCACCTTGGAGACAAGTGCTAGATAAATGAGAAAATAAATAAAACAGTGAACATAGAGCTCGGTCTCTTTAGTTGTGATTGTGATTTCTTGGCTAGATGATTGTTGATCTCTGTGTGAATCTAAAAATCCCTCCTGATTAGTATTTGGTCTGATGTGGCTCTTGACCTAGAAGGGTCAAAAGAGGCTGCAGTTCTGCTGTCAAGTGGACAAGAAATAGGACTTATTTTTATCATAAGGAATAAATGTTGGTTAAAACTATGGGGTTCTATGCAGAGGACTGAAAACTGAATTATTTTTATTTACCTGACACTGTTCTCCGAAGCAATCAAGCTGTTTTACAGTAATTTACACATTTACACAGTAAGTACCTTGATCAAGGACATACAGAAAGGGTGGATTCAAATCCATAACCTTAGATTTGTGTTTTCATTACTGATCAAATGGTGCTGAAATCAACAACTTTATCTGCAGTTCAAATCCACTCAAAAAGAGTATGTTACTTCTGTTTGCAGTGAGTTAGTTACCATGGGAACATACATGGTTTCATTTAGAGAAAAAAGGCCCGGTAACTACAGCTAAGATGGAATCTGAAAAATGCTTGTCTATTTATGTATATATGTATGTATTTATTTATTTATAAGACTGTTGTTGGCTGTTTCTGAGCACTGTATGGGGTCAAGTGGTGAAGCTGCTGAAAAAGGGGGCCTCACAGGGGGACGAAATAATCACAAGTGTCAAGTGCTGTTTCTTTGTCTCCTACATCCCTCATCTTCTTTCTCCTCACCAGCAGAAGAACAAAACATGTAAAAAATGAAAGAAAACACAAGTAAAGCTCCAAATATTTGTCTTTTTCTTTGCAGCTTCCAGCAAAATTCTCCAGTAGTTTGCAGACTGTTTTTCAACGAGCTGACTCACACATTGTGCCGCTTGCTTTCCTCCTAGACATGTTCTTCACACATTTTCTTAGTAGACGTGCGTAGACCATCTGAGACTGTAGATGCACCAGCCGTGAGCAGGTACTTTCCTGGTGTTTCCCATTGTTTGTGTGTTGCATGTTGTAGACACTGGGACTGCTGAAAATTATTATTAGTAATTGTGATTTATTACTTTTGACAATGTTTATTGTTGTTCATATTTGTCGGGTTGCCTGGGTGTTCTGTCAGTTTAACAGATGAAGTGATGCAGTATCAAGTGTAGATTTGTGAAGATTTATAATGATGTTTTCATCAGTACAATTTAATTTGGAATCAGTCTATCTATCTATCTATCTATCTATCTATCTATCTATTGTGGAGGAAAGAAATGATCAACCGAATCACAAGTAACCGAGTCTGCTGAGATCCTTTATTAGTTCATGTGCATGGGTGAGTCTCCTGGAGAGAGTCACCCTGAACATAGGATTCAGTACAATTTTATAGGTTTACAGGTACATCACCAGTTTCCATATATGGTCGATTCCTGTGTTCTGCTGTATAACTTGGGTATTGACCCACGTGTGTGACCCCTAATTTCCTTTGTACCCGTTAACTTTTACGCTTCCTCAATTCATGTCTGCACAAACACAATTTATTGCAGGTCTCTATTACTACATTCCAACATAGTTAACTGTCCAGTCTACACCTGTCCTTGCATTCTTTCCCTCTAATCTGCCTCCCCTAGGGGAACAGAATTTTCAGCTCTTGCACCAACACCTTCATGTCAGGGTTTCTGTTTCTCAGGACATTCTTAGTCCCTCTTTTGGTGTGGGCCTTGCTGACCAGCTGGGACTCAGGAGCCATTCACCTCCATCTCCCCCTTTCTCACCAAATGTCACGCCCCCTGCTCTGCCTGCTGTTCTGCCCAGCCCCACAATTGCCAGCACCTACTCCTTGTTTCCCCGAACAAGGTATAAAACCTGTGTAGCCCGACACACCAGTGCGAAGTATTGCCCATGTTTTTACTGAGTGTACCGAGCATTTCTCCTGTTAGCCTTTCCGGTAATCGACCCTCGACTGTCCCCGACCTTCGATCTAGCCCGACCATTTCTTGTCCTCCGTTGACTTCTGGACCTGACCCTTGCCTGTGTACTGACCATGATTCTGGAACTTCCTTGGACAATAAACCTCAACTGTTAACTTGCGCCTGCACACGTCCGCTTCCTGCCAACGGCGTCACACCGAAGTGTCACAGCACAACTTACAATGACCACAATGGCCACAGTGTCCGACACCTCAAACCCAACCCCCAAAATGCTCACTACAAAATTTCCTCTCACACTATCTATCTATCTATCTATCTGTCAAAATCGCTTTTACCACAAAGTCACACTCTATAAACAGATTAATAATACAGGTACCTCTTGTTTTAAAAATATCAGTTATAGCTTTAACAGATAAATCTACTGATCAGTAAATCTACTTGCCTTCATTTTCCATTGTATTTATTATTTTCTAATTCATTGGTTACCACCCAGAAAGGTGGCACCCCCCCATCCCAACATACAACCCTGACTGGTTTTATTTTATGTTGGCAAATGTGTGCATGTAACCTGCAGCTCTTTACTTTGTTCTTTAATACTGGCAGCTAAGGCAATTAAGGTTATATACCTTTCTCAAAGTATATAAGTGCTGTCTATGTTGACCCATATACAGAGATTTGGCAGTTCTACCCTCCACTTGACACTTTTAAGTACACCATGGATGGCTAGGAAAACAAACAGATGGATGTCAGATCAAATAAAACTATAACTCTCACAGGAAGCACAAATGACAAGATTGAGGTTATCATGAGAAGACTGGATTCTTTTAAAAAGATGGTGATGATGGGAAAAGTTAGAGGAAAAAAGAGAAAGACAAACAGCAGCCAGATGGATGAATTCAATCACAGGGAAGAACGTGAGTGGAGGACAGAATTTTCTGGAAGCACTCTATATACATGGTCAACAACAGTCAACATTGACTCAGTGGCACTTAACAACACTAATACTTTAATGAGTAATACAGAATATGATGCTCAGCCGCTCAACAAGAAGTTCAAGGGTACTGATGTTCATCACAATTGCACAAAGCTGTTCAGTGACTTGAATTCAAGCTGCAGTAAAACTTTATAATGACTGTTTTACTTGCATCAGTGAATATTATGAGCCAGTATGTTCAGTGAAGGAGTTTATGGATCCCTTTGAGTATTTCCTCTTGATTGAGTTCTAATGGGGGAAGAGGAACAGAGACCTGTGCTGAGCAATGTGGGGCTGTGTGTGTGCAGGATTCTTAGTATACGGCTTGACTGAGATACTTCTGGCTGTAAGGAGCGTGATGCTGATTGTCGTGTATCGTGCTACAATGGCTGCAATGTGTGCAATGCAGATCCAGCATGTTCCTCTTTGTGGCATAATGAAGTGCTGGACATATGCCAGCAGTGGTTTCCAATCTCCAGAAGGATGCCATGCTGATCAACACGCAGTGGGGTGTGAGTCACACCATATGGAACTGCATATGAAAGGGTCCATCTAAGAACCACCGTGGGGATGTTGAGAGCAGGTGGAGTGGGGGGGGGGGCAGTTTAATGGGCAGCTTAAGCTTCACTTCACTTTGATCGTTTTCTAAAAAAACTTTTACAAAGTGGAAGCTGCTGATTTTGACTGAATACTTTCTTTTTTGAATGCCTTCTAAGAGGATGGTGAGATAACATTATATTGTTGTAAGAAAGAGAGATCTGATGTTCCTTGCCTTGACACACCACCAGTACAGCTTTTCTGGGGTTCATCAAAGTACACCTGTTTCTTGTGTTCTGAACAATTAAGTTACTTATTGTCACGTTGAAGAGAATAAGCAGACGTGCGCAGGCACAAATGCGATGAACTCCGTTTATTGAAAGGGGCGTTCCTAATTCGTGGTCACAAGGCGGGCGAGGTTCAGGTCCAGTAAAGCAACTCGGTGCAGGCAGACAAACAGTAAAGGGTGAGGCTAAATCAGTGATCAGGTACAGGCAAAGGTCGGTAACAAATAAGACTGGAAGATAACTGCTCAGTACACACACATGAACCATGGGGCAATACTTCGCACTGGTCTGTTGGCAAGCGCCGATCTAAATAGGTTGTGCCTAAGAGGATGCAGGTGCAGGTGATCAGGAATCAGGAGGGGCGAAGTCCGGAGCCGGGGGCGTGACACTTATTTGTGACTGTACAAACAGTTTCCAGTTTATTATTATACACCTATCCCCAGGTTTACATTTCTAATTTTTTAGAAAATGTGATATTCTATGGGGTGGATGTATACTGGGAGACTGGTGCATATTGATATTAGAGTTTTGTCTTCGCTGATCTGTTTGCTACAACATCTTGTTGTGGAACAAAAGTGATCTATTTATAAACTCAGCAGATAAATGGCAGTGCAGAGCTGCCCATCTGAACAGGAGTATGAGACCACCTTAATTCATCTCACTTTCACAGTGTTTGTACCTTGTGAGATAACACTGATGCTCTCCCATAATTCAAGACTGAGCTCTCGGTTACACACAAATCCAGATCTTGTAGAGTCCTATAACTATTTGTGCTTCACTACTACAGATAATAAAGCTATAAGCATTACCTGGTAATAATACACTGTTAGAGAACAAACAAATTAATACTAACACAGGAAACTATTCTCAGGACTGAAACCCTAAGTATTAGCTTGAGATCACACCTCAAAACCCTCCTCCAGTGACTGGATTAACAGGAAGCACAATAACTACAGCAGGCACCTTTGGAGTCAAAAGACCAACATTCAGTTCCTGCCTTGTGCTGTAGTACTCTTGATCGAGGTATTTACCTCAAAATAATAGAATAAAAATTACCCAACTGTAGGAATGGGTAAATCACTGTAAGTGTCTTTGGGGAAGTGTGTCAGCTAAGTAAAGAAATGTAAACCAAATAAAATGCATAGTAATGGTTCTGAGTGGGTGGGAACGACAACCCCTGTTATTCAACATTTGAACTGTCTCTAGGTCTCTTACCTCTAACCTTGTGCTCCATCGACCACAATATTTTCTTTTTAGCTATTTCACCAGTGCTACAATTCATTAAATTGCATTGTGAGCACTCTTGAGTCAGAGCGCCTTTGCTGTGCAGGACCAAAGCTGTTACCTCAATTAGCTCCTCATCAACATTTTTCAAGCCTAAAACGATGGTGCTTAGAGGCGGAGACGTCACTGCCGCCTCATTTCATTGAGGCCCGCTTGTTCCTGCTGCCTGTGGATGTGGCAACATGTCCATCTCCATCCCTTGCTGCATACATTTACCTCCCGCTGCGTGCATTATCATAATCGGTTTGAGCCAGTCTGGGTGTGGAGCTCAAACCCAGGGCCTGTGTGTGCCTTACATTGGTCACATTTTTGCATTTTATTTAAGCAAAGAAGTGAGTGGTTTGCGGGCGAGGAGGGGGAAGGTGGGGGATTAGCCGTGTCCGGGCCTCATGCGTGTCTCTGTGCTTCGCTCGGCTCTGATCCGTGAAAAAGAAAACAGCTTTGAAGTGGGGACGAGAGGCTGTCGCTGCGCCAAGCGAACCTGAGCATGAGCTCTTATCATTATCCTCCCTTTTTATAAATTATTTTTTGCTTTAACAGACAACTGCGCCAAAATCCACGCTGATGGAAAGTGGCATTGAGGCCTTGCTGATGGTGGGTTGGCAAACGAACAGGCAATGGACCACAGTAGTAGCAGAAAGTTCTAGAAATGAACCATTAAAAAAGCCTTTAGGAAGAAATTTATCTCCTCTATTATTTCTGGTAAACCACAGCCCAAATTAGATTTTTGATGAAACTATGGAATAGAGCTTGGTTACTCTTACAAGTAAAGGAAAATACATTGCATTGATATGATGGTCATATGAAACTTCATAATCATGTATTTGATTCGTGTACAACTGGGATCTGATAGAAAAAATTAGCAGTTGATCTGCAAAATAATTAAAATGAATTCTAGAAGGCTCCAGAGCTCCTGTCACAGTGTTAATCAAATGATGGAAAAGACCATGTACTGGTAAAGTTTCTTGACCTTGCTAGGTTTATGTAAAACTGTGTTGTAGAGTACTGGGAATGCTGGGAGTTGAGCTGTGCTTACAAACACAGAAGTGGGATCAGTGTTCTGCCAGGGGTGATGTTGGGGGGTGCCTCGCACAGCTAATGGCACCCTGTCACACAGTGCCTGAACATCTCTGCCCCCCCCCCCCCCCCCCCCCCCCCCCCCCCCCCCCCCCCCCCCCCCCCCCCCCCCC